>JAVBJF010000339.1:0-393146 GCA_033439095.1 Pseudococcus viburni
TAATTTTCTAATGTTTCTTTTTTTTATTTCGGTGTTCATTCAACAATGAATGAAAAAAAAAAAAAAGAAGAAATAAAGAATATCAAAGTAATCTGTTCATTTTTTGTTGTTAAGAAATAGATTTTTTTTTTAGGCCATAAAAATTTTCGAAAACTTTCATTCAGATTCTGATAATTTACCTCTCTTTCTCAAGTGGGCTCAAAAATTTCCTTTGTTCATTGCAAATTTCAAAATTTTTTAAAAAAAAGTTTATCCTTCCAAGACAGAAGATAGTCAAAAATGTTTAAGTATGTAAGTACAAGTTTTTTTGTAAGTGACCTCGTAAAATTTTGCCATCAATCAGAGGTGGTTCTGATTAGAAGGCAAACGATATGATCAAAGCAAATTTTCATTTTTATTCGGAGCAATTAACGTTTGAATTCGGAATATAAAATTTACAAAACATGATAAGACTAATGACTTGCCTGCTAAAAAATTGATAAATATTATCATGTTGAGTTTAAAAAATTGAGGAAAAAATTGCATTGCAAGAGGAGGAAAAAAAATTGAAAAATTTCCACATGAGAGGTTTTCTCAATTTTAGCTCCCTCTTCCGCGTACCCTCTCATTGACAGTTTCAGACTTCTTTCACAGAAAACATCCCTCAATTTTTTAAGAATAGGCCACTTTATAAATATGATTTTTTTTTTAAATTCGTCTCTGTAAATTTTCATTCATATAGTCGTCAGTGAAAACTATAATCCTTGGGATAGATGTAGATATGTCAATAATGTCCATTAGGTATACATATATCGATAATATCGTGGTCTCATCATATTTTTACTGAACAAATCTGTTTATAATATAATTCAAATATCATCACAACTGTAAAACGTAAGATAAAACTATTTGTTGCCTTAAGGTACCTCGTGAGGTACCTTAAGGTATTCCAAGTCTCACTGATAGAATTTGTGTTTCAAGTCTTGTTAAGGAACGTTTTAAAATACCAATTCTGTCCTAAGGTCGTGTGTTTTTTAAGGGTAACCTTAAATAAAAACTACTTAAAAAATAAGGTATGTTTAAAAATACGGCCCTAGTCGAAATTTCACACCTTGAATATAATCCCTTGGGCCTTTCAATCGTCTTTTAACTAGGTAATCAGGACTACGTTCAGCATATTTAATCAAATTCAAAAAAAGTTGAAAAAAAAACAAAAAGGGTCAGAAAGGAGATATTTTTAACCCAGGTACAAGATTTAATATTCATGAAAAATCGAGTAATAAGGAAAATGGGTAGGTATAAATAGTATTTTTAGGCAACTTTTTTTTCCATCAATTTCCAGTTGAATTTTAAAAAATTTTGCATACTAATATGAGACGTTCCGTTTAAAAAGGGGGACCAAACTTATGTTAAAAGTTGTTTTCGAGGATAACGAGAAATAAGGTGTGTTTGGTTGAAACTGTTCGATTTCCGGGTTTCGGCGATTCGGATAGAGATTTTTCATCCTCTTTCACCTGGTATGTTTGAAAAGTTCCAACAGAGTTCGCAAGTAGCAGAAAATAAATACAGAAAAACGTGTTTCATTTTTTATAAAATTTTTTTGCATTTTTAAAAAAAAAAATTACATGAAGAACTTTGAAAGTTAAATATCTTTGAAAAACATGAGAAAAACTAACCGCTCGTAGCAGAAAGCAAATTTTTATTTCTCTACAATTTTGACAATAAAATAATTTTTTCAAAAAAACGCTTCCCCCTTTTCCTTGCAAATCTAGTTTTATGTCAAAAATGAGAAAAGTTGAAAATTTGTCGATTTTTCATTCATGAAGAACATTTGAAAGTTGAATATCTTTGAAACATGGCTTTGTGGAGAAAAACTAATCGCTCATAGCAGAGAGCAAATTTAATTCTCTACAATTTGGCAATAATAATTTTTCATGAAAACGCTTCCTTTCCGGCGAAATCTAGTTTTTATGTCAAAAAATGAGAAAAGTTGAAAATTTTGTCGATTTTTCATTCATGAAGAACATTTGAAAGTTGAATATCTTGAAACAAGGCTTTGTGGAGAAAAACTAATCGCTCATAGCAGAGAGCAAATTTAATTCTCTACAAATTTTGGTAATTATAAATTTTTTCATGAAAACGTTTCCTTTCCTTGCAAAATCTAGTTTTATGTCAAAAAATGAGAGAAAAGTTGAAAATTTGTCGATTTTTTCATTTTTGAACAATAAGACGCCAAACTAAGCATTTTTGACAAAAATAAATGCCGTAATCTGGAAAGGAAATTTCGCGCTCTACAATTTGCTTCCATTTACATTCTCCCTAAGCTGCTTCTTTTTCTCACAATTTCGTTTTAAACGCTAAAAAAATGAAAAAAATGGGGGAAAAAATTTTTAAAAACTTTAAGCTCGTTTTTCTCGAAATCAACTTTTTTCAACTTTCAATTTCAAAAATTCATAACTCCGCGAATTTTCAATGAAATTTCTTCGTTCTGGTCTTATTTTGTTCAGAATTTTATTGACTATAACGTAGTGTGAATAACTCGATTTTCAAAAATCCGAATAAGTTGTCCCTTGTTATACGGAACGTCTCATATAATTCAATTTTAGGAGTAGAATTGAGAAAGGTTTAATTAGATAGTAAAATTTCACTAACTAAGAAATTTTGAGTTCAAGCAGACATTTTTTGATACCTCCTGCAGACTTTCAGAAAAATTAAAAAAATACAAAATGATCACACGATCTTCCACTATAGGAAACCAATATTTTTTTTCTTTCAAGTGAAAAAGTAAAGGGGTGTCCAAGGACTTCAAATTCGAAAAAAAATTACAAATATTTGAAAATTCATAAATTTGAGACCGCTTAGTAGGTATAGTTTTTCTTCACAACAATGCGGCACTGAAATTTTTTTAGCTTCTCCACATTAGATCACAATTAACAAAATCGAAAAATTTTCAAAACTCATTTTTTTCAAATCAAATCTTTCAATTACTTTCTTTTATGAATTCTGTTCAATGAAATATTTAGCTTTCCTCAAATTATAAATTAAGAAGGCTTTTCAAGTTCGTACTAATTTTCATAAAATTTAGAAATTCAATTTGAAAATTGAAATACCTTTTTTAAAAATTAAATATGTTTATGATACTGATGAAATTTTAATTCATTAGGGTAGGGAGAATGTAAAGAAGCATAAGTTCCAGAAAATAGAAAATGATGAAAATTTGAAAATTTTCACAATAAGAAACTTACTTTTTGAAATATATAAATTTCTACACCTCTAGAAGTTTCTGTGGTAGGAGTGGAGTACTTTTTTTTTTGAAGCGAGGCCTCTTTTCGAAGTTGGAACGAGAAATTTTGAAGAAATTTATTGGAAATTTGAGGCAATTTGAAGCTTGAAAACTCTTTTAAATGGTTCCATTTCAGATGCCCTGCTCATTCAAGGGAGTGGGTTGAGAGTGATCTTAATCGATTGTGCTCGGATTGTGCTTTCATGTGCTGGCATTGTCTTTGTTTGTGCTTACCCCCTTCCCCTGAAAAAAAATATAGCTCAGGCGGGATGTTGAAATAATGCCCCGCCCATTCAAGATTGAGAGGTGTGAGTGGGGTTACTCGATTGTACTCGGTTTGTGCTCTTTTGTACTGGCATTATTTTCGTTTGTGCTCCCGAATACAAATTTTTACATCTGATCAAGTGATCAGATCCGATGAGTTAAATCTGAACAGATCAAAGATGAGACCAAAATGTGATATTTTTCAAAATAAAATATTGGCACAAACCTCTCTGTGAGTAGCACAAACGATTAGCATGGTTATCATGTTTTATCAAGATTAATTTTTCAGAGTTTTCAGAAAGCATTTCTGACGTCCTGCCCATAAAAGGGAGGGAGCACAAACGAAAAAAATAATTCTAGCACAAAAGAGCACAAACCGAGCACAATCGAATGACTCCACTCTCACGCCTCAATTTTGAATAGGCGGGTACTATTTCCAACGCCCCGCCCTGAGCTATATTACTCGTCAGAGGAAGGGGGTGAGCGGTGAGCACAAACAAAGACAATGCCAGTACATGAAAATCGAAAATAATGCCAGCACATGAGTGCATAAACTGAGCACAATCCATTAAGACCACTCTCGCCCCTCCCTTGAATGGGCGGGGCATGTAAAATAGAGCTCTCTTAAAGATTATTCGAGGAAAGCCATTTTTTCAACAAAATATGAAAAACTTGGCAATAAAAAAATGTCAAACTTTTCAATGAGAAGCCATCTGTATATTTTGTGTAAACAAATTTCCGACCAATAATTTGATTTTTTTTTTTCAAAGTTGCCGAAAAGTTGAAAAAGTCAAATACCTACTTAGATTGAGAATTTTAAAATCAATTAATATAACTTATCAAAAATTTTCAAAATTTTCTATCACAAATTTTAAAATTTTTGCATCTACATTAGGGTGGATCGCTAAAAAAAAAAACATATCTCAGATTTCAACCAAATTCGCTGGAGTTGTTGGGTCATCATCGGAGACTACCCAAAAAATTTTGAGCCCCCTAGGTGAAGAGGGAGGGGAGCTAGGGGCTCTTAAAGGGCACCTCCTTTTGAAAAAAACGCGGTTTTTTTTGGTTTTTTAGCTCGAAAATATGGCGTACGATTCACGAAAGAGCACTAAAAAGGTGCGATTTGAGTTTCTACACCCCCCTGAGCAATTCCCGCCTCTCGAAAATGAAAACCCATTCTGCTACCCGGTGGTCCAAAAGTTGCAGATCGCAAAATTTCAATGTTGTGAAATTGTATTTGGCCTCGAATTGATTACTTTGACACCGGACAAATTTATAATTTTTTTTTTTCTAATTTTTTGAAGAAAATTTTGAAAATTTTTTTCGATCAGTGGACCAACCGCAAATTGTAATATTCAAATATATGGGATTCGCGTTGATCTGATCATGTATATCTAATAGGGTGGATCGAAAAAAAAAAAACATATCTTGGATTTTGACCAAATTTGGTGGGGTGGTTTTACTTTGAGTGGGAGACTTCACAAAAAAATTTTGAGCCTCCGAGGGGCAGGGGGGGGGAGCAGGAGGTGCTCAAAGTGCAACCTCTTTTTGAAAAAAACGCCGTTTTTTGCGTTTTTTTAGCCAATCAAAATTGTGTGAGAAGCCTTAGTAAGACTTAATTTCATATTATTGAAATATTGCAATCTGCAACTTTTCAACCCCCTGGTAGCAGTCAGAATTTTGATCGGAGGAGGACGGCGATGGTTCAGGGAGATGTAGAAACTCGAATCGCATCTTTTAAGTCTTACTAAGGCTTCTCACTCAATTTTGATTGGCTAAAAAACGCAAAAAACGGCGTTTTTTTCAAAAAGAGGTGCACTTTGAGCACCTCCTGCTCCCCTCCCCCTGCCCCTCGGAGGCTCAAAATTTTTTTGTGAAGTCTCCCACTCAAAGTAAACCACCCCACCAAATTTGGTCAAAATCCGAGATATGTTTTTTTTTTCGATCCACCCTATTAGATATACATGATCAGATCAACGCGAATCCCATATATTTGAATATTACAATTTGCGGTTGGTCACACTGATCGAAAAAAATTTTCAAAATTTTCTTCAAAAATTAGAAAAAAAAAATATAAATTTGTCCGGTGTCAAAGTAATCAATTCGAGGCCAAACACAATTTCACAACATTGAAATTTCGCGATCTGCAACTTTTGGACCCCCGGGTAGCAGAATGGGGTTTCATTTTCGAGAGGCGGGAATTGCTCAGGGGGGTGTAGAAACTCAAATCGCACCTTTTTAGTGCTCTTTCGTGAATCGTACGCCATATTTTCGAGCTAAAAAACACAAAAAACCGCGTTTTTTTCAAAAGGAGGTGCCCTTTAAGAGCCCCTAGCTCCCCTCCCTCTTCACCTAGGAGGCTCAAAATTTTTTTGGGTAGTCTCCGATGATGACCCAACAACTCCAGCGAATTTGGTTGAAATCTGAGATATGTTTTTTTTTAGCGATCCACCCTAATCTACATAATATTCTAAAATAATCAATTTTTTTCAGATTTCAACTACCTATTTTTCTTCTTATTTTTTTTTTTTGAAATGGATGTAAGGGAAGGAGAAGTTGATAGGAATGATTTTATGCTATAAAACTAGACACACTGTGTCAAAAGAGCGGACTTCCTATTATATACAAACTAGAATTGAACTTGTGAAGCTCAACTTTTAATGCACGTATCAACTTCGAAATTTAATTATCTCTTCCTCTATACACATTCTAATTACTACGGAAATTTCAAGTCGATCGATCAACTCTGACTTGAGTTATGGTGTCACAAAAAAGAACTTTAAAACTTCAAAGCTCAGCTTTCCTTACTCAAAATTTAACCTAAAAAATTAGGTCTTCTCCTGCACGATCTACACGTACTGTAAAAATTTCAAAACGATCGGTTCAGTTAAACCAGAGAAATCAAGTCGGAAAAATTGACCTATTACAAGCTTTTGAACTTTGAGCTCATTTTTCTCGAAAACGTGAGATTTCAAGAAAAATTCATGAGAAATAGAGCTTGAAATTCCTAACCATTTTTTTGACCTCCATTTTTCTCTACAATGCACCGTTTCCGAGATATTTTTGAATAACTGAATAAATTTGAGCTTCAAAAGCTCAGCTTTCTATGCTAGATCGCCTTCCAAATTTAATCAGAAATTTCAAAACGATTGGTTCTGTTGAACGAGAGAAATTGAGTCAGAAATATTGACCAATCACAACCCTTCCAACTTTCTCGAAAATGGTGAGCTTTTAAGAAAAATTCATAAGAATCAAAGTTGTGGAGCTTAAAATTCCTAACCATCCGTTTGGTCACCGTTTTTCTCTACAATGCACCATTTTCGAGATATTTTCGAAAACTAAATAAACTTTGAGCTTTAAAAGCTCGACTTTCATTGCACAGATCGACTTCAAAATTTAATCAGCTTTCCTCCTGTATACGTTCTAACCACTGTACAAATTTCAAGTCGATAGGTCAACTCCAACTTGAATTATAGGATCACAAAAATGAACTTGAAAGCTCCAAGCTCAGCTTTCTATGCACTGAATTGAACCAAAAAATGATCATTTTCTCTCCTGCACGATCTACACCTACTACAGAAATTTCGAAACGATTGGTTCAGTTAAACGAGAGAAATTGAGGTGGAAAAATTGACCAATCACAGGCCTTACAACTTTGAGCTCAAGCCTTATAAGGAATTTTTGATGAAGATTTTATCTGCCGACCACTGCCTCAAAGGGGCCATAAAATCAGTCTTTGTGTTGGTCTAAAAATGCCGACCCAGCAGGTGGTATTGCAAGGGTTCAAAGGAAATATTTTATCTGCCGACCCATTGTTGAGAAATATGATTAAATCGCAACAGAAAAGTTGACCAATCACAAGCCTCCAAACTTTGAGCTTAATTTTCTCGTAGATGGTGAGCTTTTAAGAAAAAGTCCTCAGAACCAAAGTTGTAGAGCTTGAAATTCGTGACTATCCTTTTGGCCTCCGTTTTCCTCTACAATGTGCCGTTCGCGAGATATTTTCGAAAAACTGGATAAACTTTGAACTCGAAAAGCTCAACTTTCAAAGCACGGATCGACTTCAAAATTTAATCAGCTCTTCTCCCATGCACGTTCTAACAACTGTAAAAATTTCAAGTCGATTGGTCAACTCTAACGTGAGTTATCGCGTCAGAAAAAAAGTCTCAAAAATGAGCTTTAATGTTAAAAAGCTCAGCTTTCTGTGCACAGAATTGCACCAAAATCTAATCAGCTCTTCTTCAGCATGAACTACACCTACTGTAAAAATTTCAGCCCGATCTGTTCAGTTTAGCGAGAGAAATCGCGTCAGAAAAAAAAGGCTTCAACAAACAAACAAACAAATAAATAAATAAATAAATAAATAAAAAAACCCTTATGAACGCAATAGCGGATTCCCGCTAGAGCGGGAAGTCCGCTAAAAATCATCAAATAACCACATTTCAACCCCCTTCTCCTCAGCAGGTTAATTTACGATTACGAAGTAAAGAATAAATTCCGGAGGGAAGAAGGGAGACAAAAATGAGAAAAAATTAACGATTCGATGGACATTTTTAATTTTTTAATAATTACAGGGTAATGTAGGTAATTAATTTTTTACACGTCCAATTATGAATTCGTAAAAGGCCAAAAGGTCTTACGCTACGTGAAACTTTTACCGAATAAACGACCGAAACCCCTATTCTTCACTCATCGAAACCGTGCGCTAATACACCTAATTATATCAGACAGGATATTAAATCTACGTTTAAATAACACTAACGAGTTGATAATTGGCAATAAAATAATAAACTTTTTCGAGGGCGAGTTTTTCGCCACATAATACACCAGTAGGTACACGGGTAGGGAGCCAGGGTGGGAGTAATTTTAACGACGATTGTTTCTTCACAAACGCTTTACTTACCGAGAGCAGAATAACAATCGGACAAAACGTAGCCACCATTTTACGATTCATTTGGTTATAACGATTTGTAATGTAGTACTGGGTGTAAGCAAGTGTGATGCGGAGCTCGAGTGCAATCTGATTTTATTTACTTTTGCGGTTTAATTGTTTTAGCTTTGGAAATGTGCGGCGGCGGCGTAGAGCGCGGATATTTGATGTAGGGTTATTAATAACGATAATGCAGTCGAGGTTACCATATAGGACATTTATTTGGCGGCTTTTCAACGTTATAATGTACCGTCGCGTTGTGCCGATTCTACGCCATGTTCGATACTCGATAGATGTATGTGTGTATGTTTATGCTCGGCCGAAACAATTCTCTTGATTGACAATTATTATTGAATTTAATATTTATTCGAAATGCGATACGTGTGAATAATTTATGATATGTAGACGCCTGCTGATGGGCTGATTGAAAGTATGGTAATGTGGAGGTCTGATGTGTATTATTAGTATTGGTTTTGCCCATTTGGGGATATTTAGTTGAGGAGGAAGTACAGGAATGTTTAAGGGTGAATGAAGCGGTTTTTTGTTTTGAATATCTTATTCATGTAGTTTTGTTGGTAGGTATATACTTATTGTTTGCTTAGGTACTCGTAATACGACAGGAAAAAATTCTGTGGATTATACGTTTGTTTTTTGTTTAGATATAGGGTGTTGTAAAAAAATAACCCTTGCATCGCTTACGCAACGAACCAACAAACTATTACAGATATCTACCCAAGATACCACCCACATATCTAAAAATTACCAAGTATCCAAATAACACGTGTCTCTGTTTAAACCAAACTTATGGCACGTGGAACGAAATACTTAGTTTACTCGACACAAAGTTTACATTGCACCAGTCATTAGTTTGTGCTTGAGGTACGTGATCTTGTTTGTACGTCAAAATCAAGCTATTGTTAGACGTAGTTAGTAGAAGTGTAGGAGGGTAATTCTCTGAAAATGTCCATATTTCTGTTATCGAGATTTTTTTCGAATACTAATGATGCAATTGTCATTTTTTTTTTTTTATTATCCTAAATGAGTATCTCCTCCAACTTTCCCTCAGATTGAAAATGTGCCCCGCTCCCCCTATGTGGGGGTTTTATCGACCCAAAGTGCAAAAGTTCCAAGGCCGTGGCCTGTTATCACTCACGTTTTAAAATTTCAATGTCCCAAAAATGGTACTAAATTAATATTTTTTTGAGGAAAAGTGAACTAAAGTTGCTTAGAATAGTTGAGTGTGTAGGTCAATGCACAAAAGGATGTCTAGAATTCTCCCACTTTGTCTCCAGGGGGGTTCAAAGTCATGTTATGGGAAATACGCTCCTAGGCCGTGGCGTTTTTTGTTTGCTTCTCATGCATCACCAAGTTTATATTTTGTTTTGCTGAGTGGCCATAATGCTTCACATGCATGATAAGAATATACTGCCGGCATTCAAAATGTTGAATGTCATTTATTTATCTAAAATTAAAATTAAAATTGGTGAAAATTGTCGATTCCCGGATTTTGCCGTCTTAGGCCGTGGCTCATTGCATCTCAGCCACATGATGTCCTAGGAATCTGGGGGAAAAAGGGGCATTGAAGATTAGTGAACACTTATAATATTCACCTATTCAATGTTCTCTGAAATTAATTGTTAAAGCCTCCTAAGTCAATTATTGACAAATTCTCTTAGGCCGTGGTCCGTTGGTTTTTTTCTTAGGCCGTGGCAATGTCAATTTTTTATGGCCAAGGCCTAAGAATTCGTCTCTGTGATTTTTCAAGTTTATGAAAATTGTTTACTTAATACCTATGTAAGCATTTCGTAGTATGTGCTTACCTATTTAGTAAGAGTGAGACAAAATTTACTTTGAAAATTTCAAATTCAAAGTCAAATATTGAAATAAATTACTACCTATAATCAATCAGACAGAAATCTATAGGCGGGCACCTACTTTTGCGAATTGCACGTTTTGAGAACATATTTAATGACAGTACTTACATTTTTAGATAGCAGTCCTTTCTATTGCAGAATTATCTTGAGTTGTAGCTTACAAATCTCAAGGATTTAGTTCATTTTTTTCGTCCCACGACCTAAGAAGTTCTTAGGTCGTGGACAATAAAATTTCGAACAGCTCCCCTGCCCCCCCAAGGGGGCATGACTTGAGCCGAATACCATAAATGATATCAGTGACCCATATACTCACAATTTCCATCAAAAAATTTCCCCCAAAAAACTTTTTTTTTTGGAAAGAAAGGACATCAAAATATGGACATTTTCAGAGAATTACCCAGGAATAGAAAAATGCACCAGAACTATATCTCAAAATTTCAAGACGGTCAGAGAAGAATATAAATGTACAAATAAGTCAAGTTTTATTTGACAGTTGACGATAATTCTTCATTATCAAATACACATTCAGGTAGATGAAAAGAAATTGGTTAAAAAATACAAAAAATCGACATTTACGTAGCTAATGGTGGAAAGAGGAAGGAGATGAAATCAAAATTTATCAAAAAATTATGAAATTTCTGACACCCTCCCCCTCCCGAGAAAATCCTAGCTACTCCAATTTGACTTAGATTTTTAAAAAATATTTTTTTTTGAAAATCTATAATTATTATAGATCTTTAATTTTTTGACATGTTTGAATTTTCAAGCTTTTTAAAAAAATATTCAGCATTTTAAAAGTTTTTAAACAATTTTTCAAATTAAGTTTTGGAAAAACATGAAACTTATTGCCATTGGCGTGACTGGACCTTCTGAGTAAGGCGTGCCAAAACTTTTAAAATTAAAGAATAGTTTTTCTTAAAATAGTGAGACAATTTGACAAAAATTCACCGATTTATCAAAAATTGAAGAATTTTGGTTCTTTATAACTTGAAAATGTTTTCCAAAACTTTAAACGATTCTCCAAAAACTGAAAAACATTTTTGAATTTAACCAGTTTCACTAAAATTGAACATTTTTTCGAAATTTGAACAATTTTCTAAAAATTAGTTGAATTTGGGATGAAAATTCGTCCCAACTTCACCTCAGCCTCGGAAATGAAAAAAAAAAAATCGTGGGATAAATTTTGAATGAAAATTCATCTCAGCCCAGGAAGGTGAGAGAAATGTGAGATGAATTTAGGATGCAAATTCATTACGAATTAATGCCTACAGTTGTCTAAAAATGGAGATGATTACCCCAGATTTTCTTAAAATCAAACAGTTTTCCAGAAATTTAAGCAATTTTCCGAATACTGACCCATTTTCCAAAAATTAAAAAATTTTATAAAAGTATTTTGAAATTAAATATGATACGTACCTACGTACCTACATCTTGTATTTTGTTCGCTCGTTTGTTCATTCCTTCAATTTCTAAGAAATTTATAATTTTCTCAAAATTTGGTTGTTTTCCAAAAATCTTGTAATAATTTTCCATAAGACTGAAAATCTTTCCAAAGCTTTCTCTAGTTTTTCAAAAAATTGAGAATTTTCTAAAATTTGAATAAATTTCTTACAATTACGATTGTCCGAAATTGGTACCATTTTCCCATGATTTGGACGATTTTCTAAAAACTGAAAAATTTTACGAAAATATTTTTTATAATTTTGTTTATTCTGACTGTTGAGGAAAAAAATTAAAAAGGATATTGCCACCAAGACACATTAGCGAATTTTACCCAAAAAAATGTCAAAAATTGAAAAATCTGGGGCTTATTGCTGTGGAATTTTTTTTGCGTAGAAAAAATAAATCAAAAGTACATCATAAGAGAACCCCATATCCGAAATTTCATGGGCTAAAGTTTATTTTTCGAATTTTGGCGAATTTTGATCTAATCAAAGAAAAAAGCTGAAATTTGGTATACATCTCATTTTCGATCTTCCGAATCGATTGGAAGCGGTTTCAAACCCTTTTGAAGCCTCCAGAAAATTTTGGAAATTTTCAAAAATGAAGAAAAGCCCATAAAAATGGTCTAGATAAGCTTTAGCACATAAAAACTCAGATTATCTACTCATATGGGTGATCTATTCAATCGATTAAAGCACAATTTTCCGAAATTTCCAGCTGCTGGATCGAATTCCATATTTTTCTTTAGAAAAATTTTTGGAAAAAATTGAAAAATACGTCTATACAATGTACGCATCGAGATTAAAAGCCAAAAATTGCTAGATCTCGTATTTTCGACCTTCTAAATCGATAGGAAGCGGTTTCAAGACGTTTTGGAGTCTCCAGAAAATTTTGAAAATTTTCAGTATGGACGAAATATCCATAAAAATGGTTCATATGAACTTTGGTACCTAAAATCGAAGATTATCCATATTGGGGTTCCCACCTACTTTCCCGAATACAATTTCTCGAACGATCGAATTCCCGAATAGAAAAATTTCCAAAAAAGTTATTCCCAAATCTATTTTTCCGAATGATATTTTTCCGAATAAAAGGAAATCGAAAATGATACTTACTTTTTTATTTTGGAGTATTTTCACATTATATTGTAGGGCTCTATCGAAGGCCTAATGAGACATTTTGAGATATTGGAATTCAAATTTACATACAGTGATGGGTGGGGAGGGGTGAATCTAGGTAAACCTGATAAATTCAATTGGTGTGCTAAAACTCATATGATTTTTAGAACCTCAATTTCGATTAGAATATTGTTCTCTTCCCAACTAAAAATTTCCTCCAAATGTAGGAAAGAGGGAGATGGGCTTGATAACCTAATTTTCAAAAGAATACAATGCAAGCTGCGTTGAAATGTGCTATTTTGAAAAAATCAATCAATTTACTTGGTCAAAGCGAAACGAAGGCGAACATTTAAAAAAAAAAAAAAAAAAAAAAGGCTTTAAAATCAAATACCATTTTCTCAACATTATTTCTAAAAAAGGGTGGGGTAGACCCCTTAACTAGATGTTCTTAAAATACTTCTTTAGGTGTCCATATTGAAATAATTGTGAAAAATTATGAATGGATGTTTTTGGAAATTTTTCAACAATTTTCAATTTTTTGAGAATGCATTTTTTAAATTTTTTCCAAACTTTTTCCCATCTTTCGGTTTTTAAATTGAATTTCTTAGAATTTGTAATTTTTAAAAACTTTTTTCTAAATGGAATGTTTTGAAAAATGCTCATTTTTGTTTTGACATTTTAAATACTTGGGTACCTAGGTAACTTTTCGACATTTTTTACAATGCTTCGAAATTTTAATATTTGTCTGATTGAAATTTTTGTCAGATTCGTAAATCGGTTTTGAAGATTTTTTTTGGAAAATTTCAAAAAGTTGCAGTACCTAAGTTGTTATTTTTAAACTGTTGAACATTTTGTCTGAAATTATCAAATTTCATAATTTTTTTAAAATTTAGATTCATTTTGAAATTGGTGGGAGAGGGAGATGGAGGGAGAGAAGGGAGAAAAGTGGGATAATTTCGATTTTCATTGGTAGAAGATGATTTCAGAGCGCATGGGCGAATTTTTATCTCACCCCTAGGGGGCAGGGGGCCCAAAATACGCGATTTTCAAGCTAAAAAATTTAAAAAATTTTCTCTCCACTAGTTTTCAACCAATTTTTTTCAAACTTTGGCATGTAAGTAGAGGTACAAGAGGGGAATGCTCTGAAATTTTTTCAGATTTTTCGACCACTTTAATAACCTTGAATTTGACTTTGAAAATTTCAAATCGCCCTGGGGGGCATAGTTTTGGAGCTGTCTCAATTTTTTTCAAATTTTAATTTCCTAATGTATTTCACACTCCCAAGAATTTTTCATATTTTTTTAAGTGATGGTCGAAAAAATCTGAAAAAATTTCAGGATACTCGCCTCTAGTATTTTTACCTACGTGCTAAGTTTAAAAAAGCTCGGTTGAAAACTCGCGAAAGTAGAATTTCCTAGCTTGGAAATTACGTATTTTATAAAACCATCTTCCACCATGATAAATCGAAAGACATGAACATTTTGATAAAGTTCCACCAGGGGCCAAATTACCCCCTCACCACAGCAGAGCCTTTTTTAAAAATTTTTCGAAAATTTCATCTTTACTTAATTTCGAAGTTCAAATTCTAAAAATTTTGATTTTATAAAAAAGAATGGGAGGGATGAAGGGAGTGGAAAGTAGAAAAGAGGGAAGAAGGAATATGCGGAGTAATTGCTTAGTTGAGATTTTAGTAGGAAAATATGGGTTTTCAATTCTTCTGATTTTGAAAATGTTGAACTCTTTGAAAAATATCTTCTTTGAAGTAGATAAGTAAAGTACCTACATTGAAGGAAGAATGAGTTTTTAATTTTTTAGTATTGAAAAAAGTCGTGATTATCAAATTTAATGATTTGAAAGTTGAATTCTTCGAAATCTTTCAAAAGTTGACAGTAAATTGTTTTCAATTTTTTTTTAAATATAAATGGAAGAGGTGAGTTCAATAAATTTTGATATTTTCTCTTCTAAAATCAATCAATTCCGTAGAATGAAAACCTACCAATTCGAGCCCTTATAAACTTCAACGATACAAATTGACAAATTTTCGACCAATTTCATAACGTATTTCGACCTACTAAGTAATTCGAATTCGAATACGAAATTCACTCTAGTTTTTCCTTTCGACCTAAAAACTGGCGTGTTTTACTACTCGGCACATTTTCCCATTCAAAAAAAAACTGGTACAAGTACGCGACTCATTTCCGGAATTCTTCTCCTCATACTTTATGGCTTTTAACGCGTACCAGGCCCGTTAATTAAATCACACCGAATAATTCGATTACCGCAAAAACTCGACGAACGCGAAAACGAACATCAGCGCCGCCATACTAAGCATACCTACAGCAGCTAGCTCGCTAACCTAGTAAATAAAATGAAAAACGAATTTTCGCGCGAAATTCCTCTCGCATGCACAATGCCTGACTCGTCGATTCAATTTATTTTAAAAAGATTTCAAAATTCTACCGAAGAACAACGCTATTCCGTCGCACCGATCCCAAAGGATAGATGATGGTTTCGAATTCGACATTATATTTTACATTTCCTTATAGGTATACGTAGGTTATAGGTAGGTACTGTACGGATATAGCAGTATATTTGCAAACGCGCGGCCATATATTTTCTTCGGTGATATTTGAAACGAATACATCATTACGTTTCGTTTGGTAAACTCTTTATAAATTGAGAATTTTTTATTTATGACGAGAAGAATTTTTTAATAATTCGCCCGCTTCTTCGATATACGAACGCGAAAATAGAAGAAAAATTCCATTATCACAGGATCACGTTGTTCGATGCATAACCCAGCTCGAGTTTGTATTTTGTTCTTTTTTTTTTCACTTATTGTATAAAAACACGTTTAAAAATGTACCATTTGCTTTTTTCTATTTTTACTTTGGCCCCTTCCGCGTTCTAGTATTTTCACCAAATAGAATATAAATGCTGCCAATTTAACGAGTTAATTTGAATAAATTGGCTGGCAAAATTGATTTCATTTAGTCAACTTGATGTAATAAAAATGGTTGCTCTGGCGAAGACGATAACGCGCCTCCGTACGAAACACCATCAAAATACGTTTAATTCAGCGAGGCGAACAATCAGAGTAAACATTCTTATTATTTATCTAAAAACACCCCGAGAAGAGTTTACACTCTCGACCGTAAGAGCACGTAACATAGAAAATCGTTTAACACAAATGGAAAATGCATTACAACAAATCAGCAGGGAAAAGACAACTCTTTATTTCATGCAAAAACTAATTTAACGCTGGGCGAGGCGAGGTAGGTAAATTTGTTCAACTCTTATAAACCTTCCCCTATGTGGAGATACTTATGAGAATAAATTTTCGTACGCCAGATTAGCCGCACGTATATTGTGTGTAATTGTATTCATATACAGGGTGTTTCAAGGCCAAAGTGTCTCCTGAAATTCGGAAAATAGGCAACCGATTTTACGTCTAACGAGGCACGTTTGCCTAACCATCGAATTTCAGGTTGATTTCGAGTTTAATTAGGTATATTTATCGATCTTTGAAATTGCGAGGGCAAACATTTTTCAATCCGGAAAATAGGCAACTTATTCTACGTTTAATTATGGTTGTTTGCCTAATCCAGAGATTTCAGGGGGAAAAATCCTGGAACCTGGTAAGTAGGCAACTTATTCTAACAAGTCCAGAAATGAATGTAAGCTCGCTTCTAAAATTAAAGAAGCTAAAATCTCCTTCAATCCGGAAAATAGGCAACTTATTCTGAGTCTAATTATGTATGTTTTCCTACTCCAAAAATTACAGGAATAAAAACTTTTTAAGCCTAGCAAGTGGACGATTCATTTTGAGCACAATTATGCATTCTTGCTCACTTTTAAAATTGAAAGAACTAAAATTTCTTTCGACCCAGAAAATAGTCAGTCTTTCTCACATCCGACTATTGATGTTTGCCTACTGTCAAAATCGCAGGGACAACATCTTTTTCAATTTAGGAAGCAGATAATCAATTTTGAGTCAAATTATGAATGTTTGCCTATTTTTAAATTTGTAGGGTTAAAAATTGGTTACTTTCAAAATATTTCATTGATATTTTTTAAATTTTTGTAAGGGACATTGGTTCTGGATTTTTTTTCAACGGGGGCTTTCACAAAAGACCAATGACCTAGGTATCTACTGAATTTATTTTCATCAACGTCCAAGAGGTTATGAATCAATATTCTTTGAAAATTCACTTCATCAAATTTTTGCAAAATTTTTAGCAAAATCAAAATGTTTGGCAGAATACAGAACTTTAATTGAATCCAACGTCTGTGAAATAACCTTTTCAATTTTTTTTAAAAATTTTTGAATTCTTTGAATTTATAACTAAAACAAATTTTTTAATTACATTATTTTTTCAACGTCAATCAATTTATGGATTATTTGGAGGTCTACTAATCATTTCTAAGGAAAAAAAGGAAATTTTTCGTGATGGAAGAAAGGGATGGACGAAACTAAATGTTCCGAACATCAGTTCAATTTTTTTCTGAAATGCTCTGGGACTGATGAAAAAATTTCTCAATTTTATTCATTTTTTTTTGTTTTTTTTTTCAAATTAAAAACAAACATAGGTATTTTTCTGACCCCGAGAGTGGGAAATTTGAACCTCAAAAAAACGATAAAAAAAATTAAATCCACTTACGAATTGTAGTAAGAAATAGCTCGATGGAGAAATAAGTTTACAGCAACTCACCTGCAAGCAAGAAAACAAACACATTAAATTAAAAAATTAATAACATTGCCCTACAGACGGATGATTTAGATATTAAAAATCTGTTTAAAATATAAATAGTAAAAAATTCGCATGTACTATTTTCAACTACTCTTGAAAAAAAATATGAAAACAGCCCATACACCAATAATTCATTTTTTTGATTAAAAACAAATTTTATTCTTCTTCAAGATATCTTCTCCTTCGAGAAAGGAAAAATTTCACAACAGAAAATTCAAATTGACTACACTTCTGTTTCCTCATGGGGAGGGAGGTGGGAGGGAGGTGCCGAAATATTTTTCTTCCAATATATTTTTACGAGTAGGTACCTATTTTTTTTGAAAAGTAGGCTGTACTCAAAAACTTGAATCTTCTCACAAATTTGAAATTGTTCAAAATATGAATAGGCAGAGGAAAAATTTTTCTATTTCAAGAAATGTGGGTAAAAAGTACCCTAATGTAAATTTTACTATTTTACAAAAACGGGTTTAAATTTTTACATTGATTTTTTGTGAGATAAAAAAATAATTATACGAATTTTTTTCAAATTATTCGATCATGCTGAATTCGAAACTGGTGTTATTTTTTAGCCCAAACACACGCTGAAATTTCGCTTCCTTCCAGATGTAATAAATTAATTATAAGTGATAGATAATTTATTCATCTCAATTTTATTCACTTTACGTGTAATTGGCTTTATTTAGAAATAAAACACATTTATGAGGTTTTTCAATGAGCCATCACTTGAAATTTTTTGAAAAATTATCTATCTTGAGTCCATAGATGTGGACATTTCAAGTTTTCTTTTGACAATTGATTCTCTTAGAAGAGGAGGAAGGGGAAATTGAAAAAATTCATGTGTAACAGACCGATAGTTCTCCTACACAATTGTGTTAGTAGTCAGGTCTCAATTGTACATCCGCGCGGGATACCTGTTGAAATTTATTTCATGATTGATTCTAATTCTAGACATTAAAACAAATTAATTTCGCTTGGATGCCTATCCCCCCCTTTTCACAGGGTCCACCCCCAAAACCAAAATTTCAAACGTGTGTACCGTCTGATCTATGGGTCGCAATGAAAAATTGTTCAAACAAAAATTGTTCCTCAACACCTAATGTACATTTTGACTCCTCATCAAAATCAATTTTGGAGCAACTCCTGCCGCCCAAATTTGGAAATGAAAATTTTTTTGAGATAACTTCAGAATCACGTTTTTTTTTCAACGAAAAGTTTCGGAGATAGCGGAAAATTTGTAACCACCAAAAGTATTCAGAATTAAATTTCCTTTCCGATAAATTATTTCAAGACCATTTTCCTCAACTTTTCCTGACAGAATAGACCTTTCCCCCTCACCCTTATTTAAAAAATTGGACCCTTGAAAAAAAAACTTGAACGATTTTTGTTCTTCAATATGTGATGTACAATTTCACTTGGTATCGGAATTTATCTTGGCGAAATTTTTTTTGGTGGGTCCTACTTTTGAGATAAGGGGGAGAGGAGAGGTCCACTCTGTCAGGAAAAGTTGAGGAAAATGGTCGTGAAACAATTCATCGGAAAGAAAATTTAATTCTGAATACTTTTGGTGATTACAAATTTTCCCCTATCTCCGAAACTTTTCGTTGAAAGTGAAGTAAACGTGATTTTGAAGTTTTCTCAAAAACTGTTTCATTTCCAAATTTGGGTGGCAGCAGTTGCTCCAAAATCGATTTCGATGAGGAATGAAAATGTACATTAGGTATTGAGGAACAACTTTTGATTGAACATTTTTTAATTACAACCCATAGATCAGACGGTACACACGTTTGAAATGTTGAGGGGTGGATCCTGTAAAAAGAGGGGGGAAGAAAAATAGGCATCCAAGCGAAATTCATTTGTTTTAGTGTCTAGAATAAGAATCAATCATAAAATCAATTTTAACAGGAATCCCGCGCGGAACCTTTTTTTTGTGCAATTGAGACCTGACCATAGGGGAAATGTGTGAGAAGCCTTCTTAGCACTTAAAAGATGCGATTTGAGTTTCTACATCTCCCTAAACCATCGCCATCTTTCTCCGGTCAAAACTCAGACTGCTACCCGGGGGGGGGGGGTGAAAAGTTGCAGATTGCAATATTCCAATACCTAATATGAAATTTTCACTAAGCTAGATTTTTTTTTTCATCGAGTAATAGGGTTGGTGCCAAAAATTTAGATTTGGCTGAAATTAATATATGTTATAAAATACGCGATTATAACTTCAATGGAACAAACCGCATCCAACTTGGTCCATTAGGATCGAAGAAATTGACCATTGAATTCCGCAGATTAAGCGGGTCGCGAAAAAGAATCGCAACGCGGGTTACGTTGTTGTGACGTCAGTTCCTCGGATTCAAACGGGAACGAAACAGCCGGCGCGTCGCGTCGCGTAAATTATATTGGGATTTTTCGATAACTTAATGATTAATTGTAATTTTTTTCGTTGATTTTTCAATGCGTACTTGATAATTTATTTTATTAAGGATTAAGGACGTAAAAATAGTTGATAAAATTGGAAAAAATGAATTGAGAAGATTGAAAAAAAATTGAGTTGAGAAAATTATAGGAGAAAAAAATGAAAAAATTATTTGAGAAAATTACTTTTGAAAAAATTACTTTTGAAAAAATTTGAGTTGATGAAATTATGTTCGAAAAAATTTGAGTTGAGAAAATTACGTCTGAACAAATTTGATTTGAGAAAATTATTCAGAAAAAATTCGAGTTGAGAAAATTGGAAAAAAATCCAAGATTTGAAAATTACTTCTGAAAAAATTTGATTTGAGAAAATTGGAAGAAAAATCTAAGTTTAAAAAATTACGTCTGAAAAAATTATAAGAAAAAAAATCGATCAAACCCGAGCAACCACCTCTCTAATTTTTTTTCATTGCAAACTCGACCTTGAAAGTCAATTTCTTGGATACCTATAGTCGTGGTATTAAAATTTAAAATTGTAAATTATAGAGATTGAAAGAAACAATTTTGAGTTGAGAAAATTGAAAAAAAAAACAAATTTGAGTGGGGAAAATTGAAAAAAAATGGAGTTGAGAAAATTGAAAGAAAAAAAATTTAGCTGAGAAAATTATGTTTGAAAAAATTTGAGTTGATGAAATTGGAAAAAAATAAGTTGAGAAGATTGAAAAAAAATTGAGTTGAGAAAATTAGAAGAAAAAAAATGATTAGAGAAAATTGAAAGAAAAAATCTGAGTTGAGAAAATTACTTCTGAAAAAATTTGAGTTGATGAAATTATGTTCGAAAAAATTTGAGTTGAGAAAATTACGTCTGAACAAATTTGATTTGAGAAAATTATTAAGAAAAAAATTCGAGTTGATAAAATTGAAAAAAAAACAAATATGACTTTGGAAAATTGAAAGAAAAAAATTGATTGAGAAAATTATAAGAGAAAAATTCGAGTTGAGATAATTGAAAAAAAAACAAATTTGACTTGGGAAAATTGAAAGAAAAAATTGATTTGAGAAAATTATAAGAGAAAAATTCGAGTTGAGAAAATTGAAAAAAAAAACAAATTTGTGCTCGGAAAATTGAAAGAAAAAAAGTTGAGTTGAGAAAATTGGAAGAAAAAAATCCAAGTTTTAAAAATTACGTCTGAAATAATTTTATATAAGAAAGTTATACGAAAAAAATTCGAGTTGAGAATATTGAAAGAAACGAATTTGAGTTGAGAAAATTGGAAGAAATAATTCAAGTTATGAAAATTACGTCTGAAAAAATTTGAGTTGAGGAAATTATAGGAAAAAAAAGAAAAAAATTCGAGTTGAGAAACTTGAAATAAATAAATTTGAGTGGGGAAAATTAGAAGAAATGATTGATAATTTACTTTACCACATCATGGAAAAAAACTTGTAAAAAAAATCAGCAAAATCGATAAAGTTAACTTCGAAATCAACGAAAAATTGAAATTGCGCGTTGAAATCCGTGATGTTCGCGGCGCCAATACGAGGAACTGACGTCACAGGGCATATTTTCGTTGAGGCGGTCGTTTTTCGAACGAGTTCAAAAATCGGAACTTTAAAAAAAATTTTCTCGAGTTCTACTCAACCGATTTGAGTGCGGTTTGTTTTGTTGACTTCAAAATTGTATATTCTATAACATATTTCAATTTCAGCCAAATCTAAATTTTTGGCACCAACCCTATTGAACAAAAAATTTTTTTAATCACTGAAAGTAAATTTTGAAAAAAAAAATGAAAATTCTATACACCAGTGCAGCCAACAGCAAATCATAATGTTCCAAAATGCGGAATTTATATCGAATTTGAATTGATTATTCTTTCACCTGAAAATATAATGTTTTTTTTCCCCTCCAACCAACCCCTATGACAAATTTAGAGTTGCTCCAATTCTCTAAAATTTTATTTTGATCTCGTCCATCACAACAACTTTCATGTTTTTTTCATTAAAAGCTATTTTTTCGAAAAATTTACAATTTTCAGTGGTACTAATCTAGATAGATTCTGAGCCATTTTGAGATAACTAAGTGTTCAATAAAATCGCCTCCATTTTCTAAATTTTTCTCGCTTGTGAAAAATGTATAAGAAATTACATATTTCAATTAAATCTTTTATTCTATAATTCAACGGCTTTTCTTTTCAACAATTCAAAAAATTTCTGGTAGACTTTTCGTTAAATACTGAAATTTTTTCCATCATTCGTTCTCCCAAAAACTTTGTAAAATTTTTCGTTTCATCTCATTCGATTAACGATCGATACGTTCATAAACAACCGCTCCGCACCGATTTTAAGTTTTTCTATCGCAAAACTTTCCCACCACATGTGATAGCGCCTTCAATATGCCATGTTCTCTCCTCGTCTGCCCTTTGCTTCTGGCTCCCTCTCCACCACCATGCGTTTGTCTTTCTCACAGCATGTACCTATGTAGTTTGAGTATAACCGCAATGTCTTACACGCGGGCACCATATACGCGAATAAAAGCGAATTGCTTTTATCTCGTTCTCATTTTTCCTCTCCTTCATCAGCAACGACACAACACACCCAGTCCTTTAGCCTTTACCTAGTACCTACGTATATAAAGTTATACAGTATTCTTTGGTGAACAAAATTTACCTCTTTGTTGATTCTGTCTATAGTCTATACCTACGTATATACTCCTTATACAAAGTTCAATACCGCGTGCAGCGTGAAATATTTTTCGCACAAACTTATACCTAACCTCCTGCTGGAGCTGTATATGTAAAAAGACAAGAGAGATTTTCATTTTCTCTTCGCGTATCGAATTTAACACCCTTTACAAAAATAATCTTTCGCAAACAAATACACCTGTACGACTACAAAGTATACTAAACCAAAAGGATCAACACGACTCGTTATCGAACGATAGAGAGAGGAAAAAAACAAAAACAAAGACGAGACAAACGCCCATAGTCGTACACTTCTGAAAAAGAGATGATGACAATGGAATAAACCGCTGCTGCGTTAACCCGTACAGGAGTTTATGTGTAGTTGTCTAAACGCGAAATCAGCCAGTGTTTTACATTATCGAGCATATTATTTACATATTGATATATGTAAAATGAAACCGAGCAGAAAAAATAGCGAAAGGGGTGAATCTAAATACTTACGCGGATGGGAATAATTTCGAGGCAAATCTCGTATTGCTGATATCTTTCCTTAATCTAACATTACGCCGAAAAGTGCTATAGGAAGTGGCTTTTGTCGCTTCGCGAAGCATATAATGGATTACGCTTGTAGGATTTCATGTTGAAAATTGTTTTCTTTTTTTGTCGCAGAATTTACTTATACAAAATGTTAGCAATTCGAACCTCGAATAACGTTTGTTGCGTGTATGAAAGTTGTGTTTATGGAGAATGGCGATGTTAAAGCCAGCGAATGGGATTTTATCCGTGTTGAAGTTTATGGTAAGATTAGAGGAGGAAAAGTGAAGGGGAAGAAGAATTTTAGTGGATTGTTTGCTTTTGGAGTCCAATTATGGAGGATTGCATGTCCTTTGAATTTCGTGGGTGAAAGTCAGTTGAGAAGTGGAATAAAAAGTGAAATGATTGAGAATATTTTTTGAGATATCTGGACAATAAATTGAAGTGTTGGTTTCTTCGTCAGGTATCAGGAAGTGTAGCCTGATCGATGAATTTGAAACGAAATTAAAGGATTTTTCAATGTTGGGATATCGTGGAAATTTTCAAGTGAAAAAAATAAGGATGAGAAAAAAGGAAATGGTGGGAAATTTGATCGAAAAACAGGCAAAAATTGGAAATTTGCCCAATGGAGCGGGAAAAAGGGGAAAATATAAATTTCAAATTTCTATGATTTGTTTAGTATTTTTATACAAATTTGGTTTCGGTTTCGTATCAAAAAGGGGGAAAAATGGAAAATTTGCCTAATTCAGCGAAAAAAGGGAAAAGTTGCAAATTTTTTGAATTTTTTGGTATTTCAATAGAATTTGGTTTCGTAGCTAGAGTCCAACCTCTACTCGAACAACTTTTCGTAAGGAGAAATAAAATTTATTTTGAAAAAAATTGAAAGGAAAAACGTGAGGAATTTGAGAATTTATGAAAAAAATAGGGGGAAAACTTATAAATTTATGAATAAAAGAAACGTAGAACGAGGGAAATCCATGAATTTTATGAAAAAGAACGTGAAGGAAAAAATGTGGGAAATTTATGATTTGCTATGGGAAATTGTAGGTTTCGATAAGGTTTCGATTTGGGAAAACTGCAATTTCAATATCTCAAGTTTGGTTGGAATTTGGAATTTTTGACAATTTTCTAAAAATTTAGCTCTAGAAAATTTGATTTCCAGAATACTTTTTTTGAGCAGATTTTTGAGTGTTGAAATTTTTTCCCTAGCTTTGCTTGGACAAACCTTGGTTGATATCTTTTGCTGTGATGAAATGGACATGTTTTAGAGACGTTTATGTTTTTTTCCTTAAATTGAAAAATCATATGTGTACACTGAGTGTACCTGGCTAAAAAGAAATTGTGAGTTTAGAAGAATTTATTGCAATTCTAAGATCTTTTTTTGAAAAAAAATTAAAGAATTTTTTGAAATTGATATATTTTGAATAATGCGTATGATATTATAGCACGTACAACGAAGAGACCCCCCTCCATATTTTGAGCATATGCAAGCAATACTTGTAGAATCTTAAAGGGGAGTACTGGTCCAGTGTACCATTCCCAGAAATTATACTTACATGAGAGGTATATCCCAACTGGCAGTAAAATTTTGGGCCGAAGCAAAAATTTATTGAAAACATAAAAGAAGTGCAAAGGTATCCAAAATTTCAAGTGCTCAAGTGTATTTATCAAATTTTCGTGAATTTTTGAAAATTCAAATTATTTAATCGCTCCACAAAATATGAAAATTTGATCTAATCAACGAAAAAAGATGAAATTTGGTATATACCTATTTTCTACCACCCAAATCGATTGAAAGTGGTTTCATAACGTTTCGAAGCCACCAGAAAATTTTGGAATTTTCCAGCACTGAAAAAATTTCATAAAAATAGTCAAGCTTTAGCATCTAAAGACGCGAATTACCCACATTGATGACCGAATTTATTGATTAAAGTGAAATTTTCCAAAATTCATGACTGCCAGTTCAAATTCATATTTTTTGGCAAATAATTTTTTTAGTGAAATTTGAAAAAAAAATCTCCAAGCTTCAAAACGTCTCAAGATTACTTCTCATCAGTCAGGAAGGTTGAAAATAGGATATTTACTAATTTTCAACAATTCTTACGTTACGTTGTAGACAAATTTTCAAATTTTCACTAAAAATGTTTACTGGGGGAAAAATATGGATTTGAACCAGCAGTTACGAATGTTAGAAAATTTTGTTTTAATAAATCAAATAAATCACTAATATGAGTTATTATCATTTTTAATTGCTGAAGTTCATTTGGAAAAATTTTAGAACTTTTTTTTCAGCGCTGGAAAATTTCAATTTTTTTTAGAAGCTCTGAAACGTTTCGAAACCCATCTCAATCGATTCGGGAGATTCAAAAATTCACCAAATTTTAAGAACAAAAAAAATATATAAAAATACGATAATTTGCCCCCAAACACATCATAGATGCTTTAAATAATAGCAGTACTCGCGATCGGGCTAATATCGTGAAATACCCCAACGAAAATAGGTAACGAATGATTCCGCCAAGTTGGAAAAATTATAACGCGAAATTCCGCGCCAAAATTTGATTTAAATCCGCCATAAAAAAATTGGAAAATTAGAATGCTCGACGATATCGGCCAAGAAACTCTTGTCGCGTAATAATTGCAATTTCCAACTCGAGATTCTTGGGCGAAAAAAAAAAAAACAAAAAAACAATCTACGTCGAACTAAAGAGGCGAATTTTTTGACATAAAAACTCGATAACTGTTTACGAGCAGTTTTACGAAATTCTCAAAGCAGACGAAACTTGGAGAGTTTTTTTTCACCAAATTAATTCTTTAGGTTTATTGTTATTTTTTCTGGGGTATATTTATTTTACCCAGAAATATCATCTTTCTGGAAGTACTATCTGGATGTTTGGAATTCGTTTCGTATCGTTTATCATTTTTTTTCCTCCTCTCGAGGATGGCACCTATTTTTAGAAGATATTTCACCGAGGAAGAAAAAAAAAGAGAAATGACCTTTTTAGGACTCGACACGAAGCGGCGAATTAAATTGGAAAAAATTAATTTCGATTCGATATTTCGTATGTAGTCCAGGCAAATAAGAGAAAAAATACACCAAACCCCAAATTGAATCCTGATTTTTTTCGCGTTTTAGGTTCGTAATGGCCCACTACGCAACATACTAAAATGAACAGCGCCATAACCCTCCGCTACCATCAGGAGAGGGGTAAATGTCTGCTGAAAACCGGTTTTTCGTGAATATTTCCTCAAATAAGTTTCAAAATTGAAAAATAGTTATGCACAATCTTGATCTACGTGTAATTTCCTATCAGAAGGAGTTTTTTACAAAAACACTCACTTCCTTGACCAAAAATTAAGGGTAAAAAACTCATATTTTTCAACAATTTTTAGCATTTTTTGAGAAAATCGAAACTTTTTGAATATCTCCTCAAATTAGCCTCAAAATGTAAAAATGGTTATGAACAATCATGTTCTACGTCCATGTTCCCAAAGGACATCATGTCCCCAAAGGACACCATGTCCCAAAAGGATACCATGTCCCAAAAGGATACCATGTCCCAAAAGGACACATTGTCCCCAAAAGACACCATGTCCACAAAGGACACCATGTCCCAAAAGGACACCATGTCCCAAAAGGACACCATGTCCCCAAAGGACACCATGTCCCCATAGGACACCATGTCCCCATTTAGGACACCATGTTTCCATAGGACACCATGCCCCACCATGTCCCAATAGGACACCATGTCCCCATAGGACACCATGCCCCACCATGTCCCCATAGGATACCATGTCCCCATAGGACACCATGTCCCCATAGGACACCATGTCCCCATAGGACACCATGTCCCCATAGGACACCATTTCCCCAAAGGACACCATGTCCTCATAGTACACCATACGTTCGTTTTTTTTTTTTTTCAAAAACATCCACTTCTTTGCCCAAAAATTAAGGGTTAAAAACGCCTATTTCTCCAATATTTACAGTATTCTTGGAAATGATGGAAATACGAAGCTGAAAGTACCCAAAATAATACCAGTGAAGATTAATTTTTAAACATGCTGATAGAGTATTCCAAAAAAATTCACCGTAAGAATTTCAACCCGTACTGTTAATTATAACGGAGGTTATCGAATACTGCATTTAAAAAATCGAGGCTGTGGAAAGAAAAATGTTCATGTTTGGTGTCAAAAATTAGGTTTTTCGGCATGCCAATTACAATTTTGAGATTATTTTTCATGAAAAATCAAAAGCAGTTATGGTATTAGTGTTGTGTCATTTCATCATTTACGACGAATGTGACGCCGAAGACTGTGACCCAGAAGATTTCGAATAACTTATTTTTGAAGGTTTGAAGTGAATAAAAATATTGGCGTTGAAAAAAAATTAAAGAAGTTAGAACAAAAAAAAATTACCAAAATTTTGAATTATCCTTTCTGAGTCACCAAAAATTTTGAACTAAAATTATGCAAATCGAAATTATGACTTTTGCCAATGCCTTTCCGGAGCTCCTTTTGATTTTTCATAAAAAACAGTCTCAAAATTGTAATTGACATGCCAAAAAACCTAATTTTTGACACCAAATATAAAAATTTTCAAAATTTTGAATTTCACCCCTCACCCATTAGCTTTCTTGAGCGACATATTGTTTTTGAATCTTTTGGAAAAGTAGGCGTTTTCACCCTTAATTCTTAGGCAAAGAAGTGGGTGTTTTTGAAAAAAAAACTTCTGACAGGACATTACACGTAGAACACGATTGTTCATAACTATTTTTCAATTTTGAGACTTATTAGAGAAGATATTCACAAAAGTTTCGATTTTTTCAAAAAATGCTGTAAATTGTTGAAAATAGGTGTTTTTACCCTTAATTTTTATTCAAGGAAGTGGGTGTTTTTGAAAAAAAAACTTCTGACAGGACATTACACGTAGAACACGGTTGTTCATAACTATTTTTCAATTTTGAGACTTATTAGAGAAGATATTCACAAAAGTTTCGATTTTTTCAAAAAATGCTGTAAATTGTTGAAAATAGGTGTTTTTACCCTTAATTTTTATTCAAGGAAGTGGGTGTTTTTGAAAAAAAAAACTTTCTGATAGTGCATTACACGTAGAACAAGATTTTTCATAACTATTTTTCAATTTTGAGACTTATTTGAGAAGATATTCACGAAACCCCGATTTTCAGCAGACATTATGTCGAGTAGTGGACCATTACGAACGTAAAACGCGAAAAAAAAATCAGGATTGAATTTTTGGGGGTTAAATCCTAAAATGACTGGACTAATGGCGGTTTTATGCATTTCTTAGACGATTTTCTTATCAAACCTACAATTTTCAAAGATCAACTCTTCTTGTGATATTTTATCGAAACATTTTTTCGTTACAAAACGAACCCTTAGGAGATATTTAGCAGAAAAAAAACCAGTCTTAAAGAGTTCTATGTATTTACCCCTCATTTTTTCCTCCCAGTATAAAAATTATTTCTCATTTCGTCATATAAACTTGGTAAAGCTGTATTATCTTAGTTTGTCGATGAAAGTCTCCACGAACGATATTCGTGTTTCGTACAGAAACTCAACCATAATATCATTTCTCAAAGTTCCGCCTATTTTACGGCCGGATTTTCGGATAATGAAAAAATAATACCGGGGATGTTCAGAAAGGCTTTATTTATGGATAACCCCGGAGGAAAAAAATTGTTAGAAAAATCTTTGCGCGTATCGATTACAACACGAGGACCGAGGAGATTTCTCAATGACAACCAATTCGATTCATCCAACTCTCTCGAAATCTCGCACGATTAAAATTCAATCCCCGAAATTTATTTTCCGCTGTCTCTTTCTACTCCTGTATTGTTTTTGATGTAACTTTACGTTAAAACACCGAAAGCAAACGTTGTATTAGGCGAAATTTCAACATAATACAAAAGTTCGACACACGTGCCAAAGCTAATAAACTGCCGCGAAAGAATATACGTTGCTCAAAAGCCTAATACCATGCGAAGAATTTTTTACACCGGTGTTTCAAACAAAGCATCGAAAACTTTGAACGAGCGAGTTGATTTAAAAAATTGAGCAGGTAGGAAAAAATTAACACCTGCGGCGTTTCACAAGAGTTAAAAATTGAACCGGGAGACGTAAAGATTAAAAAACACGTAAAGAGGTTGGCGAATTATTAAAAAAGCCAACGATCGGAGTAATAGGGAGGAAAAAAAGAATTAAAAAATAACACGGTTTATGGGCACGTGGATCGACAGCGTTTATGAAATGGAGGTTTTTTTTTAATAATGGCAGAATCCGGAGGCCTCGTGTGTTAACGATTCGATAAATTTTTATAATTTCGAAGGGTTTTTTCGCTCGTACATTTTACCAGTTGATTCGAAAACGCGATCGTAATTAAAGGTGTATTATTTTTCCTGACAACTTTATTGCTTGGCGGATACGAATAGGTATATAAATTACCCGTTAAATGGATACGTTTTCTGCGTATAGAGTTTCGAGCGAAAGTGAAAGAGAGGGGAGGTGGAAAATTCTTCATGTGGAAAACACACGATACACAGAGACGAGTGTGAGAGAGGGCGAAGAAAAACTTGTGCAACGGAGACGACAATGCTGATGGCGAATAAGGTTGGAAAATAAATTCGGTCGTTTCTTTTTTCAGACGAAATTCTTGTCGCGCAAAATTGAATAAAAAGAATACGAAGACGAAGACGAGGAGAAAATAGGACATCAAAGATCGAATGTGTACGTATATATGGGACGCTATTCAATCGAGGCCAAAACGTATAGTACGTACTCAGAGTGTGAAAAATGATATCATTTGTCTTATTGCGAAAATTACACGTCAGTAGAATTTAGCTTTAACATTTGTTGCTTATTTTTACAACTTAAATCGGATTTGCTACTTCTTATTCATTACTTGTTTGCATTCTGCCTCTCTCGGTTTCGGTCGTATCGATACCTCGTTCCGTCTTTGTTACTCCGACGACGCCGCAGAACGCCACCGCCGCGCCGGATCCCAAAATAAACTCATTTGTTTCCTTTACACGGTTTCGGAGTCGTGTTCGCGCACAGTATAACTTATTCGGATTCTAATTATGAACTGGAAGAGTTGGAGGAAACTACGAAGGATTGTTTACTACGTTGCCGCCTCATTTGATGAACTCGCTTCGAAGGATCCGCAGATTTGCAAATGTTCCTACGGAGTTTTAATCCGCGTACCCGAAACGGTGGGAATTTTTTATGTCGGGGTTTCTCCAGAGTGTGCGATTTTATACTCTTAATCGATTTTTAATTCGTATTTGGGCCAATGTACCGGAGTACCTACTTATACCATAAGGATTTAAGATTATGTGCTTAATTTTGTAAGTAGATATGCGAAAAATAAAGAAAAAAAAAAAAGTTAAGAAGAGAAGAATTAATATCCTATTACAGAAGGTATTCTAATGTATCTATGTAAGAGTAATTTTTTTTCGTCAGCTCGAAATTTACTTATTCTGTTGAGGGAATATGCATAATTAAGATATTCATAATTTTTCAATTTTGCATAATATCGTTATTTAACATTAAGTGGCGGAAATTTTTTTTCTTTACCGCTGTTTATCTCGCTAATGGCGTATTTCGCAGCGGAAATTTATAATGATCGGGATGCTGTATACAGAATAGTTCGCGATGTCAACGTGGCCTTATTTCTGGCCTTTTTTTTGTTATCTGTTCCACTTGATCCAGATTTTACGATAATTGTAGGGATTTTTTGTTATGGAGGGGGGGGGGATTTTCATAGATGCACATTGCACATAGAAGTAGAGATGATGAATTTTAGGTTTTTTATGAATTTGTTTGAGTATCTACGCGAGGGTGGATCAAAAAAAACATGTTTATGATTTTGACCAAAATTTGGGTGAGATGGTTCGTTTTGAGTGAACGATTTTTTTTTTAAATGAACAAAACTAGAAGAGCGGTGGGGTTATTTTCGAAAAAAAGACGTGAAGTTTTCCATTTTTGGATGGTGCTATCAGCTGCGAACCTGGGTCATCCCCTCAAAAAGGTGCAAATTGACCTTCTAAGACTCCCTGAATCATTGGTCTCAAAATTGGATGACACCTTTTGCCCTCAACAAGGAGGTTGAAAAATCAAAAATTGTGAATTTGAAGATTTTTTTGAAATCAAAAAATATTTGAACACCTAAAATAACTTTGGATGAAGTTTAAAAAAGAAAAGGAAAGAAATACTGCTCACTTTACTTTGATTTGCAAAATTCCCATAAAATTTCAGTTGGCAGCGCTGCTTCAAAAAATTTCAAAATTGAATTTATTGAAAATTCCGGAAATAAAAATTCAGTTGGCAGCACTGCCAAGAGATTTGTGGAAAAATTTCTTGAAAATTATGGTGGATACTGTCACTCGAACTCGATACTTTATTTGAAATTCGGTCTCAAGAAATATATTAAAAACCTATAAAAGCCTAAACCAGTGTTGCCAACTGTACGGTAAAATACGTATTTGAACGGATTCACTGTACGGACGTTTGCACGGATTACCTAACAATATGGAAAGATTGAGAAAAAACACAAATTTTTTGAATTTTAGGTAAAAATAACCAAAATATCCCCGTTTTTGTTGAAATTTTCAATTTTTCAAAATTTGTGTTCTCAATGGGCTCCGGAATAGTGTTTTTTTTGTATTTTTTCAAATTTTGTATTGTCTTAAATTCAAAAAGACGAAATTTCCTTCAAAGTCTAGGCCAACCCTCCCAAAAAATCGTTTTTTGATCCAAGCTTGGGAATTTCTTTGAATTGAAGAAAACCATCAAAATATTTGAAAAATGTTGCAAAAATTTGCAAATTAAAACTCCACTTTTTTGGATAGGTATGTCATACCTATCCAAAAAAAGTGAAGTTTTACATGATTTTATTAAAAAAAAAAAAAAAAAAAAAGAGACCAGCTTGTATGGCGTGAGAAGTTCAATAATATTTGACAACGAACGAATTAAAAAACATTAGCGTTAGAAAAGGCAAGTGGACTGTATTTACATTATTTACAACAAGTAACACATTAAAAACAATGTACATGACAAAAAGGTGCGAGAGAAATACATTTACGCGAACGCAATGAATAACATGACGCGAGAGGTAAAATTACAACAAGAAAACATTCGCCACATAACGTAGGTAACGGCTACGAACGTCAGGGACTAGGCGGGGAGGAGGGAGATAACGCAGGCGCGTTACCAAAACAGAGCCAGTTAGAGAAAAAATCTAACTGGCGAAATAAAGGCGAAATATAGCTAAACAAACACCCGGCCCTGACCAGCTAGGGTCTGAGCAAGAAAAACGATTTAGGCGGTTGAATTAGGCATATCGGACTCCATTGGTAAGTATATCGCATGAATGGTCGGGATTGTTTTCAGCTGTCCATTGAAGGGGATTTCAACAGTTCGTACGACGTTGTTTGTATCGGGAAAACAGCGCGTAATTCGCGCTAGAGGCCATTTCGACGGCTGAGTATTCGCTTCTTTATACAATACGATCTGACCTGGCTCAAGATTAGGTCTAGAGGTTAACCACTTGGAGCGATTTCGCAACTGGTTCATATAATCGCACGACCAGACCTTCCAGAAGTCCTTTATGCGCTGACGATTCGCGCGGTACTGGACTGACAATTTGATCGTATCGTTGTTTGATGGTTCGGGTAATGCGGTTAAATTGCGACCGATTAAGAAGTGACCTGGGGTCAGCACTTCTTCACATGGTTCAGATGTTTGGCGGTATGCTAACGGTCTCGAATTGAGCAAACACTCAATCTGTGTAAGTAAGACTCGGAGCTCATTTTCGCTAAATGATTGTTCCTTGGTTACAATCGGGATAAAACGTTTCGCGCTTTTGACGGCAGATTCCCATATACCACCACGATGAGGGGTATATGGAGGATTAAAATGCCATTCAATCCAATTTTCTACCGCGTAATCAGATATTGGATTATCATGGAAATCCAGGTTAAGGAAACGATCGGCTCCGCGAAAATTGGTACCGTTATCAGAATAAATCACTTTCGGCATTCCACGACGGGAGACAAAACATTTTAACGCATTCAGGAAGTCTTCGGTAGACAAGGATGGTACGACTTCAATATGCACAGCACGAGTAACCATACAAATGAATATTGCAGCATAGGCTTTCGCATATTTAATGACTCGATGATAATTACACTTGACATTAAACGCGCCAGTGTAATAGATTCCAACAGCTTCAAAAGGCGATTTCGGATTAACTCGAGCGGATGGCAAATTAGCCATTTGTTGCGGTTTAGTCTGTTGAAAATAACGGCGACAATCTATGCAATTGTACAGCACGTTCTTGATGACACGGTTTACACCTCCAACAAATACAAATTTAGTTGAAAGATGCGCTGATATAAACGGACGGTTAGCGTGAAAATATCGCTCATGGATATTACGCACAAAAATGGTTGCAAAATGTCCTTTCGCTGGTAGGATAATCGGACATTTGCGATTGAACGGCACATTTGCATTTTGCAATCTTGATTTCGAACGAATTAAACCATCTTCGTCGATATATGGGTTCAACGTAAGCAGACGACTACGCTTACACAGCTTACGGTTTTCGCTTAATCGCTGATAATCTTCAGCGAACTCGTTTTGTTGAACAATACGCAAGAGATACAATTCAGCAAAATTGATATCTTCGGATTTCACGGTTATCTTTTCCTTTGATTTAGTACGCTTACGATGTGCAAGAACTTTGGCAGTTGCAAATACACGTAGTAACTTCTGGTACGAGGAATAAGAATTAATCAGCTTGAGATTATCGCTTTCTGTGGTCAATAACACAACAGGTTTCGGTTTTGATAAATACGTTAAGCTTCGATCATCCATTTCAAAATCTGGATTCAGAATTTTATCGCTATGAAGGAACTCGGGTCCATTTTTCCATAACGTTGAATTGGTTAGGGTTTCGGTCGACATACCACGTGTCGCAAGATCAGCTGGATTTTGCTTCGATGACACGTGATTCCAAAATGTAGCTGGAAAACTGGAAACAATTTTCGCTACTCGATTACGTACAAAAACTTTCCAATCCGTGGGCGGACGAGCAAGCCACGAAAGTACAATTGTAGAGTCCGAATACAGATGTACAGACTCGTCAGGTATGGTTACGATTTTACGCACACGATTAACCAGCTCAACAAGCAAAACAGCAGCTTGGAGCTCCAACTGTGGTATGGTTAACGCTTTAACGGGTGCTACGCGTGTTTTTGAACAATAAAGTTCTGATTTTGTTTGACCAGCATCGCTGGTTAGCAGATACACTACTGCGCAATAGGCCTGTTCGGAAGCATCTGCAAAACCGATTAGGCGAGTGGCTTCGTTAACACAAGTGTAACGTGGACAGGAATAACGCTTCAATTCGATTAAATCGTTCACATAAGAGTGAAAATCCGCAGCTACTTCTTCGGTTACTGGAACATCCCAGGCTAGGCCTAGCTTCCAAACTCTCTGAAGCATGAGTTTGCCACGAATTACAACTGGTGATGCAAGACCGAGAGGATCGAATACTTTCGCAATTGTCGACAGCATCAAACGTTTGGTTATCGTATTGGTCAAGACGGTTATATCAGCTTTGAGCTGGAAAACATCAAGTGTAGGTATCCAGGACAAGCCTAACACTGACAGCGCTTCGTTTCCACCAAGAGTCTTCGATAACTTGGTCTCGATAAGTTCTGGTTCGATTGACTCGAGAATCTTTTCAGAGTTCGACTGATATTTACGCAAAATGAATCCAGCACTGGCCAATAAACTGTGAATAGCTAAGCGCATGCGTATAGCTTCTACAATCGTCTCAGCACCAGCCATGATGTCATCCATGTAGACACATAGGCGCAATATCATCGCAACGATCGGATCGTACGGTTCGATTAAATCAGCAAGGATTAAAAGGCACTTTGTGGCCAAAAACGATGCGGATGCGGTTCCGTAGGTAACTGTATTTAGCTCGTAAATGTTACCATTCCATATTATCGATTGATATCGTCGATCATCTGGATGCACGAGTACGCAACGATACATCTTCGTGACATCTCCGGTTATCGCATATCTGAAGGTTCGAAATCTAAGCAGGATATCAAACAGCTCTGGTTGTAACACTGGACCAACCATCAGTATATCGTTTAACGAACGGTTTAAATACGCTTTGAACGACGCATGAAACACTACGCGTAATTTCGTCGTCGTACTGGATAATTTCATCACATGGTGATGAGGGATGAAATATCTTGATGATTTATCAGCATCTGGCACCAGCGTCATATGCTTCAAATCGATGTATTCTTGCATGAAGTCGTCATACAAGTTCGCAACAGGATCAGCGGAATCCAACGATTTCAATCGGTTTTCAATTCGCTTGAGATATTTCAACGCGCTATCGTAATTACCAGTTATGACTGATGGATCTTCCTTGAACGGTAATCGCACAACGAATTGACCATCATCATTTCGCTTATAGGTTTTCTCAAAATGAGCATTACATAGCTCAGCTTCAGTTGATTCGGTTTTAATTTGCGCAATTTCTTCGGTTTCCCAAAACATCTTCAAGCGCTCATCGACACGGTCGACGGATAGGCAGCATAACGATGAATCGGAATCAGGTTTCGATTGATTAGTAGGTTCTGGATCCAACGTCGATGTAAGTGTCCAGCCTAACTTCGTATTACGCAAGAATGTGGAGCCAATTCTCACAACATCGCCACCAACGATGCGATCATAGGCCTCTATACCGAGCAGGGCATCGATTTCGGGTATATTTACAGTTGAACTATAATACGCAGGGTCAGCGAGTTGATATTTATCTGCATTAATCGGTAATTGACCGAATTGGGCTTCGCACACGCTATACGGCAGCTTAGTAACGATGACATTGAACGATGTATCGTATACAAATGATTCGGTTCTCGATTCGATTGACAAGTTGACGACTCGATTGCAAACTTGTTCTGTATCGTTAACGCCAGAAACTTTCTGGTTAAAACGGCTTTCGAACGTTGTAAGTTTGTGACGGTTGATAAACGCTTTGGTTATGAGGTTAATCTGCGAGCAACTGTCTAGTAACACACGCATTTCGCCCATTTTATTACCGGTTTTGAATTTAACGACAGCGGTTGGGAGTAAGACGATAGGCTTACGTACGGTTAACAGCGACGAATTAGGTATCGGTTCGATTGGATTCACAATACACGCAACTGAGGCTGATCTATCTTCGCTAGGCTTTGCTTCAGGATCAGATTGCACGGATTCTTCTTCGAAATGCAACAGCGTATGATGCGGCAGCTTACATTTCTTGCAGTTCGGCGATTTTATACAACTAGCGGTATTATGATTGGATTTAAAGCAATTTCTGCAGATGGATTTCAGTTTTAGGGCTTCGTAACGTTGCCTAGGTGTTTTCGCTTTGAAATCTTCACAATCAATCAGTAAATGAGACTGCGAACAGATTAGGCACTTAGGCCTACCACTCTGGGTGTTTGTATTCGCTTTAGGCCTAGATTCAACGGTTAAGGCAGCAGCAGCTTTCGTAGATCGATTAGGTGTGCTAGGCTTCGGCGATTTATCGATTTTATCGGTTTTATTCGGTTTAATATCGGATTTACGCTTGGTAACGGAACAACGGGTTTCCAAAAACGTACGCAGGGAATTCCAGCTAGGAAATTCAGCGTTAGTGGTTAGCGATTTTTCGAATTCTTCGTAGGTTTTCTCATCCAGCTTTTCGGACACTAGGTATGAGATTATTTCGCTCCAGTCATCGATGTTTAGGTTACAAGCTTCCAAACCTTTGAGTGACTGCATTACGCTTGTGTATAATTCCTGTACTTCGGTTACGCTTTTGATTCGGTTAATGGAAAATAATTCGTCAAAATGTGTACGAATTATTGCTCTCATATTTCGATATGTGGTATTGAGCAGCTTCCACGCGTTATCATATCCGGTCTCGGTGAGCGGCATATGTTCGATTAATTTATTTGCACCAAGCTTGCATGCCTTCTTGAGTAACACAAGCTTCGACGGTTTGGGAATATCAGGCTCATGGTGAACCAAGTTTTCGAAAATAGCGGCAAATTCTAAAAACTTCTCAGGATTTTTCCCATCGAATTCTGGAATCGTGATTTTCGGATATCTGACTCCATTTCCGGATGCACTGGTGGCATTAAGATTTATGGATACGTTTGGATCGCGAACTGAATCTTCATACTCTGAAATGTACAGCTTCGCTTTCAATATCGCAGGTTTCGCTACTTTATCAATGTTCTCAAGATCGGCCATGAGTACATCTTCAGCTTTCTTCTGCTCAGCTTGATTTTCGTCATCAATCAGGTCAAAAGCTTTACGATAATCGAGCTTAAACTGGTTATAGATGGTTAACAATTCGTCCAACAGGAACTGCACTTCAAGAGCATTTGCCTTACTTGCAACTTTGGATGCTGCCGCAAGTAAAGCTTGTGCACATCTTGGGATGGTTCGATTCGCGTATCTTGAGCAGCGCTCGTAGTCGAATGTATCCACCATGGTCGAAAATTAGGTTGGATTTAGCGTTAGAAATGATTCAAATGGTTGAATTCACTCAAAAACAATCGAAATTGTTTGAAAAACGGTTGTAACGATTAAATTGACCCACGAATGGTTCAAAACGGTTAAATCTGCTTGAAAACGAATAAAATCGGTTGAATAACGGTTGAAATTGATTAAGAACGGTTAAAGGTTACTTGAATCCGGTTGAAAATGGTTGAAGCAAACGAATTCGCTCAAAAAATGATTGAAACGGTTGAAAACGGTTGAAACGGTTGAAAACGCTTAAAACTCACTGTGGAGATTCGAATTTATCTGCTACTTAATCCAAAATATCCAATGGCAGGAACAAATCCAACAATATCCATGGAAAACGTCAAAATCGGCAACAGATAGCTTGTCAAACATTGCATGAAACTTACACACTGAATGCACGAAAACGTGGCTGGCAAAAACGAATCCGGTTCAGAAAGGACCAAATGTATGGCGTGAGAAGTTCAATAATATTTGACAACGAACGAATTAAAAAACATTAGCGTTAGAAAAGGCAAGTGGACTGTATTTACATTATTTACAACAAGTAACACATTAAAAACAATGTACATGACAAAAAGGTGCGAGAGAAATACATTTACGCGAACGCAATGAATAACATGACGCGAGAGGTAAAATTACAACACAGAAAACATTCGCCACATAACGTAGGTAACGGCTACGAACGTCAGGGACTAGGCGGGGAGGAGAGAGATAACGCAGGCGCGTTACCAAAACAGAGCCAGTTAGAAGAAAAATCTAACTGGCGAAATAAAGGCGAAATATAGCTAAACACAGCTCTTGTAGATACGAGTTTATTTTTATGGATTTTGACATTTTTGATTTGTGAAAATGCTTTTCATCTCAAAGGCCATCATTCTTACCCTCCTCTAGCTTATAACTTCTGTTTGTTTCCGTTCTATCATTCTATAACTTCCTAACTCACTCAGCCAGGGTCCATCCTTATCAGTCAGCAACCAGGGTCTATCTTCTGTTTCCGTTTCAAGTTTCTAGTTTCCAGTGTCGAGTTTTGAATATTGAGTATCAAGTATCAAATTCCAAGCTTCAAGCTTCTAGCTACCTCAAAGGTCACCTTACGCCCGAAAAATCATGAAATGATTTATGAAAATTATTTCCATCTCAAAGGTCATCTCACCCTCGAAGCCCAAAAAAAGTGTGGGATGTTTTGTGAAAATGAATTTCATCTCGAAGGTCATCTTACGTCCGGAAAAACCATGAGATGATTAATGAATGATTTTCATTCAGAGGTCACCTCATTCTCAAAGGCTTGAAAAAAAGCACAAGATGATTTGTAAAAATGATTTTCATTTCAAAGGTCATCGTACACCAGGAAAAATCTTGGAATAATTCGTGAAAATGCTTTTCATCTCAAAAGTCATTTGACACTAGGAAGCTAGGAAAAAGCTTGAGTTGATTTGCGAAAATCACTTTCAGTCTCGCTCTGCTCAGAATATAGCCTCAACATACTTCAAAATTATGTCCACTCACTTGATATGAGATATGAGGTTTAAACATGTTTGAAATGCAGAATCCTCATACTTCTGAGTCTCACTTTGCTTGAAATATAGTCTCGCCATACTTGAAAATATTATATTTTTTCAACATACATGGTGCGGTCTTAAAATGCTTCAATATTTTCAAAATGAAGTCTCAGCATACTTGAGATGTAGTCTCAGCATACTTGAGATGTAGTCTCAGCATACTTGAGATATAGTCTCAGCATACCTGGGATGTAGTCTCATCATACTTGAGATGTAGTCTCAGCATACTTGAGATATAGTCTCAGCATACCTGGGATGTAGTCTCATCATATTTGAGCTGTTATCTCATCATACTTGAGATACAGCTTCCACATACTGGGGATGTAGTCTCAACATACTTGAGCCACAGTTTCCACATACTTGTGATGTAGTCTCAGCATACTTGAGATGTAGTCTCATCATACTTGAGATACAGCTTCCGCATACTTGAGATGTGGTCTCAGCATACTTGAGATGTAGTCTCAGCATACCTGGGATGTAGTCTCATCATATTTGAGCTGTTATCTCATCATACTTGAGATACAGCTTCCACATACTGGGGATGTAGTCTCAACATACTTGAGCCACAGTTTCCACATACTTGTGATGTAGTCTCAGCATACTTGAGATGTAGTCTCATCATACTTGAGATGCAGCTTCCGCATACTTGAGATGTGGTCTCAGCATACTTGGGTTGTAGAGTCAGCATACTTGGGCTGTAGTCTCAGTATACTTGAAACGCAGTATTAATACACTTGACATGCAAGTAAGCTGAACTCTAAAACATACTTGAAATTCAGTTCCAACGTAGCCTTATTACAGCTAATTAAAATTTCGTCTCAAAAAACTTGAAATGCAGTCTCATCCTAGACAAAAATAATACGTCCACATACTCGATATGTAGTCTCATTATGCTACATAAAAATGTAGTACCGATCAACATACTTGAAATACAGTCTCAGCATACTTGATATGTACTTGTAGTCTCATCATGATGGAAAAATTCTTTCAACTTTCTCGAAATGTTTTCACAAGTCAGGAGAGTGAGCCAGACTCCCAAAATATATACATCAAAATGCTAATCACACCAGCTATCTTTAAATCACCATCACGTGAAAAATATACAAGTTAAAAATCAAGGCCGAAAACCTTAAGAAAAGTTATTTTCGGCAATCATTCTTTCTAAAATCCAGAATCGAACGAAAAACTACCATTTCTCGAGCATACACGAGAAAAAACTCCACACTTTTTTCAAACGACATCACAATATAACGTAGGTCAAAAAAAAAAAGAAAACCCATTTAGATGATCGAATTCAAAGTCAATAACTAAATAGCTCCGGTTGAAAACGATGCTTGGGAGTCATTACGCAGTAGAAAACTTACCCAGCTGGAGAAATCGAGAACTAAATTTAAACGACCGTTTGAAATTTTCAATGCCATCTCGCGAAAGCAATTTAAACGATATTTTTAAACTCGTCGGCGAATTAAACAACTTTGAAATTTCGACCGGGAAATATTCTTAATTTATTCGTTCTCTTTTATCTGTTCGGGTGCTGTAGATTGTATTTCACAGTAACGCAAACACACCCAGTTTGAGATACCATTCAATTTACCAAAAATTTCGCTATCGAATAAATAAACCCATAAGCGCACCCAGACCCAGAAATTATTTAAGGGAGGGGCTGAGAATTCGAAAAAAATGGGGAGGGGTTAAATTTTAATGAAAAGATTAAATAACTTGTTCATTGCGGAATTTTAGTGATTTTTCACCGATCTTTTAGTTAAAATTATTAATTTTTTCTGGCAAATTGGAAATTGATTGAGAGTTTGGTGATTTTTGGATGAAAGATCAGTGAAAAATCAGTAACTGTCAAAACAGAAGGGCGAATTTTTTTTTTGTCTGAAGAGCAAAAAATGCACTTTTTCAAATTTTGGTGATAAAAAAATCTCTTTTCCGAGCGTAAGGAGCAAGCTCGAGCCCCCTGAGCCCCCCTTGGGTGCGTTTATGATTAAACCTAGTTTCAACCAAAAATAATACAGTTGATTTACCGTTGCCCTCATTTAAGCATCGCAAATCAAGAATACCTATTTAGGTTTTGACCCAAAAAAAAAATTAGCAGGAAGGGGAAGTTTCGGATATAAGCTCAGTAAAGTATGTATTTTATTATTCCCGAACTTCCCTAAAATCGGTAAATATTTTGACCCCCTTTTGAGGGTGAGGGGTTCAAATTTTCGTTTTTCGGCTATAACTTTCAAAATTACGTATTTACGAAAAAATAGTTGAAACAAAAATTGTAGATAATAAAAAAACAAACAATTTTGTTATTTACAATTTTTTCCTAGGACGGCATGGGAGGGAGCTAGAGTCTTTAGAAAAAAATCAATTTTGAAAATTTCCCATTACCAAAAAAAAAATCACCAAAAATCGGGTTAATTGACTTTTAGGAGCGGTTCTTTTCCATAGTACATCCTATTACTCTGTAGAATAAGAAAAATGTATAACTGACCCGTAATCTCAAAGGGGGGGGGGGTGGACTCTCCGATGAAAAAGTCGCATTTTCCACCAAGCGTAGCTCAGCTGCAGTGCAAAATTCGAAAAATTGGTTCAAACAAACGTTGTAGAGCATTAAAAGACGAACATTTTACTTTTTTCTACGTGATCTTGGAGGCGAGTTATTGCAAAAAGAGAAAAAGCAGCGCGGTGTTGGAAAATTTTTCATCAACTCAATAAACTCTCCTTTTGGGACCCAATTTAGGTTCCAGGGTTAAAATTATAATAAAAATCGAGTTCAGCGCCCACGAAAACCTCAGAGCTCCACTTATTCGACCATTGGTTCGCCAGATTTTAAATTTACCAAGTTTACCCATGGCCTTACTACATTGAGGCAATGAAAAATTTCCCAACGCCATTTTTTTTTCTTTTCGTAATAGCTCGCCTCCAAGACCACGTAGAAAAAAAGTAAAAAAAGTAAAATGTTCGTCTTTTAATGCTCTACATAGTTTGTTTGAACCTATTTTTCGAATTTTGCACTGCAGCTGAGCTACGCTTGGGGGAAAATGCGACTTTTTCATCGGAGAGTCCACCCTCCTTTTTGAGATTACGGATCAGTTATACATTTTTCTTATCCTACATAGTAATAGGATGTACTATGCAAAAAACCGCTCCTAAAAGTCGATTACTCTGATTTTTGGTAATTTTTTCTGGTAATGGGAAATTTTCAAAATCGATTTTTTTCTAAAGACGTTAGCTCCCTCCCATGACGTCCAAGGAAAAAATTGTGAATAACAAAATTGTTTGTTTTTTTATTTTATACAATTTTTGTTTCAACAATTTTTTCGTAAATACGTAATTTTGAAAGTTATAGCCTAAAAACGAAAATTTGAACCCCCTCACCCCCAAAATGGGGTCAAAATATTCACCGATTTTAGGGAAGTTCGGGAATAAGTATTAAAATACATACTTTACTGAGCTTATATACGAAACTTCCCCTTCCTGTTAATTTTTTTGGTGTTAGGGCCTTATTTTAGCTAAAATGTCTGTACTATTTTGACAACAAAGAGCTTGACGGTTAAAAAAAATTATCAGGTAATTTGAAAAAAAAAACCACTATACGATCAAATGTGTAGGTATTTCGATTCGATGGCGTATCGACGACCACCTTGTAAACAATGCGGAACACGGGTAGGTATTTTGTAGCCTACATACGAACCGAGGTAGGAGAGAAAAAAAACATATTACGCCAATATCGGAATGCGTCCTCCCTCGGGTACTTTCGAAACGCTGCTATTTTCCATTTTATGTAACCGCGTTCAATGAAATATTTACCAAGTGGTAATGAATTTTGTAATTACCTTTGATATAATGGAAATTCGGCTGAAATTATCACTTATTACGGGGCTGCCGTCCGCGGTATACGTTTCGCAGCTGAATTATGAATATTAATACGGTTGTATTTGATGCGGACCGCAATTTATAAACATTTAACGGGCCAACGTGTATCGCGTGATACGATACGTTCCTACACCATCGTATCGTTGTGTCTCGCTCTCGCGCGTAATGTACGCGGTATTTTTAAAAAATTTACCACTAGAGTAAACTGTATAAACTGTGCGTACATATACAGTAGCTATATAGCTCTACGTACGAGCAAATTAACAAGCCCCAGTATAACGGTATGAAATATTGAATAACTCGCGTTTTCTCGATTATAAGCCTTCGGTGCTACGACGGTGACAAGTAGAGAGACCGAAAAGACGAAGCTATTTTAGACGCTATTACCTTGTTACTAAAATCTACCCGGTTATAGAACGACGATGCTTTCTAAAATTTCACACTTTACATAATTTTAAACCTGTAAATTCTTCTCGTTTGTCGTTAAAATTTCATATCATGGCAGTATCATAAAATGTACTGTATTTTAATGCTACTCGAATACAGGTGATAATAATTCGATTCTGGGTGTAAAATTGATCGAGGTAGAGGGTTCGGAGAGAAGGGAATTTTTTATGGTTCGATTTCAAGAGAGTAAATTGAGGGGTAATCTGAATGGTTTCAATAGACATCATTTTGTCGTCTCCTGTCAACTTATGTAAAGTCGAGAAAATTTCATTCTCGAGAAACTTTGAAATATAGATGTCAAGTTGGAACTTTCTCCCAAGCCGTGGCGATTGAACAGTCAAATCATTTCTGAATCATGTCAAGATGAAGGAAGCTTGAGTCAAATTAAATAATCGTTTTCTATCGTATCTAATGTAGATTTTAATTTGCTGAAAATCTAGGGTTGAGAATAATTACCTATTTTTTTCAAATTCGTGTTGACAAAACAAATATAGGGAAATGTTTGTTCCCTCCTCCGCTCCACAATGTGAAATTTTCATTTTTAGTCAGAAATTTGAAAAAAATTATGATTTTTCCGAAGATTTTTACAGATAAATTGGAAGAATTAGGAAAAATTGAATGATTCAGAAAATCGAAAAAATTCTACAAGTTAGGAATTTTTGATTATACACTTCTCCAATAATGCCAATTTTAGCTCGTCCCTGATCCCAAAACAATTTATTTATTTTGGGTCATACAAATCAAAATCGAATGCTAAGGAATTTAGGTACCTATCTAAATTAATAGTAAGTCTACCAACCCATATCGAACAATGCTATAAGGCTTAAATAATGTAAAACTATGCCAGACAATAAGTGAATTTTGGAGTCTAGTCAAAATCAAGAACGGACTGGAGTTAGCATCATTCATTAAAGGAGTAAGTAAACGAAACCGAATATTAACAACTATAATGAAATTTTTTCGGAATTTTCTGACCGATGTACGATTTAACGATTTTATTCATTTTTTCTAACTGAAAAAATTCTAAAAAAGGATATTCACGGGCTGGATTGTTTCGCACATTTTTGGAAATTCGAATAGGATGGGTAGCAGAAATATTATATCTATAGATATTAAAAATACCTGGGGAAAATTTCACCTCCTGACTCAACATTTTATCTCTGCCCAAATACTCTCAAAATTCGACTATCTATAATCAAAAAATGTTGATAAATTTTTTTAAAAATTGAGTTAAAAGTAGTATTAATATAGGTAAGGAGATGTTCATTGTTTATGATTACCCAAAAATACCACTAGACAAATCAAACACTTATTTTGCCTTGAATCCATTCTCTAAAATAAAACTACCTACCTGTACTAAAACCATTCTTTTCTTTTTTTTCTTTTTTTTTAAAAATCAAACTATTATTTTTTTGACCTTTTGTAGAAAATGTAAACAATACAAAAATGTGATTTTTTTACAAATAAGGTAAACTTGAGTATTCGAATCAATGACACATTTAAGAAATGTACCTATAATTGTATAGGTAGAAATAGTTATCATTTCAGATGATATTTAAAAAGAATTTCTCCCATTTTTTGTTCAAGTTTTGATCTTTTTAAATTCAATATTTTTTAAGACATATTTTTTGAGTTTGGTCAAATTTCAAGACCAATTGAACAGGACAAGAGTTGAATCGGAGCCGTTGGAGGGGGCAGTGAAATTTTTACCATGTTATTTTAGGATAGAGCATAAAATTTTGGTCTCTGTCTAAAAATTCTGAAAAAAGTGCAACACTATCCAAATCATCATTTTTTAGAAACCTTCAGGCTCAAGCCTAATTTTTCAGACGAACATTCCAATTTTTAATCATTAGGGAATAAGCTGTCTCCCTGTCCTTCCATTGGTTCATTCCCAGGCAAAATTAATCTATTCATATCGTCAGTAAACGAAAGTTTAAATCTAGATAACTGGTATTTCAAAACAGGCTGATCAAAAGTACCAAAACACAATTGCGTATTTTTTTAAATTTCCTAATAAAATATAAGGTACTACATACGTATAGGCATTGAATGAAATTTTATTTTTAATAAATTTTCAAGAATTGACTTTTTTTTAAATTTTAATAAGCAAATTGCAATTTTTTTTTCAAAATTTCACAAAAAATTTGAAGAATTAAATCCAAAAAAATTTCTATTATTAAAATCCTTCTTTCAAAATTCTCGCAAAAAATTTATCGACGGGTTCTCCGGAATGGGCACAGGAGAAATTTAAACATTGGAAATTTAGCTTTTAAGGGGGTATAGCATAAAATTTCAGTTTAAAAAATCAGTTCTGGAAGGGTACAGAAGACACATTAAACTGGAAAAATTCAGTTTAGGAAATGTAGTGCAAAGAAATTTTCAATTTTCAGAATTCTGCCCTAGAAAGGGGTAACAGGGAAAATTTTAAATTACCAAATATCAGCTTTGGAAGGAAGTAAAAAAGAATTTTTCATTTCCAGAATTCAGCGAGGGGGGGAGGAGAAATTTAAATCGACAAAATTCATATTCGGGGGAAAATTTTTGCACGTGAATTTTTAATTACCCACCTACTACAACTCAACTCTGCAAGGGAATAAAAAGAGAAATTTTGAAAATACGAAAATTAGATCTAGAGAAAGCACAGCTAAATAGTTGAACACTGGAATTACCGGAACTGCTGGAACCATTGAAACTACCAGAATTGCTGGGACCATTAGAACCACCAGAACCACTAAAACCACTAGAATACTTTGCAGAGATACGAAAATTCCCAAAAATATCAAAATCTCGCTGGATGTCCGAAATAATTACAAATGATGAAATTCGAGATGAACAGCACTCGACCGTTTGAGCAAATTTCAGAATTTTAGAAAATAATCAAAGAAATCCGGAAAAAAAAAATGGTATCAGACTTGAAATTTCTGGAGTCTGGTTAACGTGCTCAAAAAGAAAAGGGAATTATTTGAAGAGCTGCTGCTCAAGTCAATTTTCTTTACTCTTTCTGAAGAAACGCCTTGAACGCGATCGTAGCCTATCACTATAGCGTTATTCAAGTTGCCTATCGAGTTCGCCGTAAATGCACGTGTGTTGCATATTTACGGCAAATCGGTTAGGCAATTTTATTAACGTGATTTTATTTTAAGACTTCTCTACACTAAAAAACGTGAAAACAATGTCATTCCTTGTTGGCCTGGAAATTAGGGCTGGCGATTATAATCGATTATTTTTTTCTTTATAATCGTCCAAAATTCTTAATCGGTTAATCGATTATTCGATTATTTTAATCGATTAATCGGCCGATTATTTTTAATCGTCTAATCGGTTGTTTTTTTGGAAGTCAAAAAAGTAACTCAAAAAGCACGGATTTCTGTTTTTTGTTTTCAAAACATCTGGTTGGAAAATTTTCATTTTAAAAAAAAATGATGAGTCAGCAAATTTCTCTTTTTTAATAATATTAGTCGACAGATTTTTCATTTTCAACCCCGAGATTTTTGTCCAAACTGAAGATTTTCACATGAAACAAAGAACTGAAATTGGATTTCAAATTTTTGTCCCAGGACGGGGAGGGGGAGGGGGAAGGTAAATTAATTGGTCGATTTGAGAAAATCGGACGATTATTTTTAATCGATTAATCGGGCGATTATTCTTAATCGATTAATCGGGCAATTATTCTTAATCGATTAATCGATTATTTTTGTAATCGATTAAAATTCGAATAATCGATTAATCGATTTTAATTTCTATAATCGCCAGACCTACTGGAAATCATGACAAAATATCGATTTTTTTTTCTTTTTCAATTCTTCGAACGAGACGAGAAATGAATTTTCAGCTGGACATGTCAATTTTCACACTTTCAGTATTTAGGTTCTAAAAATTTTATTTTCAGCATTTATTTTGTTTCATATCTAAAAGGCCCAAAAAATTTCAATTAATTAATCTTCATCTCTTCACAAAAAAAAACGCATGTTTCATATCCAGTTTATATTTCAGCTTCATGGAAAATGTAGAACTTGGATTTCAGAAGGTCTATATCTAGTAAGGACCTTATCTTCATCAATTTTGCTACAGTATTTAAAAAAATTACTATTTCAACAATTTCACATTTTTCTGAAAAAAAATTATTTTTTAATTCGAAAATTCGACAAAAATCAAAATATCAATTAAGTACCTAAAAATCTGAGTTTCGCGACATTCTAAGTAATTTTATTTCAAACTAGATTTTCTAACTTTTTGAAAAATTAATAAAATTGGCAAAAACCTCTTCATCGCCGAAAATTGTCAAATTCTCATAATAAAATCAACCCCATACTTCTCTTCCATCTCTCCCAACCCAGATAAACCCTACCATATTAGTATAGTCGGATTATGCCATCCGTTCGCTCAGGATGTAAAAAGCAATTTGACGATTGATTCTTAATCTAGAATGTATTTTGAAAAAAATAAGCTTGGGTGCCATTTTTTCCGGCCCCTCCCCTTCCGAGGGTCCACTCCCTTTCTTTAAAATGCGCTATCTCCTTTTCTATTCGTTCTACCTAAAAAATTTTCAACCAAAAGTTTTTTCTTGAAAGTTTCTCTACATTTTTGATTATTACAAAAATTCGCTTTGGAGCCACTCTTTCACCCCAAATTTCAAAAATGTACTTACAGAATTACTCAAAATCAAGTTATTCTCATTTATTATGAAAAATATTAAAGATAGCGCAAAATGTGTAACAACAAAAAGTATTTAGAATAAAATTTTACATCTGTAAAGTTCATCGCAGTTCCCCCATTCCTCATCCCTAGGGTTCACCCCTCCCCAAAAATTGATTTTATTTTGGTAGTCCAGTGGCGAGAAATGTGTTTTTTGGCCATGAGCAGCAAATAAATTAGGACACTATGAGGAATTGTTTGAGCCTGGTAGGTCATCACCAAATCCCATAGGAAGGATAGGGGGTTCATTGAGAGGTAGAGGGAGAGATGTCCTTTAAACTTGAGATTTCAAATTCAGTTTTTTGTATTTCAAGAATATTTTTGAAATTTGGGGCAAAAAAGTGGCTCTAAAGCGAATTTCTGTAATAACCAAAAATGTAGAGAAGCGTTCAAGGAAGAACTTTTGTTTGAAAATTTTTTTGGTAGAACGAATAGAAAAGGAAATACACGCATTTTTAAGAAAGGGGGATGAACCCTTGGAAGGGGAGGAGCCGGAAAAAATGGCACCCAAGCTTATTTTTTTCTAAATATAGTTAAGATTAAGAATCAATCGTCAAATTGCTTTTTACATTTGGTGCAAGCAGAAGCATTTTTTTGACATAATCCGACTATACTACGTATATCTTAAACTCTCAAGCACCAATTTCGCACGATTAAATAATCAAACCAACCCATTGCCCAAAAACAATCTTCTTAATACCCACACCGAACTCATATCTACACCTCGATGGCATTCTCCATACACCGATCATAATTCCTGACACATTCTAGACACACAGCGGTCATTTACTCTTCCGCCTTATCTCTTTATGTCGCTGAACTGCGTAATGATTTGAGCGCTCAACCCGGCGAGCAAATTCCGCTCCATAAACGCGTTATCGTCGCCTTTCTAGGTAGCGCAAATATTAATTAACAAAAGTTTATTACGTACTATAACGAAGCAGGAAATACGCATTTGTAAAATTCACCAACCTGTAAATAGGTGTTCCCACGGTGTCGCGGTACCATAAAATCAGCACGGTGTTATCGTCTTCTCGATGACTACCTTTGGCTAGGGAAATGTTACAAGGTAGTCTTACCATATCCCCGGCCACTCCGGTAATTTGACTCACGGGAACTGTAAAATAAAATGTTAAAATGACATTAAAAACAGAATCGAGATGGAAAACAAAACCAGTAGGTACTAATTAAATGAAAATTAATCAAAGTTTTTGAACGATAGACGCGATGGCAAGCTGGGTCTAGATTGCTCGTATCCGGAAGACCCGTCAGAAAATAAAGACTGAAAGTTACATGTGCATGGTAATTTTATACCAAACAAGAGGTACTTTCAAGTTAATGAAATTTTCTCGCAGTTTAATTACGGTTATAATGTTTTAAACTCATCACATTGCAAAAGTACCCAGCTACTGGTGCCTTTAGCATTCATATTTCATAAGCAAATTTACTCCACTGCTCGAACGTTGGAGATAGGTGTATAGTGTAGTTTCACCTACGTAGGTAATGTAAATAACCCCTTAGAAGTAATTAGCTGTATACCGGGTTGTGTCTCCATTTAACTTCGATATTCGTCCGACGACGTTCGAGCCAACGTCGTATTTTCTCAATTCTAAAATCGAGTTACCATATGCATGGGAAAAGCACATAGAGACTTGCCACCTCCACAGGAGCCATAAATTGACCGAAACCTGTACTCCTAATGGAGACCCCAAACAAAATAAACAACTTACAAAGGAAACTAAATCTAAATTCAATATACATTTTTTACTTAAGTTCGGGGAATTGAAACGAAGTTAAAAATAGAGCCGCAAACAAACCCCGTTGGTTTTCGAGTAAAACGCGCAAACTTGTAAGAGTTACCGTTTCTTCGGTTCGATTTGAGATTTTCACAAAGCAAATGTTGTGGTTAGTGTATCTTTTTTTCTCTTTCTGCTCCTTTTTTCGCAGTGTTTTCTTACCACGTACCCGGCCCCGCGTCCTCCGAAGTCGTTCTATTCTTTAAGTTTTGGTTAAACTAAAAAGTCGCTATGAATTCTCGTGAGAAATACGTTGCGGTAATTTTAGATTTATTTGCACTGAATTTTACTGGTTGTTGAAGCGGGTCTCTCCGGCTTCCCTTTCTGTGTATTTTTTCGTTGTAATTTTGATTTTCTTAGTCGCAGCAGTCGCCTCGATAACCCAGACGATGTAAAAATTTCACTCGCAATTCTCCGCGGTAGTCGTTATTTTTTTTTCAGGGGTTGAACCTTGTTTGATTTTATATTTTCGTCGCATTGTCGACGCGACGAAGACGTACGCGAAATGCGTTGAAAATACGAACACGAGGACGAGGACGACGCCGAAGTAATTATTGAATTTCAAACACGTCCTAACCCTTTGGTATATCTTTTCGCTCTTATGAAATAAAATTAATTAATGAATATATTATACGAAAATATGGGCCCGGGACCCTAACAACAATCCGGCTAAAGTTTCATTTTAATCCTAGCGTTGACCCGGTTTTATAAACAAGCCAACTTTACTACGCTATAAAGATGTTCTTCTCTTAGGTATTATGTGTGTACATATTTTGCCACAAAATGTGTAACTTGGAGTCTGCAGTAAACGCGCAGGATACAGAGGTCTGCTATTTAATGCTGGAAATACCTGCCGGCGGTATTTTCAATAATTATAATTTTTTGGAAGCTTAGATGGCCACATTTCGTAAAAAAAAACTAAATATTTTTTCCTAACGAGGGTGTGTCCTAATTGGAAGTGAAATTTGTACTGAAACAAGAATATATCGAAAGTACACCACGAAAGGCCAAAAAGCAAAATTTCAGATGCTAAAGTTCATTTCTCTGATTTTGGAAAATTTCTGAAAATTCAAAATTACTCCATGGCATGCCCGTCCCAGAAAAAGATGTGATCTAATTAACAAAAAAGATAAAACTGGTACATATACCCTATTTTTAATCACCCAAATTGATTGGAAATGGTTTTGAGACGTTTCGGAGACTCTAGAAAATTTTGGAATTTTCCAGGATTAAAAAAAAAACATAAAACATTCTATATGAACTTCAGTGTTTGAAAACAGAAAATTACTCATATTGGTTTCTGAACTTTTGACATGGACATGGTGTTACATGTGGCAAAGGACTATTTTTTCGTGAGTTTTCCACGGGTGTCTAGTTTCAGGTAAGGCACTAGTTTCAGGGTTTCCACTATATTTCAGAAATGATTTTCCCTGACTTTTCTGGGTTTTCCAGACCAATTTTTCGAATTTTTCCAGACCTTTTAAATATGATATTCGTAAATCAGGAGGGGTGGGGTATGTTTTCGCGTGATGTACTTATATCCCGAAATTTTACACATGAATGATATAAAATGCATGAGGTCTGACGAACTTTTTTTTCAAAATCACTGGTTAGGTACTTTTTAAAAGATTTTTTAATTTTCTTATTCGGGCCAAAAAAATATTTAAATTCAATTCTAAAAATTTTTGAACCCACCCAACCAACACCCACTCACCACGAAAATTTGAAAATTTGAATTTATTGTAGAAAAAAGTTCAAATTAAAAGGAAAAATAAGCATTAAAAGAAAAGTTATACATTAAAAAAAAAAGAAACAAATTATGTCAGGGTGTCTACCAAATCCAGGGGAGCGGTGACCTCCCCCCCCCCCGAGTCAAGGATGAGTTTCCACAAATTCTCCAAGCACCCCCCCCCCACTTTTACCAATATCTTCATTTTTTCAAGTTTTAGTATGTTTATAAAAAAGGGGCGGGGGTGCAAAAATGGGTATCAGTTTTACAAAAAAAATGAATGGCGAAAATTTTTATAAAAAATCATATTGAAACTGCAAAAAATTGCTATGTATTCTTCATTGAGCATTGAACAAGCTATTTTCTACTTCATGGGGAGGTGGGATGGCGTGAGCTGGTATATTTTGTGGACCGAATCCAAAATTGAGAAAAAAAATGTTTAGGGGAAGGCCTGAAACGTAACTAAATAATTATAGGTATACTGATGTGATGAGTTGGCCCCAGCGAAGCGAGGATGAATTTTTTTGAAAAACTTATTCTAGGGGGTCCGATCTTATTATTGGTGGTGGGGGGGTGCCTTACTATGGGGGGGGGGTCTTTTTAAATGAATTTTGTCAAGTTATACTCGTATTTTTATTTATTTTTTCTTTAAAATTGAAAGTATCTATTTTTTAATTAAAGTTTTATTCTTGGCAATTTATTAATAACCCCCCCCCCCAAAAAAAAATCAACTATGAGTTGCTCATTAAAAATATGTCTTCATCTTCACCGCACCCCTGACCAAATCAAAAGAATGAAAATTCGGATTTCTCCGGGTTGAAAATTCAAAATTTTCTACACATTTTATTGCCTATCCTTCCCTTCTCCCCCCTCCCAAAAATGAAAAACATATGCCTTAAATTTATAAATGCACCTATAAATGTGTTGAGCCCGAGCCAAGCTATTGCGATAATTTTTGTGAAAAAAAATCTTCAAAATATGAAAATTCACCACTTTTCCCTCATTCAAGTTTTTCAAAGCATGTCCAATAATTTCGAATTCTGTTCCATTCCCTCCCATTTTTTTTCAACATCGTGGTCAAGGGCATCTCAGCTCATTAAAAAGTAAGTTTCCACAAAACTTGAGATTTTAAATAAATTCAGTAGAAAGAAAGAGAGTAAATAATCCCGAGCGTAGCAAGGAAAAAAATTGGTGAATTTTTTTGATAAATTTAAAATGAAATTAGCAAAGATACACTTTTCTAAATGATTAAAGTATCCTTTTTTTGGATTTTCAAAAAATTCCAGAGAAAATTCAGAAATTTCCTGACTTTTCCAGACCACCAAGATTCTTGACTTTACCCGGTTTTCCAGGTTTTTTAGAAAATGGACATCTTGAGTTCGTAAGCTTTGGTATAGATGTGGAACAGGTACAGTTTTTTTTCGACGTTTTTTTATGAACCGAACGACTGAATTTTTCCTGTGTGACTCGTGAGAGTCCAAGTCCATATTATTTTCAAAACATTTTTTCAACTTTAATTTCTCTGAAAAATGTTTCCCAACAAATTTTAAAATTTTAAAATTTTTTCAACTCGAATAAAATTTTTTCTCAGTTCTAAAATTACTTCCTCCAATTTTTTCAGGTCCAAACTGTTTTCAACTCTGGTATATTTTCTCAAAATATTTACTTTTCAACTCCAGATATTTTTTCTCAGCATATGTTTCAACGTTTTTTTTTCTCAAATTATTTTCAACTATCAGAATTTTTGGGGCATCAGCTCTCAAAAATCGAGATGCCCCTGAAATTTCCTCATTGCTTCATTGTGATTATTTAATATTTACCACTCAGCCAGCTCATCAACCCTCTACCCGAAGGCAGTTGCGATCATCGTACACCATTGGTGAAACAATTTCACCAATGGCATGCCTCACGCTCAGGCTGATGAACCATGGCTCATCATCATGGCTACATCGACTCCATAATAGTATGGAGAAGGCGAAGAAGCATACTACAGAAATAATCCTGAAAGTATGATCTTAACGTTAGCCTGGTCGGTTCAAGCTTATATATGTTTCATGGCAATACTTCATCAGCGAGAAGTCAAACGGTATACTGTGACGTCACGTTACTGGTAGATATCGCGCCGAGCTACGAGGACGACTCGAATCAAGGTCACGATACATGAACTTGCAGTTCGAGCTCAAAATTTAAAAAAAAAAACACCTTCAAATTGCAACAGAAAATTTATCTTGTCGCGTGAATTTTTTTCAAATTGTACACATTTTTCAAGGGTGATTAAAACAGTCTCGCGGTTATAATAGTGCAGGCAAATTGGTAAAATTTTTAGGAAATAAAACATTTTTAGGTAGTAAAGTTTTTATTGCGGAAAACTGTCAAGGATGGTCCTCTGATAAACCTATGGAGAGTCCCATCCCCAAAGACCCCGTGCTGAATTTTTTATGGAGGCTCCATCCCCCTCAAAAATGGGGTTTCCCAAATATCTCCTCAGGGTTTGATTTTACAGCAAAAGTAGCTCAGTACTTTTCTATTTTACACTCAATTTCCTACAACTTTTGTCTAAGAAATTTTTTTGTACGATCACTTGGAGAAGGGGTGGGGAGTCCAGAAGAAGGATGGTTTTGGAAAATATGCTCTAACATAAAGGTTTATGCTTAAAATCATCACAAATAGTGAAGGAAAACTATTTTATGATATTACTTTATGGTACCAGTGCTTCTGGTGACTTTCTTGTAAGTTTCAGCCCCCCCCCCATTTATAACTCCATTTTTAAATAAATTCAAACAATATGGTAATGGTATGATTGAACAACAAACCTTCCAAAAATGGCCCGAAATAACTGAAAGCTGGGACCCATCCCAAAAGTTAAAGTATGGGCCGCTAATTCGAAAATCACCCGTCTGCCGATCTACAGCTGCTGCTTTTAAGTACAGCGAAAGCTACAAAGTTCATAAAATTTTCATGAATTTTCACCCGAAAACATTTATGGTCGAAATTGATGTCAAATGAAAGGATTTTTCGCGCTGAATCCGAATATGTAGGTCTGCCGACTCTTAAGTGCTGCCAAAGAGTAGGAGGGCAGGGTAAGAGGGGGAGGGAAAATTTGAAAAATTTATAGATTCTTAGTAAAATTCTCATAAAAGTCGTATAATTGGGTTGAAAGGGGTATATATCTTAGGTTTGGTTGGTTAGATTGAAAATGGTGGAAGTTGGTTGAGAAAGGGGGGGCGGGGTGTTCCAATCGTACTTCGCCCTAATTTTGTATATGTACTAAATAGGTAGGCATCAAGATGAAAAAGTAAAAGTTGGTAGATAGGTAATTATGTACCCTATTTTCGATCTCCTAAATTAATTGGAAGGGGTTTCAAGATTTTTTGAAACCTCCAGAAATTTTTTTAATTCTCCAGCATTGAAAAATACCTTTAAAAATAGTCAAAATTGTGGATTACTCATATGCGACTTGGGAAAATCGTCATTTGCTTTTTTAGAACATTTGCAATGGGGTTTGGAAAAAAAGTTGCGAAATGATCTCAAAACAACGTGGTAATAATTACAGGGGTCTCACTTGAAGCCGTAGCACCTGGGTAAGATTCAAAATTTTCAATATTCAAAAAATGGAAAAAAATCAATTTTTAATTTTTCTTTTTTTCTTTGTTGACAGATGGAACCTATAACTTCTGAAGAATGAAAAAAAACTTTTTTGTTCATATTCAAATTAGGTATCTCCCAAAATAACGTGTTTGGCCATATACAAAAATCATGTAAACATACCCCAAAAAATCACGAAAAGTTGAAAAAATCAATCTTCAATGGTCACAATATGACCGTCTATAACCAAAAAGCAAAAAAATCAAATATTTCGATTTTTTGGAAATTTAGAAATTTTAAACCCTATTTGAGTGATGGAGATTCAAATGAGAGAGCTGAAATTTTTACAAAATACTTTTAAAATCATTTCGCAGTTTTTTTTTCTTCACCAACTCCAATTTTTGAAAAAAAAAAACAAACATACGACGGTCCACTCACAACTGGTGACCAATTAGCTCGATTAAATAAAGAATAATTTTCCAAAATTCGTAACTGTTGATTTAAGTTCATATTTTCCTCCATAAATTTTTTTTGTGAAAATTAAAAAATACCCGGGAGGCTCCAAAACGTCTTGATATCACTTCGAATCAATTTGAAAAGTTGAAAATATGCTATATACCGAATTTCAGCTTTTTCTGTTCTTTAGAGATGAAATTTCAATATTTTGCAAGGCCATGGGGTAATTTTGAATTTTTAAAAATTCGCCAAAATTCGAGGAATGAATTTTAGTATCTGAAATTCTTGATATGGGGGTTTTCCACACTCGAATTCCTGCAACAAAACCGATCGAACAGAAGAGTAAGTTAGAAACGATGTTAATTTATGCGTGCCTTCTTCGCACACGTACGAAAAATTTCACACAAGTGAAATACCTACTCGTACGACGTATACTGCTGATGGCTGCGAAAGAAGAGAAATATATAGCGACGGAAATGCTTTTTTAGTGTCTTCGTACAACGTTCCCTCTTCTAACAAACACATCATTTTTTGTTCAGCCCCTTTTGACATAGATGTATCTAATTTTTCATAATGCCTATTTGTATTATTCTTGTTCTCTCGTACAGACATATTTTCAGCGCTATCGTATATATCAACGATAAACGAGACGCTTTTTATTTTTAATAAAATCGCGTATAGTGTATTTCTTCTTTTTTTTTTCGTAACCCTTTGTCGGGTTTCGGCGGAAAAGATTTGAATCATTTTTTTCCTCGGTGCAACGCAACTGTATTCAATGATGACACGTACTACGAGACGAGCACTTTGATGTGAATAGAGTCGGGGTTTGGTGGTTTGGATGTGACAATGTGGTGTTTGGGATAGGAAAAGGATCCGGGATGTTTGGATGGGTGGGTATGCAATTCGTGTGGCGACGAAGTATTTAATTGTCCCCAGAATTTTGGTATGATTGTTTTCTGAATAGTGTAAATGGATAATCATGAATTGTAGGTTGCCTAAATGTTTTTTGAAGGGGTTGAAACATCTTGGGGAGTATTTCAGGGGTAGGAAACTTGAGTGACGTGTGATTTATGATTATTTTGTAAAAGGGGGTTATTGTTATGAGGGTTACGTATTCTGTGTCTGAGGTTTTCGTGTTTTTTTATCAACATTTTTTCATTTTTTAAACACAATTCGAAAAAGGGTCAATTTTGGAAAATTTTATTACGAAGTAAATCATTCCTGAATAGATTTAGCTCCTTCAAATTCCCAAACTAGCAAGGCCTATTTCAATTTTTACAACTCAGATTGCAGAATCATCAAAAAATGAATTCTCAGGTAAGCAGATACGACGAAAGTGAACTCAACTCTCAGCTCAAAAATATTTTGGAGTTCTCTGTTCCCTAAGCAATTTAAAAAGTTACAAATTATACCACAATTTTTACTTTACTAAATTGTGAGGAAAAATTACAATATTTTAGCCAAAACATAATTTTTCAAGTTTTTTTTGGAACAGTAGCCACTTTTTCCTTACCTTCGAAAAATTCTAAAATCTGTAAACTCATTCAAATATTTCTATTTTTAATAAAAAAATTGTTAATTCCTCAAAAATATGTCATTTGTAATGAAAAATTGCAAATTTTTAAGAAATCTTTCATTTTGATGATATGTTGGTTTTTCAAAAAATCTTGTTATATTTTCACAATCCGTACATCATTTTGACATCTGTGTAGATATTTCAAAAATCTGTTGATTTATTGAAAATCTGCCATTTTTAGGTAAATAAAAATCTTCAAACTTCTTCAAAAATTTGCTAATTTTGATCGAAAATTATAAATTTTTCAAAAATCTTATAATTTTTAAAATCTGAAGATTATTTTGTAATTTGAGTATATTCTTCAAAAATCATTCAATTCATTAAGAATTTGGCATTTTTAAATGAAAATCTGTACAATTTTTCAAAAATTTGTCATTCTTGATAAAAAAAATTGTCAATTTTTCAAAAATCTGTCATTTCTGATAAAAAATATGTAGTAAATTTTTCCACAACCAACCATTTGTGATAAAAAACTGGCAATTTTTCAAAGATCCATAATTACTCTGGAAGAAATACAGGGTGTTCCATGAATCGTTTGCCAAACTTATTTTTTTGGATATACCATTAAAAAAAAACCTTGAGATGAACATGTTGCCGATCTTGAATTTTTTAAAAATTAAATTTTATTATACTCGGCGTGAAGGGGCAAATATAGTTTTTTTGAAAAAAAAAACCGCACATTAACAATTTTTTTAATCGTGGGAATGGATAGTACTTTGAAAACTGAAAAAATCACTCTATGATTTTTTGCCTAAGTTTAAAATTAAAAGAGCTACATTGTTCAAAAAAAATTCTAAAATATAAACTTATCAAGTGAATGGATGGTACGTTGAAAATTGAAGAAATTTTGTTCTATAGAATTTTTTCCCAACACCAAAAATGAAGGGGCTAAAGTCATTCATAATTGAGAAAATTTTTAAAAATTTTGAAGGTCATTTTTTTAGTAGGTACTACGTATCCTCTTCATTTTTGATGTTAGGCAAAACGTTTTCAGAACAAAATTTCTTCAGTTTCCAACGTACTGTCCGTTTCCTTGAATAGTTTATTTTCTAGATTTTTTCAAACAATTTATTTTGTAGCCCCTTCAATTTTAAACTTAGGCAAACAGTCATGAAGTGAAAATTTGTTCAGTTTTCAAAGTACCATTCATTCCCACGATTGAAACATTTTTTAACGTGATTCTTTTAATAGCAGCATTTGCCTCTTCGATTAGCAACGTGTTCATCTCAAGTTTTTTTTTTAGTGGTATCCAGTTATATCCAAAAAATAAGTTTGGCAGACGATTCATGGAACGTGTATATATGTTACATTAAACTTGGGTACATTTTTCAGAAATCTGCCATTTTTTAAAAAAAATATGTCAGTTTTTCAAAAATCTGTCAAATGTTGAAAAATTTTGCCAATATTTTCAAAAATTTGACATTTTAAAGAAATAATAAATTTTTAAAAATCCGTCAATCTTTAAAAATTGGTTTACTTTTCTAAAAATCTGTCAAATATTTTTAAAATCTGTCAGTTTTCAAAAATCTATAAATTTATTTAAAAATTTGTCAATTTATAAAAAACTGTCAAATTTTTCAAAAATCTGTCAAATACCTATTTTGAAAATCTTGTCAGTTATCAAAAATCTATCAAATTATAAAAAAATTGTCAATTTATAAAAAACTGTCAAATTTTTCAAAAATCTGTCAAATATTCGAAAATCTTGTCAACTTTTTCAAAAATTTGTTATTTTAAAAAAATAATAAATTTTTAAAAATTGGTCAACTTTTCTGAAAATTTGTCAAATATTTTGAAAGTCGGTCAGTTTTCAAAAATCTATCAATTTATAAAAAAAACTGCCAAATTTTTCAAAAATCTGTGTTTTTTAAAAAAAACTGGAAAATTTTGAAAAGTATGGGTATCGCAATTTACGTTGATATTTTGAACATTATACTCAACTTCACGTTGATCACTGTGACCTCTTCCAGACCTGTTGTAAAAATCAAAATTACGCAATGTGAAATAAATTTTTCAATAAAAATCCATTTCCGTAGTTCGTATTCCGCTTCGTTTACATCAAAAGCCGCCATAAAAAATCACCATAAAACGTATTATCTCGACTAATTCCACAGCCAACTCGCACACGAGTATAAGAATTCGTAAACCACGCGCCAACAGCACACAGCGCCATTCAGTATTCGAAACATTTCGAACATTTTATAAACGCGAATTCTAATGTAGCGCTTTGCTTTCGCTATTCCAGAACTTCGGTCACGTTTGCAGAAAACAACGGATCTCCGACAATGAGGTAGGGAAAACGGATACCTAACATAAAAGCAGCGAAAGAAAAGTCTCAATGAACTTTTCCACACAAAAGTCTCGTTCTAAAAAGTAATTTGCAAAATTAAATTAGATTTGTTAATACATTTAAGTAGTTTGTAAACTCGCGGTCATACTTAGAATGCAGATTTCTCTCAGCAAAAAAAACTTACACGTTCTACAATTTATACTCGAAATTGAAAACTTTCTTCGCGAAAAAATACTTATCAACGTGTTTTTTTCACGTTATAAAATATATACCGTAAAAATTAATTTGTTTCGTCATTTCAGACTTTTCTTCAATTTGTAGAAAATATAGGTACAAAAAAGTACCTACGTGTTTTTTTCCTCTTCCCTTACCCGTTTTTTTTTTGAATGAACCAAACTGCTAACTTTTTTCCTTCGCTGAAATACCGAAACAGAATAAATATTTCGACGAAATCGCTTGACCTCTGAATTTAACAGACTTTTTAAGTGTTTACCCTATTTTATAGAACCTTTTTTTTTCACCTCTCTCTCAAACTTGGATTTTCATTACGAAATCAAGAACAATTTTATTTCGTCTACTTTCTACCGTATTCTTTGAAAAAGTATCGTCTGAGTTACCAAATTGTGTGGCAGTTTGAAGTTTTTTTTCTTTTACAGAATTTTTTCATTTGAGGTTATTTTCTGGTATTTTATTTCAAGAGAGTTGGGAAATTTAATGAATTTTTCAAAGAGAAATATTTCAATAAAATTTACAAAAATTATACGAAAATACAAATTGTGATGCAAAAATGGCTCTTAAATTCTTAATTTTTTACCATCTTTAAAAGGGTACTTAATCTCAACTCATTAAAAATATTGACAAAAATTGAAAAATGTATCTTTGATGAGAATTCGTCATTCTAAGAATGTCTTGAGATTTGATAAGGTTACGTAGTAAAAAATAAAAACCTACGACTAAATCCATACGGATTGTGCTTCAGGCATGAAAGTATAAATACACTCCGAACGACTGAATCGTTCTGTTTTTCAACTAGGTACAGAGTTTTTTTTTCAAAGTCCTCTTGATTTTACGCTAAATTTCAAACTCTGAATATTTTTTCTCAAGCTCAAACTTCAAATTTTTTTCCAACGTTAATTTTCCAAGTATAAAATTTTTTCAATGTAAATTTTCTTCCCCAAAATTTTTTTTTTAATTTTTCACCGTAATTTTTTTTAAATTTTGTTGGGTGTGGATATGAGACTTACCTACTTTTTAAAAAACAATGTAGTGGCAAAACTCGTGTTATTCAAGTTTGGACCCCATAAAAATGCAAAAAGAATAAGTCATCCGGCTTGGTAAAATTTGAAATTTTGATTTTTGCAGTTTGAAAAATGTTGAGAAAAAAATTTCAGAGTGGAAAAATTAACGTTCAAAAATTTTTTAGGAAAAAATTCCACACTGAAAAAATTTACGTTAAAAAACTTTAAGAAATATATTTTAGAGGAAAAATATCAGACTTGAAATCTACGTTGAAAAATTTTTAAAAAATAATTTTGAGGAAAAAAATTCAGAATTGAAAAATTTAGATATACATTGAAAAAAAATTGAGAAAAAAATTCCACACTGGAAAAATTTACGTTTAAGAAAAATTTACGTTAAAAAATGTTGAGAAAAAAAATTGAAGGAAAAAATTTCAGACTTGAAATATCTACGTCGAAAAATGTTAAGAAAAAATTTGTGATGAAGAAATTTCAGAATTGAAAAATTTAGATATACATTGAAAAAAAATTGAGAAAAAAATTCCACACTGGAAAAATTTACGTTTAAGAAAAATTTACGTTAAAAAATGTTGAGAAAAAAAATTGAAGGAAAACATTTCAGACTTGAAATATCTGCGTTGAAAAATGTTAAGAAAAAATTTGTGATGAAGAAATTTCAGAATTGAAAAATTTAGATGTACATTGAAAAAAATTTGAGGGAAAAATTCTAGACTTGAAAAATTCACGTTGAAAAATTTTGAGGAAAAAATTCCACACTGGAAAAATTTACGTTTATGAGAAAAAAATTTCAGACTTGAAAAATTTACGTTAAAAAATTTTAAGAAAAAAAATTGAAGGAAAAAATTTCAGACTTGAAATATCTACGTTGAAATTTTTTTTTTTAAATTGTGATGAAGAAATTTTAGACTTGAAAAATTACCGTTGAAAAAAAAATTGAGAAAAAATATTCAGAATTTGAAAATTAGAGTTAAATCAAAAGGACTTTGAAAAAAAAAACTCTAGTTGAAAAACAGAACGATTCAGTCGTTCGGAGTGCATTTGTACTTTCGTGCCTGAAGCACAATCTACATGAATTTGGTCGTAAGGTAAAAAAAAAAGTTTCCAATGAAATGAAAAATAATTATCAAGTAAGTAAATATAAAAAATATTTTTATGATGAATTTTCGCCATAAAAATAACTCGTCATCAAAAACAATCTTCATACAAAAAAAAACATAATTTATCACAAAAAAAAATTCAAGCAGCCAAACACCTACATTCAGTTACTTCACCTCTTGTCCTTGAGTCAAGTTCATCTCCATTCTCATCTCTTTTATGGCCTCCATCCAAAAAACACCCTAAATTGTCCCACTCACGCAATCTACACATTGACAATTTATTATCCATAAGTATAATTTATCAAAAACACGTGTACCTTCCACCTACGTTGAGAAATTTCCCAAGCACAGAAGCTCTACTCGTACATCCAGACATTAATATTTTATCATCATTTAAGTTATCGATCAACCGGGTATACCTCTAACTATAGCAACTTTTCAAAGCGGCGATAACAGTTTGAAACGAAATTGAACCCGTTAAAATACACAAGGCGTTACTTTTTTCAATTTCAAAAATTCAGCGAAAAAATCATCTGTTTCGATATTCTAAACGTCAATTATCTAGCTTTTTCCCATCGAGGGGTATTATTACTCGACGTCATGGGTGTTTTGAATACCTCCCTATCGTGGGAGGGGTCGACGAAGTTATGATGAAGAGAAGAATCGTCAATACAAACAACGAGCCGAGCAGCTATAAAAAAAAACTCGAAATAAACTTTTCTATTCCACCATTACCGTCACGCTTCCGCGATAACGTTACACATTTCAGAATTACCCTTCAATTACCGCAACCTTAACACTTTCATTTTTTTTCACCACTGTACAGCTCCCTTTTGCATAATTACGTGCGATTATTTTCAACGACCTGGGCACATAGCACAAGTGGAAAAGGAAATACGAAGTAATCGATAATGCTGCATAACGAGGTACCGAAAAATTACCCGGAGACGGTTTTAATCGTTCTTTTCTAATACGATTTTCATTTGGCCTATATGTACAATATCTAGATGAGGGTGTTTCTTATACCACGGTGGGAATTTTTTTCGAAAATTGGAGGTCTCACACCCTGGGGTGGTTTATATTCATCTGAAAATTAGATGACTAAAATTTTACCCCCCCCCCCCCCACACACACATCGATTAAGAGCTATCCGTTGGCTGATTTTTTAAAATACGATTTGACATCGGATAAAATGCTAAAGAAATAATTTAAAACAATGGAAGAAATAATTCAATATTCTCAAATATTCCTAAAAAATCTGAAAATATGGCTCAATTTTAATCATTAGAGATGAACTTTGGACCCAAGGAATTCCTAGGAGTTCTGGGAGGCTCAAATAGTACATCTTAGCCATATTTACCAAAGTTGAGGACCACTGAACACCAAAAGCAAAATTAAATGGAACACCAAAAGCAAAATTAAATGTTTCAAGCACCATACCCGAAAATGTTGCGAACAACCAAATCTTTCATTTTTACATACTTTTTTGTAATAGGTAACAGAAGGATTTTTTTTTCTTTATTAATGATTGAAAATTTATGAATGATTTTCTTTACTTGATTGTTTGTCCAAATTTCTCAATTTTTTTTGCTGACTCCAAAATTATTCAAGTTTTTACTTTTTTTCTACTTAAGTACTTACCTTTTAAAAATTTTCAAGTTTACATTTTCATTGTTTTCTTAATTCGTTTTATTTTTTAATATTCAAAATTTTTCAACTTGGAAATTTTTCATGTTCAAATTTTCATAACTTTCTCGAAATTTTCCAACTCAAGAAATGTAAAACTTCGTTTCAAAACATGCAGTTTTAATTTTTTTTCAAATTTTACAGTTTTTTATTTCCTAATTTTCATTTCTTTTTTTTAAAGTTCTCTAAAATTCAAAAAATTTTCTCCAACTTGACAAGACATCGAATTATCAATTTTCTATTCTCTTTGATATATTTTTAAATTGAGAAAAAATTTGTAGTAGAAAGCATTTTTTGAGCTTAATTTCAGCTCGGAAAAAATTTAAAACCGAGAAAATTAAGGAAATTAGAACTTGAAATTTTTAGAATTGGATGAAATCTGAATTTGAGAAATTTTGAACTTGGGTGGAATTTCTTTGAAAAAATTATGAAATTTGAACACATAAAATTCTGGAGGTGCAAAAAATTTTGAATTTTTGAATATAGGTACTCGAATTTTAGAAGAAATGAAGCAATTTAAGAAAATTATGAAAATGTGGACTTGAGAATTAATGGAGTAAAAAAAAATTTCAGTGAAACGATTAACGTTTGAGACAAAAAATTTTGTTTTTTTGCGAAAATTTGAACGCATTTTAAGAAAAATATACTTTGGAATGGAGTAAAAACCTTAGATTATGAATATTTTCAGATATAGATGCTTATTTTAGAAATGAGACAATCTTAGACATCAATTAAGAGAAATAATGTTGCCAATATTGCAAATTTAAACCACTTTTTAAAAAAATCAAACTCTATAACTTTTTGGTAAATTGTCTGAATCTAAGTCTGAATGCATTTCAGTGTTGCTAGATGAAAATGAACAAAAATTCTCAAGCTGTAAAAGTCTGGCACCTGCTGAGGACAAAAAAATCTAAAAATCCTTGGCTTGTTTTTTTTTTACGTTTTTTATGGCTCACGTGGTTTTTTTTTAGAAAGATGTGTGGATGTTTTAGGAATGTGAAATTGGGAAAAATCATTAGATTTTTTAATATTATTGACTTTTGATAGTTCGGCAATCTTATAAAATTAAAATTTTGTCGTTTGAATTTGGAATTTTAGTGTGACATTTAAAAGTAGCGTCATTATTGAACAAAATTCAATCCAATTTTTACTTTTGATGAACGAATTCGATCAATTTTTCAATTTTAGTCAAATTCGATCAATTTTTTTCTTTTAATGGACGAATTTGATCAATTTTCCATTTTTATTTCAAAATGAAGCCGAAATTTAAAAAAATCCTTAAATCGCAACAATCCTTGAAAAAATCCCCAAATTTGAAAACAATCCTTGAATTAGGCAACACTGATTGCATTTTAATATGTAATCGATCATTTTTTCATTTTTTTCAAAGTTTTTTTAAGCCTAATATAATGTTATTATGTGATGAGCTGATGACCTATTTTTTTTCTTGTTTTTTCAGGTTTACCATAATGTCATTACGTCTTGATCTATCAAATTTTACCCCCCCCCCCCTCCCCCTCCACCACCAGACTTAAGACATACCATGTCAAAATTGAAAAAAAGTTGAATTCATGAATGTAAATAGAAAAATATTGAGAGAAACTGAAGTTGAAAAATTTTGGAGTAGAAGAAAATAATAAATAAAATTCTACGAGAATTTAAACCAAAAACCAAGCGATAAAAATCATTTGTCATTTTTCGAATACTGATTTTAAAAAAAATAATAGAAAAAGACCTTCCCATCCTTACGAAAATACTTGAAAATAAATTATTTGGTCGTTTGAAGCATTTTTGAGTAAGATGTCTGGAGGATTTTTTTAAAGTTTGAATTTTCTCAAAAAAAAATTTCCAACCTTAAAATTCTCCGTAATTTGAAAACATTTCAAAGATATTAGAAAATTGATAGGTAATTTAATGGCTTGTCAAGTTGAAAAAAATTTTGGAGTTGAAAAAAAATTGAATTTTCAAGAACTTTAAAACTTTAAAAAAGATAAAAATAAATAAAAATTGGAAATTTTGAAAAAATTAAAAATCGTTATGAAAATTTTTAATTGTACAGCTTCATCGCTTTAAAAATCAAAATCGAGTCATTTTTTCAGATTTTTAAGGACAATTTGAAAATATTTCGCATTTTTTCCAACTTTTTTTCGTCTTCAGCTCTTCACCATATGTTAAATCCCATTATAAAAAGGAGGGTCTGCAGCATGGCTCCTAACGTATTCAATGAGCTAAAATTTCACGATTTTTAGTCAAGATAGAAAAATAAACCATCCCTGGGGATGAGACCTCAAAACCTCAAAAATTCGATTCAAGACACCGCTCAAAAATTGAATATCTACGTCAAGTTCCTGCTTCCTGGTCGACATTCAAGGGCTTTTTATTTGATTTTAATGGAAGCAGGCGAAATAATGATGGAGGATGAAGTAGTCGAAAACCAAGCACACACTGGAAGGGTTGGCTGCACAACGAAAAATTCTCCACGTACGTCTTAGGTACGGATAGTCGTATAGCCGAAAACGAACCGCTGAGAATGGATTTTCCGGTGATTTATTGGTTTTCGCAAGGCTACCGCGAAAATGGGATAAGCAAAAAACAAGCTCGTCGAGGTCACAAAACTCGACGCTGGTAACCGTTTTCTGTTATATCTTTACACTTTAAGACAAGATGCGAGAGTGCTAGGTGGATACGGAAGGGGTAAGAGGGGCGGAAGCTTATTATATGGCACAGACAACACGAGGAGATTACTCTCATCAACGAGCAAAGGATACATGGTAACTTTCTGAGCGTCAGATTAAATATTCTCGCGTATAAAAAGGTATTGAAAATTAACATAATTTTAATACCGCGTATAATACCGGAGGCAAATCTTTACCGTCGAAGATGGCAACTTTCGGGATAAGTTCGTAATTAAACGACGCCGCGTTCTGGTTTCCTTCTCTGGTAGGCCTTCCTAATTGGTACAAATCCAACCCTTTCCGAGCCATACCTTTTCGATACCGTCGGTATATACGCAATCAACTCTCGGCGATGTTTTTCTCACGCAGCGAAAAACCGAACAGATTAGTATTTCGCAAAGTGAATTTTTCGGTTCGGAGGGGCACGCGTGTACGTATTTTACGCCCTTTTTGCGTATTCCACGCACGTACAAAATTAAAAACAAAACTTGCTTTTGCGAGATCGGCTCGGGCTTGTTTTCGCCGAGTCACATAAAAATGTCAACATTTTGACGTCACGGTTTAATAGAAAACTTATTACATTTTCTCTGTGTTTGGTAAAATAACGACGAGCGAGAACGACGAGTCGAACTTGTGCGCCAGGAGGAGGCGAGAGAGAGGAGAAAAAACACTCGTTTAAAATACCGCCGTCGTTGCTGCGACGCTGACGATGGCGTATACGCACGCTGTGTATACTCGACGAACCTCCGACGAGAAACATCTTTTTAATGGAAACCTTATTAGCATTTCTTTTTTTGTTCGTGCCGCTCGCGATGAACGCCGAAGATGGAAAAAGGAAATATCGCCGCATAAGAAATCACCTCGTGGAAGAGGCGACGGCGCCGGAGCGATGGAGCTCGTTTTTATGTTATTTTTGTGAATTTTTCAATACTTCGCACGAATCATTCGAATACGCTTCACATCCGGTGAATATTAAAACATAAATAAATAATTCGGTTTGTTTATTTTACACTGCTATCAGTTCTTCGACGAGGAGAATTCGAAGAGATGAGTATAGGGAAGAATCCATGTGCTCGTGGAGAGTTGTACTCCTCCTTGTTCCAAACTAATTTACCTAATATGATTTTTGTGCTAACATGAATGACCTCGATCTAGGGTAGATCCAAAAATCTTCGAGTAGTTTCATTTCAAACGTTTTTTTATCATGATTTTGCCTCAAAATGTTACCATTTTACAGTTGATTGAACAATGAGGTAAAAAATGAATAAATTCAAGTTTTTGGATACCTACCTAACACAAAAAAAATTTCATTCGTTTTTTTTTTAAATTCTGGCAGCAGGTACTTTGAGCAAATTTAACCATAATTTGATCATTTTCATGCCATTTTGAGCATTTTCAAGGATGTTTTGAATTATTCCGAGAATAAAATGTAGTTCAAAATGGCATGAATTGAATAAAATTATAAAACTCTATTTAAAACATGACAGAAATTTGTAAAACAAATGAAAAATGTCAACATCGTCAAACTTTCTAATAATAATTACAGCACTTGAAATGTGTTCAATTTTTGCAATATTTGAGGTAATTTTTACAGAATTTTCGTGAATTACAATTTTTAGAATAAGAATTATCCAAGATATGTCAAAAGCGAATTTTAAAAAAAAGTTAGATGATAAAATCAACAATATTGCGAAATTTGCAACACGAGTTTGAAGAGAAATGCTCAGTCGTTTTTCCCCCCAACATTTCATTCGTACTTATAATTACTTACTGCAGGTACAAAAATTTTTTTTGGAATTTTTGAAGAAGAAGAACGTCATTAAATTTTATTTTATGTATTTCGAAGAAAGTTTTTTGAGTCAAAAAATCTGGCCACACTGATTTTGAAAATTATTCAGAAAGGTTGGTAGGTAAGGGTTCTATAGAGTTTCGAAAATCCCAATTTTCTAGGTTGGGAATTGTTACCATAAATTTGACATTTTTTGAAAGATTTTCAAAAAAATATCAATTTTTTAACAATTGGCTGCGGTTAAATTTATGGAAATTCTCACCTTAAATTGGCAGTTTTTTACTTAAAATTAAATATTTTATCAAAAGTTGGCAATTTTTACAGCATAAAAATTGGAATTCTTGCCAAAATTGTGATTCTTACCAGATATTGCAAGAATTACCAAAAGTTGACAGTTCATACTGAAAATAACGTTTCTTATCAAAAATTAATATCAAATTGTCCTTAAAATGGGAATGTTTATCAAAAATGACCAATTCTTACCAGAAATGGGGAGAATTTCCAAACAAACTTAAGACAGTAAAAAAATATCGAAAATTGGATGTGAAAAATTGAAAACCAAATATTGAACATCAATGATCAAATATCTAAAATATCAATTTCGAAAATCGAATTTTTAATACTGGAAATCAAATACCGATAAAAAAATTAATCGAACTGAATAAAAAAGAGACCAGTTGTGTCGGGATATCTACTCTCTCATTTCGAATCAGTGAAAAATCACTGATAAACAGTCAGAATTGCAGCACAGGAAAAATCAGTGAAATTCACTGATTTTCAGTGATTTTTCACTGATTATTCAAAGAATTTCACAGATTTTTCAGTGAATTTCATAAATATCACTGAATTTTCAGTGAATTTTCACTGATTTCCAGTGATTTTCTTTCACTGATTTGTCTTCAGTGAAAAAATTTTCACTGATTTTCTCCTGTGCTGCAATTCTGACTGTTTCTCAGTGATTTTCGGTAATTTTCACTGATTTATAATTGAGAGAGTAGACCTTGAAAATATGCATGAAAATTATTCATCTTTACTCAACTTTTACCTCCTGCTCAATCGCTCTAAAAATTTAACCTAACCACATACTTACCAACAAATTCAAACATTTTTGTCAAAAATTATAGATATTGAGGTAATTTTTTTCTCCAAAATGCCATTCGATATTTACTTTATGTTTATGTACTTTATTTTCGAGGGATTTAAAGAAAATCATTTTTTGAATATTTTTAAATTTCTTATTAGAAATATAAAAAAATTGAAGTGGTTTTAGTATGGATTCTTTCATTCAAAAAATCATAGATTGTGATTTTATATGTACATTTTTTATTTTAAAAAATTTCTTCAAACAAATTTTTCGATTTTTTTCTAGAAATGTGAAAATTACAAAAAAGTGGGTATTCTAAACCTGTTTGAATAATTGGAATTTTCGGATAATGACATAATCAATAAATACACACTACATATTTTTGGCCACCAAAATTTTTCAATGTTTTAAAAATTTTCAGCAATTTTCATTTAAGCGTGGACAAATTTTAAGGACAATTGTATCATTGGGGGGAGGGGGGGTGAAATTTCACCAGATCTCTCTGAAGCCTTAACACAACGTCCTGGCTATCTCTTCACTTCCCTCCAATTCGCACTTGACCTGTGGACAAAACCTTGAACCACAACGAATCAATTATCATTTTTTCTTTGCTTGTATTCTCGTAGGGAAGTAATAATTATCAAAAATTAATTAAAAATCGTGCAATGAACGTAGACTGTTTTTTTCTATTTTGAACTTCAAAAAATGCTTCTATTTTCGGAGAATATTATTTTCCTTATTTACACAACTTATTTTTCAGAAAATAAGGCATTTACAAGTAGCCCTTTTTTCACACTTTCAAGGGCTTCCTGAAATTGCTGTCAGTTAGGTTCCCGTTTAACCCTACGATCCCTGGTTTACACTTTTTAACAAATTATTCTTGCTCTGACGATGAAAAAATTCCAAAAATTTCCCTAACTTTCAAGAAGTCCTCTGAGAAGGCCAGTAAAAGTTTCCCAAAAAATAAAAAAAGTATCATTCATTATGACCGGGGGGGGGGCTGATTCAGACTTTGGACTCAGTTTTTTGATTTTAACTTTCAGAACTCGTCCCTTTACCTTCAAATTTGGGTTGAAATTTCAAAAAATTTCAAAAATATCGTGTAACATATCCTTTGTAACTAATGTTTTTCAAGATGCTGAATTCAAAAATTTAAACTTAGATCTGAGATTTGACCTCTATCAACTCTCCCGCCCTCAAATTTGAAGAAAAATGAGAGAGTATGAGCGCACGGGGGCAAAAAAAGGGTTACGACTTGAACCTGAGGGTACGAGAGTGGTTTAATCTTGGAACTAAATTGAAATTTGAATTCAGCACCTTCGAAAACATTAAAAACAATATATATTATGACAAGGTATTGTGGACAGTATTGAAATTTTTACTCACATTTGAGGGGCGGAGACGAGTGCTCAGGGGTCAAATCAAAAAATCCAGTCAAAATTCAGAATCAGCACCCCGAAGTCATGAAGTTGATACGTCACATATTATTTTTGATTTTTGGGGAAATTTTTGCCCCCTCAAACGCCCCCTTGAGAGTGGGGGAAATTCTTAGCAATAAAATATCGAAAAAATTTAAAATTGACTAAAATTAATTTTAGAGCTTCTGTGGTGACTATCTAGACCAAAAAGCACATTTTTTCAAAAAATCAGGGTTTGTAACTTTTTTAAAATTTTTCAGAAGTGAAGAAATAATAAATAGGTATGAAAATTAAAAAAAAAAAAAAAAACTATGAAATATCGATTTTTTCAATAAAGGTGTGCTTTTTGCTTTAAATAGGCCCTAAATAAGTTCTAAAATTAATTTGAATAAATTTTGATTTTTTTTGCAATTTTTTAAAATTTCTGAAAATGTTGAATTTTTGACAATTTCCGAAGAATTGAAGGCTCTTGCGCGATCGGAAGATATGAATCGATTTTGAAAGTTTTTATTTTATTTTTCTAGTCTATCCAGCCAACAACTTTTGCCGAGGGTAACTTTTCAAAAATCAAAATTTTTGGTTTTTCGACCCACTCTACTGTGGTCTCATCACATGAAACAGTGGATTTTGCCTTTGGCTCGGTGCCTAGGAGGTTCGGATCGTCTTACCCGTCTGGGTGGGCCGATCTGTCCTTGGTCCCTTAGTTTCTAACCAAAATTTTCACACTCAAAATTCTGAGCTAGGTTAAGTTCATAGGATAGCTTAAATGATGAGTTTAGTTTAATTTTTGTAACAAGAATTTAATTAAAACTAATAAAAATGTAAAAATTAATTTTATAATATATATATATATATATATAAATTTGCCTCACCCAGTTAGGATTGAGGCACTAAAAAAAAATAGTTATTCTAAAGGGCACCACTTTATTATTGTTTTCAAATTTTGACGGACCCCACCAAAAAAATTTTGTGAAGTAAACTCAAAAAGAGGTCAAAAAATTATTTTTTGGTCAATATCTCGGGAGAGGGGGTAGAAAGGTTTAAAATTAAAGAAATAGGCGCAGGAAATAAAAAATTGTCAAAACCAAAAATAATTTTCGTTTTTCATTTCACCCCAAGAATTTGAAAAATCATCTAAAAAAAGTGCACAACTTATTATCCGGTAATTTAAATACCTATCCAATATTTATAATTTCCCAGGCTACCACGAGGTGACGAGTATTCCCAATCTTTTCATCCGCATCCCTAATTTAACCCATATATTATCGAGAAAATTCCGGCACCAAAAAAAAAAGAATAAAGAATCATCGCAGCCTCCATCACCGCTGCGTTTTTTTCCTCGGCCATCCGTTGTCGGTTTCTATCGAGCCAACGAGGGATATTTTATAGATGGCCAGAACGCCGCTGCTATACACGGCAGCACACAATAAACTTCATTCATCAATGTTCGGCGCGAAACGACAAAACTTACCGCTGCCCACCATCTCGACGTATATTCAAAAGCTGCTTTCCATGTAATAGAATAAAAAGACTGACCGCGTAATTTATTATCGTACGCGGTGGTCTGGCCATCGTCGATATCTTGTTCGTGGCCACCATCGCTGCCATGCGAAAATAATGGGGGCGCCCGAAACGCTGCTTAAAAAAATGCACCGCACCCGGTGAAGTTAATTCGATGGCGATAAATGTTTTAAAAATTCCAACGAGCAAGCCACTCCGCTTCTTTTCTCTTCTTGGCGGTATTCGGCGTTCGCGATGGCGCTAAATAAATGCTGCTTGCCGAATACATTTATCCGAGTTGGCTTGATTAATGCGCCAGTCATTAGTGATCTTTAAAGATTTACGATTAAATAATACGATCTCCCGCCAGCAGCGTTTCGCCCTGTACCAATTATTTAGTGTACGGGGCTGCTCGAGGATTTTTTCCTGGTGGGGGTTTTTCGTTGGTAAGGCGGAGGCCGGCGAGCCCGAGCAACAAGTTGGAAACGAAATGCGGGAATATTTTTTCCCTTCGTTTCGATATTACTTCATTAATAGCGCAATTATCCGGCCAGGGTTGCTAAGCAAGATACCTCGAGCCATTATCTGACTTTATAGAGCTCATCTGTACCAGGCCTAAGAAAACAGCGAAAAATACCCGAATTCGTAGTTAAATTTTAATTCGAGTCCAAGTCGTAGAATACGTGAATGTTTGAAGGCTACCTTTGGATATACCTTCGGCGTACTGAGGCGAGGGGGGAAAAAATCAATGCAAAGTACTTTGTACGGTTCTTAACAAATGTATTATGAATTTACGCCAACAAAAGTGGTTTTTCTCGTAGTCTCGGGTATTTTTAATTAAATCGTTTTAAACTTTCATGCATTCGCGAAGAAAGTTTTTTGTGTGCTCATCGAATTTTACATTCTTCAGTTGTAACGAACAATATCCAAGTGAATTGGTATAGTAAGTGAAAAGTAAGAAGGAAAAAAAAATTTATTCATTAAAACAAAACCGCACCATGCCGTACTCCGCGTCGCTGCTTTTAAACTTGACTCGAATTAAAACTCTCCGACTTCGATAAAAGTTTACGTAGTACTCGCATTTAATGAAGTTTAATTTTCTTATTCGATTAATTCTAATAGAAGTGATATTTGCATTTTAAATTAGCTGCACGAGCCATACGCGTAGCATAGCCAACGTAAATATTGGCCCGGAATTTAATTAAGAGTGCCATCGAAATCACAAACCGATTTTCAACCGTTCGCTGCGTCGTTTTGTTGGTTACTTTCGAGGAATTGTTTTCGTGATTTTGGGGTTGAGGGCGGTGCTGGTTAAGGCGACGGAGTGTCATCGAGGTTTTGTGAGTCTTGTAAATGGTTTCTTGAAGTATCTGAGTGCAGGTCAGAGATAAAAATATAGAGGATTGAACCTGAAAGGGGGTAGAGGGGGAAGATCATCCCTTATGAAGATGAAATCGCTTTTTTAGTCAGAAAATTCAAGTCGTGGCACTTTCAAAAATGTGATATTTTAAGCAAAATTGTATTTCAAGTTTGTCTGTCAGAAATCATCTAAATTCAGAATTTTTTTATCTTTAAATTTCATCTGGAAAAACAAATAGATCTTAAAAAGCGGATTCACGAAAGATTTTCAGTGTGTCCAGTCAAATTGACCTATGAAAAAAATCACTTTGATGATCTAACTTCGCCCCCCAAAAAAGTGACCAAAACACCTTACTTTTGCATGTACTCTTTCATCCAAATGTTTTTAAGAGGGGGTCGTTGGGTAGAGTTCCTAAAAATTAGATCATATTCCCAACACTTGTAATAACTTTGAAAAGACTAGAAAAGTTTCTAAAATCTGTGCAAGTGTGCAATTCTCTGAAAAATGATTAAAAAATGAAAGTCGATTTTTCAAAAGTTGAAGAACCCTCCCTAACTTTGGATAATTTTCTAAAAATATGAGTCATTCACAAGAAAAGTTTTCTAAAAATTCTATAATTTCATGAAAATTGCACCCAGTTTTCCCCAAAAAAGCCAAATGTTCAAAAAACCAAAAAATTTTCAAAAAGTTTGATAATTTTTCTAAAAATTTGATGGTTTTTCGAGCATTGGAGAATATTTTCCAAAACTTGAACTTTTTTTTCAAAATTTGGAAAATTTTTGATTCTTAAAAAGTGAAGAATTCTTAAAATTAGGTACAACAATTTTATAAAAATTGTAAACTAGAATCGTGTTTTTTTCGATATCCTGAAGAATTTTCTACATAAATTGATATTTCCCCACAACCAGCACGAGTTTTCAAATGTCAAATTAATTTTTCTACCGAAATTGGGCAATTTTTTCTGAAAATTGTGTAATTATTTTCTAACCAGCAGTCAATCATTGAAAAATTGGTCAACTTTTCCCAAAAAAAATGAACAAATTTTCAAGTCCTGGTCAATTTTTCAGAACTTGGACAACTTTATAAAAATTGTACACATTTTTAAAGCTGATGCGAATTTCCAAAACTTGAACAATTTATGTACATCCAAAGCTCAAACTTTTTCCAAATTATTCAAAAACTGAAACCAGATATTTCAAGACAACGAAAACGTTCCCTCAAAAATATAAAACCCTGAGAAAACTCAAAAAATTAAACCATTTTTTCTCAATTCTACCACTATTAGAAAAATTAGTTGATACAATATTTTCCACAAATTGGAAAAATTCCAAATGGAAAATAAGACCATTCCTCAAAAATGTAATTTTTCAAGAAATCTAAAAATCTAAAAAATTGCCAAGGTAGGCCCCTTTAACACCATGACAACTGATTTTGGTTGGATTTAAGAAAGTGTGCCACTTTACACTTTAAAACCATTCCCGGAATTTCATTTTAACAGGACTACTTTTCAAAAATGAATTTGTCCTCGAGAAAATCGAGGTCGAAAAATTTTTCTAATAGTGAAGCTCATCAAAATCTGAGATTTCATCTCATTTTCCCGATATTTCAGCTTTCCGGATAGTTTTTTTTGGGGGGGGGGTACTTCTTTTTATTTCGTTCCAGTGACATTAAAAAATATATATCAATTGGGCATACTGAGTTCTAGAAAATTTTAAATTGCAAGACCATCACGATTTCATAGTTCATGTTTTTCGACAATACAAATTACAGAATGCATTTTATGGGTGATTTTGTCTTTTTTGGTATCATTTTGAGTTGAGTTTTAATTTGGGACCCCTTTTTGTACTATTTTAATAATGAAAAAACAGAATTGGAAGGCCAAATGAATTTTTGGAAGCTAAAATTACCTTGAAAATCAATTCCCAAGGGCAACGAATAAATATTTTGGATTTGATACCATATCCTATTCACAGTTTCCGAAATTATGGGTTCAACTTTTCCCTACACCTCCTGTCCATGTTGTTTTGATGAGTAAATACGTCCGTCGTCCGATTACGTTTAAAAATTTTGATGTTTGGTCTCAACACCCTCATTATAGATAATTTTTAGGTCAAGAATTAGGATTCAAGGTATTAAGTTCGATCGTTTCAAGCGACCAGACCAGACGATAAGTGATGATTTTTATTTAATTGTTTTTGATACTTATTTCGTTAAAAAATTTTCGAAATTCGACTCCACATTTTTTCCAGATTTTTGTCACTGTTTTTTTGATGAAATACATTTTTGAGTAGAGTTGAAAAAAATATTAAAATTTTGGAGAATAATACTGGTTTTCCAGAATATGTTTTCAAAAATTGATCAAAAAATTGACTTTTTGCACAGATTCTTGTACTTATTCTTGAAAAATTAAATTTTCATGTGCATTGTGCAAAAGAAAAAATACCGTTGATATTTTCCAGATTCACGTATTTGTGAAAAAAAATCAAAGTACTCAATTGAAATTCTGGTATTTCCCAAACTCCATTATTTTTGAAAAAAAAACTGTATTTTTGTAGCTGTTTTTAGTGCACTTAATAATTTTGTGAAAAAAAGTTCTATGATACTTTACTGACAAAATTTCAAGTCCAACTGTTGCAGGTCTGATCAGTTTAGGATCGTAAATTTTCATAAACCAAAATAATCCAACTAAATTTCTTTTCTCTTTCTAAAAATATACGCTTATATTTACCTACAATTCGAAACTTTGATTTTACCTGCGTCAAAATATGTACCTAAGACCAATTTCACAAATACTCTTCTCGTTTTCATAACTTGAATTTTTTTTGTATAAACGTTTGAAAACCCCCAAATCACCTTTTTTCAGAACCATCGCAAACGATACATTAAAGACTCGCCGGTTTCGAAATAATTTCCACCGAAAAGGATTTCTTTTTAGATCGGGAAAAAAGCTTTCATATAATGAAACACGATATTTTCAAGGAATCAGCTACACAGCTCCTTTATAGGAGACGAAATACCCGCAGGAAAAAAACGTAACGCGCTGTCGCAATGCTACGTCAAAAATAGTAATTTTGGTCACAACAAAGGTGAGCGGTGGGCTTTTGTAAAAATACGCATCCGAAAGTTTTCTGAAATGTTTTTATTAAAAACTTTTTCTTTTCGTCGTTTTGTAAAATAATATCGTTGAGGAGAACGAAAAAAAGGTAATATTTCAGCTTCTAATTAAATTTTCAAAGAATTGGAGAATTTTTAATCGTATCAAGGCGACTATGGGCGAGGGGTGAAAAGATGGCGAATTCATTGTCACGAGCTCGCGATGCTCTTTTTGTGTGGAAAAATACCTTGAAATCAGAATGGAAAAAATGAGTTTTTTTCTGATTAATGCATTAAAAAAGTGTAGTAGGCAGGAGAAAGTTATTTCAATTTTAATGGGGAATATTCCGGAGTTGGGGAGTTGATTCCCTGAATTCAGAAGTGTGTGAATTGATTTCCATTTTTTTCAGGGTATGTACGAATCGATACCCATTTTTTACGAGGTGTGTACGAATTGATTCCACTTCGGGGGGTATGTACGAGTTGATTCCAAACCTCTTTCAGCCTATCAGCGTTACCCAGTAGATACCACGAGGAGGTATTTCCAATATTTTTTATAAGTTCAAATTTTTTTCGATCCCAAAATTTTTATCAAATTTTTTCAATTCTGAATTGTTTGTTCAAAAGTTAACACCAAATTTTTTCCAACCTTTTTCAATCTTTTATATTTTTTTCAAAATTTTTGCAACCTAAAATTATCTCAAAATTGTTTTACTTTTACATTTTTTCAAATTTATTAATTGTTTCAACTTTAAAATTGTTTCTCAAAAATTGAAATTTGTTTCAATTTCGATATTTTTTTCAATTCATATTTTTATCCAGTTAAAAACTATTTCAAAATCTTCAGGTATCAACTTTAAATTCTGAAAAGGTGCTATTAAATTCCATGGAAATGATTTTAGAGTTGAAAAAGAATTGGAAAAAATCTTGAGAGTTCGAAAAAAAATACAAAGAAATTGAAGTAGAAAAACTGTAGAAAAAATTTTAGTGTTGGAAAAAAAATTCAAGAAAAATTTCAAGACTGAAAACAATTTTGAGAAAAAATTCAGTAAAAGTATATACATGAAAAAATCTGAGAAAATTTTAGGTTGAAAAAATTTTTGGCAGGGAATGTTGACTCCCGACCTCACGTTGACTCCAGAGTCAAGGGAGAAGATTGACTCCGGACTCTACCTTGACTCTGGAGTCAAACTCACATCCTGATTCTTGACTCCACTTTGATTCCGGAATTAAACTCACACCCTGACTCCTGACTCCACATTGACCCCAGAGTCAATGTCAGACTTTGACTCCTGACTCCTGCTTGACTCCGGAGTCAATTTGGAGTCAGTTTGACTCCGAATTTGGAGGAGGGAATAGAAATCAGCCAAAAAGTTGACTTTCGACTCCACCTGACTCCCGGAGTCAAGGGAGATAGTTGACTCCTGACTCCACCTTGACTCCAAAATCAAACTCACACTCTGACTCCTGACGCCGGAGTCAATCTTTGACCTTGACTTCAGAGTCAATCTTTGACCTTGACCTCAAAGTCAATCTTTGACCTTGACCTCAAAGTCAATCTTTGACCTTGACCTCGAAGTCAATCTTTGACATTGACTTCAAAGCCAATCTTTGACCTTGACTTCAAAGTGAATCTTTGACATTGACTTCAAAGTCAATCGTTGACCTTGACTACAGAGTCAATCTTTGACCTTGACTACAGAGTCAATCGTTGACCTTGACTTCAGAGTCAATCTTTCACCTTGACTTCAAAGTCAATCATCGATCTGGACTTCGGAATTAATCTTTGACCTTGACTCTCTGACTCCGGCTTGACTCCGGAGTCGGCCCGAGTCGGAGTCAATTTTGAATCAGTTTTACTCCGATTCCGGAGTCGACTCCTATTCCATGAATTTTGGTGCTGAAAATACTTTGAAAAAAAATTAAAGAGTTGAAAATAATTTTGAAAAATTGAAGTCGAAATTGGAAAAAAAATTTGAGCCAAAAATTCATAGTTGAAAAAAATTTTTGAGAAAAAGTTGAAATCAACTGGTACATACTTCGAAAAAATATGAGAATCTATTCGCCCATCTCTTTGGAAATCTACTCACCTACAGCCAAATATTCAATTGACCCAGAAATCAACAAGTTTCCAAAAATTTGTCATTTTAATCAAAAACCAATCCATAACTCAATCTCATTTCAATTATTCCCATGCGCAATAGCCTCACTTCGGCGAAGAAAATTCAACCAAAGAAGAAAACATTTCAACCTTCATTGACCACGTACTTTCACATTCGGGCGCATAAATCGTGAAAAATCGTTACGCTTGCACCCGATAAGGCGACTTTTTAACGTAATTTTTTTTCCTCGTCAACTCACCGCCGCACACGTTTTTAAAAAATACCGAAACTAAAACGATAAAATCTCGGGAAAGTTTCAATTTAACGCAATGTGGTTTGTAAAATTTCATAATTCTGGTTTATTGGCTGGGTATCTGGCGATGGTACACGTAGGGCATCATATCCACCACGAACCGGTACCATAATCTTGCTCCAGCTCTTTACCCATTTTCGCGTTTGCATTTCCGAACAATATAAACTTTCGTACAACTATACCCATGCGACGGACGATAAACTCGAGTTGCCATGTATGCGGTCAAACGGGGCGAAAGTTTAACGTAACGTTTCTTTTTTCTTTTTTTTTTTAATGCAATAAATTAAGAAAAGCTTCTTAAAGTTTTAAGGAAAACTTCCATTGTTGTTGCTGCCTGTCTATGGGGGCTGCTTGTTGTGTTTCGTAATGTTCGTGTAGGTACCTTAAACGAGCCCTCAATGAATGTATGGACGATAAAGCATCTTCGAGTGAATACTTTTTCATTAAATTTCATGCTACGAGTTTGCCGAGAGATGACGTTTAATAATACTTTTGACACGGTTATACGAGTATAATCGATTTGGTTGGATACTTGGATATAGGTACCAGGTCGCAAGGTACGATGTGAACAGTTTGCTCGGGGCGGTAATTTATATAAGGAAAGATACTCGTATCTAGCTCGTGAGAATTGCCGGAGTTGTCTTGAGAAGTACGATGTTATAGACTGATTTATATTTTACTTGAAGGTATAATACATGCGATTTCGATTTAGTATTTGGTGATGAGATAATAAGACACGTGGTCTGTGAAGTTAATGAATTATGGAAATTTTCGCTAATTCTGGGTTACGAAGTTGAGACGGTATTGTGATTAACCGAAATTTCTCATTTTACTTATTTGAATTTTGACAAGATGGTGAGAAATGTATGAGTAAGATTGTGGTGGTTTTAAAACTACATTGTACATTAGAAGCGATTTTAATTCATTTTGTTTTCGGTTTAAATTTCGCTGTCATTTTGATAAGTATTATTTTGGTAGAATGAACTGGCAAGGGAATCCAAAGAGGTGTGAGCATCAGTTTTCAACGAGAGTGGATTTGGAATTTTAAATAGCAGGTTCAAAAACTTCCATAAGCAGGATTTAAGTTGTCTGAACTGATTTTTTTTTTATTTTTGACTAATTTATATATTTTTGAAGAAAACGATTCTTTTCCAGGAAAGTTTATGGTAATTCAGTTCTTTCATGAAATCGACTCCCCCCCCGAAATTTTATATTTTTAACAATTTCAGAGCTTCCAGCAAAATTATGACTTTTACAGAGGTTTTTCACATTTTTTGTAAGAAAATGGTTTAGGTACATTTTCTAAATTTTTAGAATTTAAAAAAAAAATTAAAAATTTTGGTGTATGACAAATCCGGAGTTTTTCTTAAATGAAAGTTTTTATGTAGTGTTTTTGATGTAAATATACCGTTTGGTGGTGGGGGGAGGGAGGGGGGAGGGGGGGGTAAAAACTCAAAATTTCAAAAGTGAAAAAATTCTCAGAAAAAATGCGAAGTAAGAAATGGTTTGAGAAAATAATTCGAAGTTGGAAAAAATTAGGAGAAAAAATTTTAAGAGTTGAAAAATGTCAACAAAAAATCAAAATTTGGTAAAAATTTCGAAAAAAATATTAAGAGGCATGCCTATTAAGATACCTACGAAAAAAAAAGAATATCGACCCCCCCCCCCACTGAATTTTTCTATTTTTAGCAATTTTAGAGCTTCCAACAAAATTATAATTTTTACAAAGGATATCAACGAGTTTCAATTCTCACCTTCTCTTCAGTGATCGAATCAGAGCCGAAAGAAAATTCATGTTAATAAAATTGCATAACCAATTCCCCGTAAATACGCAATAAACGTGTATTTGCGGCGAATCCGATAGGCAACTTAAGTAACGCGATACTGATTAGCAGGTGACGCAAACTAAAGAGCTATTCCATATTAAAACAAACCAAAAATGAAGTCGGGTCTTCCGATTTCGCTCAATTTTTTTTACGAGTTTCCCTTGGTGGTCTATTCACAAAACCACGATCATTTCTTTTCAAACCCTCAAAGGGTCGGGAAGGCGGGCCTCGAAATTTTTATACAATTGCGATTTTTATCCAAATTACCCAACTTTGAAGGCTCATATCTCGAGATAGGTTGTACTTGGGGAAAAACTGTTTGTGGAGTCTGAAAGATAATTAATAGGAGATTCAAAAACGGTGATCACATTTTGAAAAGCTCAAAGTTGAACTTTGGTGATGAAAGCTCGACTTTCATGATAAGAACAAAAGATGAAAGCTACCATTTAAAAATCTGAAAAAATTACAATGAGGAGCCCTTTTCATCCTTTTTTCAATCAACAAATTTTCAAGATTGGATCTCCAGACCCGAGGGGGGGCCCGGGTTCACAATTTTTACCAAAATTCAAAAAAATCGAAAAATTGAAGTAACACATCGATTACTACTAATATGAAGGCGCTGATTTCGAATATGTATTCAGTTTTTTCATTAGACTCCCCTGAACCCCCCCACCCTATTAGCCTCCTTGATAGGGTGAAAATTCAAAAAAATGAAAAATGACGTGACCTGTCGTTTGTTAAGTTTTTAAGGGCGCTGAGTTCAAGAATTTGCTTATTTCTTGGATTTGACCTTTGAGTGCCCTTCTAGCCCCCAATTTTGGGGGAAAACTATGTTGGGAAACGAAAATATCGTGTGGAAACAGTTTTTCCCCAAGTACAAACTATCTCAAGATATGAGCCTTCAAAGTTGGGTAATTTGGCCAAAAATCGCAATTGTATAAAAATTTCGAGCCCCGCCTCCCCGTCACTTTGAGGGTTTGAAAAGAAATGATTCTGGTTTTGTGAATAAACCACCAAGGGGAACTCGTAAAAAAAATTGAGCGAAATCGGAAGACCGACTTCATTTTTGGTCTGTTTTAGTAGTATGGAATAGCCCTAAAGCATGTACTTCTCCAGAAAGTGTAAAAATTAGCCTAGACAGTTAATTTCCCTTTGAGGAGCAAAATATTGAGTTGAATCGCAGCCTAAAATCTTGAGGGTTTTGTAATTTTTTAGAAGGGAAAATTAATAACACAGGTCGACATGGAAAATGCTGTTTAAAGTTTAATGGGTGATCTTAATAGCATTTTTCGCGCTGATCACGAGGAAAATAGTGAAAAAAATTCCATCCCCAAGGATTTTTCACAATTTGAATTTTTTGTTGAACAATTTTTTTACTTTTTTTGATAACTTTTGACACCTAAAGTCGATTTTCTGAAGAAAGAAAAAGTTCTACGGAAAAAATGAATAGAACATAAATTGTAGAGCGTAAAATTTCCTTTCCATAAAGTTCGATTAGTTTTTTCTTAGAAGGCTTAGCTTCCGAGATATATTAGTTGAAAGTTGAAAGTTCAACGCTTTTTTTGAATTAAAAATATCCCAAAAACTTAGCCACCTAAGAAAAAACTCATAAGACTTCTCTGAAAGGAAATTTTACGCTCTATAATTTATGTTCCATTCATTTTTTTCGTAGGACCCATTCTTTTGCCAGAAAATCGACTTTAATGGTAAAAATTTACATGAAAAAATGTAAAACAAATTTTCAACAAAAAATTCCAATTATAAAAAATCATATTCAAACCTTGCACTAAAAAGTAGGTCAGAAACACGAATCAGAATCAATTGCGTAGAAAGAAAATTGTCGATTTGCCGCCCTTTGATATTCCCACTGTTGCAAATGGGAAATGTTAAAAATGCGATTCATTACAAAAAATCGATTTTTAGAAAGGCCCTTACGAAAAAAATGAATGGATGAACGGAACATAAACTGTAGAACGTAACATTTCCTTTCAGTAGAGTCTGATTAGTTTTTTCTTACATGTCTCAGTTTTTGAGATATTTTCAATTCAAAAAAAAGTTGACTTTGAACTTTCAACTGAAATATCTTGAAAGCTAAGCCTTCTACGAAAAAACTAATCGAGCTTTGCAGAAAGGAAATTTTACGCTCTACAATTTATGTTCCATTTATTTTTTTCGTAGAACCGTTTCTTTTTTCTGAAAATCGACTTCAAGTGTCAAAAGTTATCAAAAAAAGTAGAAAAACTGTTCAACAAAAAATTCAAATTGTGAAAAATCCTTGGATGATGGAATTTTTTCACGGTTTTTTTCATGATCAACGTGAAAAATACTATAAAAATCACCCATTTAACATCAAACAGCATTTCAAAAGTTCAAAAATGTCGACCTGTGTAATTGTAAATCGATTGGTCGTCCATACAAACAAAAAAATGAAGTAAAGTTTCCTCTGAAAGGAAATGTTGTTAACATAGATACATTTTTTCCTGTCAGCATTGTTGGAGAAAACTCTACGATTGGTATTTCTGACCTTTATCCATTATTTTTTTGCCTAGCAATTTTATTTCAGGTGTTTAGAGACTTTCTGGCATTTTGTTGAACTTTTAAAAACTTGGAAAAATTGGAAAAATTTTTGTTCTTAGGAAATAAAATTCGTAAAAAGTTTCACACGAATGGAAGAGTTTTCAATTTTTACCCCTCCCCCTTCCTCACCACCACCACGAGACCATTAATTTGAACTAAGTACGGGTTCTCTCTGCTGAAAAATTTCAATAAAATTCTATCAGAAATACATTTTTTTCTTACTCTGCGAGAAAGAAGTTTTTTTCAATCCCCCCTCCCCCCTCCCCCCCTCAAATATCCATTTCGAGGTACCAATCTTTGAAATGATACCGTCTCAAATTGAGATTGACTTTATCTCGTTTAATATTCCTGGATTTACTCATTTTGATGGCTCATTCCTCCAAATCAATTTTTTCGATTTTATCCCGCAAAAAAATCAACCTACTTCGGAAAATTCCACATACCGCATTCATCAGCCGAATTCAACTTCGTTTACCATTGCGAAAAACAGTAATCAAAATTGAAAAGAAACTCTCGAGCGAAGCAATAAAATAAAAAAAAGAGGAACAATGGAAAATACGATGAAAATTAAAGCATATTGCGGTAGGCTAAATTACTTTTGTCATTTTGGAAAGAAAACTGCGTCTTTTCAACGAGCAGGGCCGAATTAAAGAAAAAAATAATAATATCTGACAAATTCATATTTAAAAAGGCTGCCAAGTTGGCGAATTTTCGCGAGCGTATCTTCCCCAGGTAAGTTCGGTACAGCTTGGCGTTTGTTTAACTCACTTATCTTGTAAAGGATAATTATATGGGAGTTTCGCTTGATTTAGGAATTTCTTTTTAGCTCGGGATAGGCTGCGGCAGCGACGCTGGGGAAGAAAAACCGGCGTAATTTCGTTTCTAATGTTTATTTCGTTGGGCTCGAGAATACCACCCGAGTTATACTTTATTTCATTTAAACGCGTAAAATAAAGCAGGCGAATGTTGCGGAGTTAATGTGCGCGCCGATGTTCATTTCTTCGTTAAATTTACCCCCCTTCTCCGGATCCAGCCGGGTCGACTTGTTAAAGCCAACAACCCGGCAACGGACAAATGACCTAGCCAAGGATACAAAATGACCGAGGTCGACTCATATCGTATTCATTTCGAAGCCTAATACAATTTAAGACGATAATGTAAAACACGTTTCTCAAGTAGGTAATCTTAAATGGTCCGTCGAACATTTCCAAATCGAGCTCGACCCCCGGCCAAAATCTTCTGAAACGGGGCAACGCGTCAACGCGGCTAATTAAACGGATAATAAAAAGAAATACACCCTAATTAACATTAATTAATTTTTAATTATCGCGTAGTAAAAACGAGAACGGCGATTTTTGCCGCATTCGAATAAATTCTTTATTTCTGCGGAGCGAGCAAGAAGAAAAATAAGCTGTGGAAATGAGTTATTTGAAAAATATTGCCCCGACGAAGATGTCACGATGTAAAACTTTCCTAAACGATTTTTTTCTCGTATTAATTTTTTAAAAATGGCAAACTTTTGTTTTATTTCGCGCCACCCTTCGTTGTATTAATTCGCCGTATCTGCTTTTTCACTTTATTCGCGTTGATTCGATTATTTTTAGATTTTTTCGTTGTCGTTTAAATTGTTTCCCTACTTTCGAGCTTTTTTAATTATTCAGAATTCGAATTACGCGCCGAGTAATTTCAGACGGAACGAGTCGATGGTTTGAAGGCGAATTCGCATAGCGAATCATTCCTAAGCATCGAGATATTTTGCTGTTGAAGAGATTTTTTCGTTTGCGAACGAATGATTTTCGAATGATTTTAATGTCGAGGAATTGGGTCAGTTTGAAGGTGATTTACGTGTTTGATAGAGATTCATTTTGAAACAAACTCTAATTTTTGAAAAACGATTTTTAATTTTGCGAATGATTCGTTCGTTTGCGAACAAAACGTTTTTCGAGAATGATTCGGTTTTTCAAGAACTTGAAAACGGCTCTATTGAAGATATCAGAATTATTCAATAGCTTACAAATTGCAGGATTTCAAGAACGAAAAAGAACAAATAACAAACAGTGATGGGAAACTGAAATGATATCAGTTTTAGTTTTCAATTTCAGTTTTCAGTTTTGGTTTTCAGTTTTTTAATATTTTTTTTTTAGTTTTGCATTTGCTGAAAGTTAATTATTTATTTGAGGCGGGTTTTTTTTCTTTAGAAAAAGTGACCACTTGGTCACAGAAGTATTTACTGAATTATGAATCTATATGAAATTATGTTTTAAATGAGCTAATAGTGACATTTTTTGGATTTTTTCATGTAAAATTGACGATTTTATTGTAAGAATTTGAAATTTGTTGTTGGAAAACACGTTCTAAGTTGAACTTTGGGAGTGAAAATTTTCAATAAAAAATTTACTCACAAATATTTCGAAAACTCTGCCTTCCAGAAAAATTTGACCTCTTCATCTAGATAGGAAATTTCATTCTCTACAACTTTTGTTCTTATCACTTTTGTCGTAAGACGCTTAGTTTGTTCAGATTTCAGAAATGGCACTTTTTGGTAGGCAAAGCACAAAGAATGCGATTTTTTCACAAAATTTAGAAAAGTTTAAGCTGCTGTAACTTATGATTCGTGATTCCTTCGAATCATTCCTAAGATTCGTGATTCGAAATTTTTGTACTTTTCTAATCCTTTTACGAATCATTTTTTTAAATATTTTTTCTTTCTGATAATTTATTCTACATATCTTAATTTTTTTTCGAAATTTTTACCAAATCTTGATTTTTTGTTGACATTTTTCAACTATTAAAATTTTTTCTCCCAATTTTTTCCAACTTCGAATTATTTTTTCAAACCATTTCTTACTTCGAATTTTTTCTGAGAATTATCAGTTTTTTTCACGTGAATTCAAAATTATTTTTCCAAACTAAAACTTTTCTCAATTTTTTTCAACTTTGAATTAATTTTTCTCATAAATTCTGAATTTTGTTTCCTACTTTTCCATCCAATAGAAATCTATTTCATTCATTCATTTATATTGAAGATTTCTTTTGGGTGGGAAAGTGGGAAACGAAATTCAGAATTTATGAGAAAAATTAATTCAAAATTGAAAAAAATTGAGAAAAGTCTTAGTTTGGAAAAATAATTTTGAATTAAAGTGAAAACAATGAAAATTCATGCGAAGTAGGAGAAAGTTTGAAAAAATAATAGTTTTTTCATGATTTGTTCCAAAATTTTTTAAAAATTGAACCATTTTTTAAAATTTTAATTAAGAAATTTTAGGGATTTTTTTGAGAACGCAAAATAATATTTTTTGGAAAATTGAACAATTTTTCGATTTTAAAATTTAATAATTTTCTAAAAAAAATTCACATATTTTTTTTTGAAAACTACAAAATATTTCTAAACTTGACAAACAATTTCAAATGTCAATTTTTGCATCATCCGGGGGAATTTGAAAATCCTGAAGACGAACAAAATTTTGCTAGAGACTCCAGAATGGCTGAAAATAATAAAATTCAAGGTAAAAAATGATCACTTTTATCGTTTGGTTGGATGGACGACCGATTAACACTCACTAATTTACCCTTCTAAGAAATTTCAAAACTCTCATGATTTCAGCCTGCGATTCAACTCAATATTTTATTCTTACACTTTCCGGAGAAATACGTGCTTCAATTTGCGTCACCTGCTGATCAATGTGGTACCGCGTTACTTAAGTTGCCTATCGGATTCACCGAAAATACACGTTTATTGCGTATTTACGGGGAATCGGTTATGCAATTTTATTAACGTGAATTTTCTTTCGGCTCTGATTCGATCACTGAAGAGAAGGTGAGAAGTGAAACTCGTTGATATCCTTTGTAACAATTATAATTTTGTTGGAAGCTCTAAAATTGCTAAGAATAGAAAAATTCAGTGGGGGGGGGTCGATATATTTTTTTCGTAGTTATCTTAATAGGCATGCCTCTTAATATTTTTTTCGAAATTTTTACCAAATTTTGATTTTTTGTTGACATTTTTCAACTCTTAAAATTTTTTCTCCTAATTTTTTCCAACTTCGAATTATTTTCTCAAACCTTTTTTTGCTTCGCATTTTTTCTGAGAATTTTTTCACTTTTGAAATTTTGAGTTTTTACCTTCCCCTCCCCCACCACCACCAAACGGTACATTTACATCAAAAACACTACATAAAAACTTTCATTTAAGAAAAACCCCGGATTTGTCATACACCAAAATTTTTAATTTTTTTCTTTAAATTCTAAAAATTAAGAAAATGTATCGGAACCATTTTCTTTCAAAAAATTACTGTGCATATATTTTTACTATGTACTACCTATACAGACTCTACATAGTTTATTAAAATCTTAAAAATTTTCACTCTTTTCCCCCTCCTTTACCAAATACAAATTATTTAATTTTCGATATATTATAAAAACCAATATCTATTGAAGGGTAGTGCTGAAGGACGAAGGGGGGGAGGAGTTGAAAATTCAGGTTGAACTTTTAAATCAGAGGTAATATTTGGAATTTTATTACATTCGACCCAATTTGGATTGCCGATCGATTTCATCATCTTCATCAGGCCCATTCTAAAATTGATTGAAATTTTTCAATCGAGTTTTTCAACTGAAAATTTAAATTTTTATGCATAATATTTTTAATTTCTTTTTTTAATGAAAATTTTAAACGTGGAAAAAAATTTTAAAAACTTCAATGGATCCTAAGGTGAGAAGCAAATTTTTCATTCTTCATTGGCACCGATATCAATACCAATTTAGGACAAATGAGTAATGAGAAAGTGTGGAAATTAAATCTTTGAAGATTCCATTTTGAAATTAAGCAGAATTCTTCATCGATTTTTCGCTAGAAAATACTTCGGTTGCACAGTAATTTTTCAGCTAAAAAACATCTAAACTCATAACTTTTGCACAATACCTAAACTTTCCTCTTCAATTTTGAAACTAAAACCCAAAAAAATTGGAAACCTTAAAATAGGTACTCGAAGTGAAGTGGGAATTTTCGATTGGAGGATCCAGCACGGCCAAAAAAACTCCTGACAACTCTCCACCGAACTTACTTCGATGAAAGATAAAAAAAAGTACCCTCCTTTGTCATATGCAAACTTCTCCACACAAAGCAAATTAATTTCATTTGACAATGCTTACCAAACCCGAAATCAAAACGAGCAGACGAAGAAAAATATAAAAATGGTACGCAATTAGTGTCGGGGGCGAGTAGAACGAACGAGATGGAAAAAAAAACCTTCATAAATACGAGGTCACAGTCTTAGGCTTGTTTTGGTCTTAATCTCTACGGATGATCCGTTTGAAAAACAGCTTTAAAATCAAGCACTGCTTTGCTAAATCTAATCTTAATTTTGTCCACGTTTAAAAAGTAAACATTTAAATCCTCTCGTTAGGTATTAGTGTAGCTCGGCTCGTAATTCCGCTTTTTAATTATTTCTCCTCCGATAAATTAACTCGGTAATGCCCGGCTAATCCTTGTGTATTGGAATTTGCCAGCGTAGTATCATTTTTTCTACGTGTAAACGACAAGTCCTACCTTCGAGGTAGTGGTCGCTAAAATATAAATAGAATCAGGTTTTTTGGCTGGAACGATTTTTCGGAGGGGTTCAAAACACAGAGATGAGAATGTTTGAAATTTTGTTCAAGTTGCCTTCGTAGGATGATCGATGATTCGTATGCAGCTGATAATAAAAAAAGAGACTTTTATACAAACGTGTTGCCTAATTTTAAATTTTATGGAGTAATGAAATGAGAAATTTTCTGTCTGTTTTGTTAAAAATCAGCAAGTAGATTTTCTAAAATGAAGGATTTTTTTTCATACTGCCAAGCTGAAAATTTCCGAAAATTGCATGTTTTATTCTTTTGGGAATTCAAGGTCGAGAAATACAATTCTCAGTTTTATTGTCAATATTTTTACATAACGAAGAGCAGTAGAACACGAAATAAAAATTGGTCGCTGTCTGATTACACATTCGTTATAAAATTTCCATTCTTAGGGCAATAGAATTTTCACAATAAAAGAAAACGTACGTTGAAGAGAGAAGAGGAGAAAAAAAAGGGTTTTCGAGACTCCGGGGTATAAATGTGAAGGAAACCGAGCTCGTATAAAACGTGACGTCCGAATGCTGCGTAAATATTTCTCACGTACAATTTGGCAAAACACCTTATCAAAAATTCTGATAAACCCGGAGTCGAGTTTGATCCGCTGGTTAAGGAGGCGAGCAAACAAAACACCATTGCACCTACTTATCGACGCGAGCATCTTTTTAGTACGGATGCCTGGCAAGATGGTAAATTTGGGGTTTGTTTACGCGACAAGGTTGTTTTTCCTAATCAACAGTAAAATTTATTCAACTCGGTTTACATTTCGTTAATCAGAGATACTTTTCGGCGAACATTTTAGTATAAAGTTCGCTAGGCCACTAATTTTATGGGGTGTATCTTTGGGCGCGCGCTAATTCGTGCGATGAATTATTAAAGCTGTTCCGCAACGTTGCCAAATTGTAACGAGATGAAACTTTAATTTAACGCGCCTTTATTCGGCCCCGCAACGATGGAAGAACGAGAGAGAAAAAAATCCTAATTTCGTCGTTAAATTAAAATGCTCGGTAACTTGGCCCAAATTCTACTCATTAATATCTTTCGCCCATTTGCATAATCGCGCCCATACCCCGAAAAATCACTCACTTGAGAAAAAAAAAAGGCGATTGTGCAGCTCGGCCCGATGAAAATTCGCATCGTATTCCTGCATCGAGAGAATTTCGCTAAATTGTCGCCCTATGACTTGTATAATCCTATTTAAATTGTTTTTTCATCAGCCTGTAGCTATTCTGGGTCTTCCTGCAGCCTCCCTCGGTCCATCGAGGTAACCAATTGAGAGAAAAAACACGATTTTTTTCCTACCTCTAACTCGAGTCTCGTTCTAAGTATATCTTCCAGTATCGCTCTGGTACGATGTGAATATTTCCCGACGCCAAATTATTCCTCTTAGTGTAGGATTTCTCTCGTATTACTTTGGGCTATTTTATACTCGCGAGGTTTTTTTTTCACTCGTTACGAATTTTTTCAAAGATTTCGTTCCCTTTTTTTCCCTAACGATATGAAAGAATCTTTTATTTTGATGTAATTCGATAATACCGGTGTTTGTTCGTCGTATCCTGTTGTCTTGTTCTTTGTTTATTAAAATGGGTTTTTACAATACGGACTGTATAGTTCGATGATGAAATTTGGATCGAGAAGTAGGTTATTTTCCTATGCGTATGAATTAAATCTAAAGTGCGTAGCTCATTTTACATTCGATCAGACTTCACAGTAGATCAGAATAACGGCAGACATATGCAGTGTAATATTATGCCAATATTTATATTGCTAGGTCTTTTATAAAACTATCATAGGTGTTAGTTTGCTTTTTTCAAGGATTCAAAATTTTCTATCTTCGTTTTGATCAAAGAGGCAATTTTTTGCAATTTCATGGCTTTTGTTGGATTTTTTGTTTGAAATTTCAGAAGTAAAGTTTATACAAGTGGAAATCGCCTCAGAAAGACTCCTTGAATGAGGATAAAATTTTTTCGAGAAAAAATTTACTCATTTGAAACATAAGATCTACCTGCCTATTTTACGATTAAAAAATTTTAATGGGAATTTTTGCGACGAAGTTGATACTTGACAATTTTTTTTTAATTTGAGGAAATTTTTAATATAAATGCAGAGAACATTTAAAATGAAGATTATCTTTTAAAAGTGAAAAAAAAAAATGCAAAGATAATTAAACTTTTCAGATTAGTGAATGAGACGAGTGAAAATTTTCAAATTATTCTCATTCCTTCGCAAAACTTAACTTTATGTACTTACTTGTTCATTCCACTGTTCTTTTTTTTGCATTTTTTGCAACATGTTTGTAAAGAAAAAAATTCATTAAAAATGGGTTTTTAACATTTGTAAAAACCGCTACAAAATTTCAAGAAAAATTACAAACTTTGGATTGAATTGTAATAGCAGCAGAATTTAATGTTTAATTGAAAATTTACAAAATTCAGGTAGGTTATACATAGGTTTCTAATAGTAGTCTGACCCCCCCCCCCAAAAAAGTACATACCTAACTACATACAATGCCTATTTCGTTCAAGAACATAAAAATAAAATTTTCTTTAAAAAGTATTTTAAAAAATCACCATTCGTGGTTTAGAAAAATTTCAAATATAAAATCATTTCATTCGGCTCATTTTTTAAAATCTTTTCAAAACAATATTGACATTTGGCTAAAAATTGTTTTAAAATTTTTGATTGGAAAACATTTTGGTAAAAAAAAATTCATGGTACTTTTTATAGAAATTTACAATGGAAGTAGATACTTAGTTATTTGAAAAGTCCGATGGAAATTTTTATGAAAATTTCAGATAAAACTTTCTCGTGGAAATTTTGAAAAATTGATTGAATTCATTTACTTGTAGAAATTTTTCCTTGGCCATTTTAATCGAAATTTAAAGTTGAAATGAAAATTTCTGGTGAACATTTCCAATGAAAATTTGCAATGAAAACCTTTTAGCAAAATTTATAATTTTCATGGAAATTCTCCTTGAAAATTTTATTGAAAACTCGTACTAAAACTTCTCGATGAAAACTTTTGAATAAATTTTCTGATGGAAATTATTTGGGAAAAAGTTGGACGGAGCTTTAATAAATAAGCAAAGATTTCTGATGGAAATATTCCAAAGAAATTTCTAATGGAAACTTCTTCTAAAATTTGTTTAATGAGAATGTCTCACGGATATTTCAATGTAAATTCCTGGCAGATTTTTAAAGAAATTTTCTGATGAAAATTCTTTTATGAAAATTTTTGGCGGACTATTTCACGGAAATTTTTCATGGAATTTGGAAAGGAAATTCCCAATAGAAAATTTTATGGAAATTCTGATAAACTTTTATAGATGGCTTTCCGATGGAAATTTTTATGGAAATTTCTGGGGTTGATCCCAATTTTTAATGAACATGTTATTGAATATTCTTGCTGAAACTTGGTGATGGATACCTCTACAGAAACTGCCTCATGGAATTCTTGTACCTACTAAGGAAATTACTCAATCTCAAGCCTAAAAACTTTTTTAAATAAAAATTCGTGGTGAAAATATATTTATAAAAATTTCCAATGGAAACTTCTTGTGCTTACTTATAAATTTCTAATAAGAATTCTTTCCGAGAATTTTCGTAAAAACTTTCACATGGAAATATATTATTAGGGAAATCTCTGATGGAAATATTTTATGGAAATTTCTGATGATGAATATTTTGTGGAAATTCCTGAAGGGGAAATATTTTATAGAAATTCCTGATGGGAAATATTTTATGGAAGTTTCTGATCGAACTATTTTATGGAAATTTACCTGATGGGAAATATTTTATGAAAATTTCTGGTGGTAAATATTTCATGGAAATTTCTGATGGAAATATTTATGGAAATTTACCTGATGGAAAATATTTTGTGGAAATTTCTGATGGTAAATTTTTTATGAAAATTTCTGATGGGAAATATTTTATGGAAATTTCTGATGGAAATATTTCATGGAAATTTCTGATGGAACCATTTTATGGAAATTTACCTGATGGGAAATATTTTACGAAAATTTCCGATGGAAAATATTTCATGGAAATTTCTGATGGAACCATTTTATGGAAATTTACCTGATGGGAAATATTTACGGAAATTTACCTGACGGGAAATATTTTATGGAAATTTCCGACGGAAGTATTTTATGGAAATTTCTGATGGTAAATATTTCATGGAAATTTCCGATGGAAATATTTATGGAAATTTACCTAATGGAAAATATTTATGGAAATTTATCTGATGGAAAATATTTTATGGAAATTTCCGATGAAAGCATTTTATTAAAATTTACCCGATGGGAAATATTTTTTAAAAAATTTGAACTTTTTTTTCAAAATTCGAGCTCTTTTTTGAAACCTCCCAACTTCTGATCTGAGGAAAATTCTCTGTTAAGAAAAATCAACAACTTATTTACATTTTTAGGTTGCAACAAAAAAATTAATTTTAACAAATTTACAATTTTCGTAAGATGCAACTTGAAATTTTCATTTTTTACGTAGGCTGGATGAAATTCATTCCATTTTCCTGAAGAGAGAAATTGAATTAAAATGAATAACATTCTTTCATTTTTGAAATTTTCTTATAATTACGTTTTAAAGTAGTTTTCAAGTGTCCTAAAAACGTCTTACCTAAAAAACATAACAATTTTTTAAGATCAAAAACAAGATTGAGTTAAATCCTGTTACTGATATTTTTTAATTTTAATTTTTTTGAGGAGAGGGGCAGAATAGGAATTTTGGGTCAGTTGAAAAACAATGTAAGTAAGTAAGTATTTTAATTAATTTTTTTCTGGTGTTGAATAAGTAAAATTTTTCGGGGTCATTTCGCATGAAAGTAAACTAATACATTTCAGTTTTTGTTTTCCTAATATTTTATAATGGACCCGTGGTCATCTGGTCACCCTTTTTCACCATCCTCAACTTGAAATATGAAAATACATTTTACAAAAAAATGTATCCTACGGATTTCTCCTACATAAATCAACATCAAATCCTCGCTGAAATTTGAAAACCCGAAGTAAAAAAATCGATTACTTTAGTCGGTTTTCGCAACTTCCGTAATTTTTTCAAGCTTCATTTCAGTTCGTTCGAATTTCACCGTCGAACACCGAATTTGGATTTTAATTGGCAAAAAACCCCTCGTGTAAAAAATAAATACTTAGTTTCAACATCGTCGGCGTCTTTTTTTCTCGCAACAAATTCAAAGGAGAAGTGTGGTTGCTGTCACTCTCACCTCGGTTTTTTCACCGTGACGTGTTTTTTCCTCCTTTTTTTTCACTCGGTGCTTCGTATAGCTGTAGGTGTTAGCTGTCTGGTTTGTTTGAGGTACTATAAAATGTTTACAATGCGGTTAAAGCGGCGGAGACGAACCCACCTATAACTTTTTGGCGTAATTTTTTCGTCGAGAAGTAAAAAAAAAAAAAAACGAGAAATGAAAAAAATAAAGTATACCTATAAGAATGGGAGAAAAAAGAGAAGTAAATCGAATCGTCAAATCGAACGTATAAAAATTAAATTGACGGATATATTTCGGACGGTTTTGGCTTTCTCGACGATTATCGTTTAGTTGATTTTTTTTTCTCGTTCGCTTTCTTCCATCTCGGGCCTATCGTCGAAAACCTAGACATTTATTTCGTTCGATAACAATTCCGAAGATGATTTTGGTACGCGAAACGGGCCGCAACGCCGGCCTCCATAAACCGTACAGAAATAATTGAAAGTTATATAAGAGTGCAAAGTAGTGAGTCGGTTTGAAAATTGAAGTTACACACCAGGCCGGTAATTTCTTTTTTTACGTGGGTCGACGTCGTCGTCGAGGCATGTTGCGAATACGAGAAGCCCGAAGGACGCAGGACAATGAAAATAACCAGCTAACCGCAAATTTTAAGCATTTTTTGCGGGCTGCGAGCTTTTGACGAAAATTACGTCTCAAATTACACCGGCGCTTTTTGCCGATTCGAAATTGGTGTGCGGTTTTTCGTTAACAGCGCGCGGTTTGAAAATAGGAGCACTCGTAGCGTCTCTCGTTCTCATCAAAGGTGATAATGAGTTGAGGTTAGCGTTGTGTATTTGCCCTAAAAAGGCGTACGCTAGGCTGTGCCGATTTTCTACGTTTTAATTATATAAAACCTGTGCTCATGCTGGCTGCCTACGACCTCATTCCAGCAGGTGTATGATGCCAGTGTTTGGTACTGAAATATATAGCGTGCTGGTGGTGTTTTAGCTCAGGCTGAATTTCTCTTCTTCATCCACAATTTGGAGGAGGATATGGGATCCGAGCACGTATTGCGGATGATATAGAACATGTAAGTAATTCCAAATTAGCGTCTGTGAAGGAATTACACTTCTAAGACTATAAACTCCGGCTGGTATGAAGAATAAGTATAATACCGAATCCCTGGAACGAATTATGTGGTCGGAGTGTGTTGAAAAGTGTGCATCGGTGTAGGCCACACAACAGTAAGCAGCTCGGCACAATCGAAAAACATTTTATATTCGAGTAATCTAGTACGTAGGCAAGCCCTGAACTCCAATCTAGATATGTATTACGTTTAGCGGTCTCTCTTTCGAGGCTTTTGTTTGCCTAGCCTGAATTTCGCTGTAATGTGTAAACTACCGCGCTAATAATCTGTTTTGATGTTGGATGCTGCGAAAAGCGAATGTGTTCGTCGAAGGCTTCGCGAAATGATATATGTTGCTTGAATTTTACCGTAAGCTAGCGTAGGTGGTGTAAGTGTGAATTCTTGATGTGACTTCGCGATTCTATCTTAATGTCAATGAACCCTTTAAATGGTTAAAAATTCATATCCATATGTTTTACTGAAAGCATTATTTGTGGTAGAACAAAGAAAAGTTTTTAAGTTGTCTGTCATTATGTTGAAATAATTCAACAACTTGGGAAGGTATCAGAAATGTGGTCTACTGAAGGAACAAGGTAAATAGAGCAGTATCTTGTGCATCTTGGTGAAGAAGCGAAAAAGCACGAACCAAAGAGGACTGATGAAATTCTGAAGATGATGGATAACAGAAGGAAATCGATTTTAATTGAAAATTCCCAAAAAGATTTAAGAAATACCATAATTTTCCAACATAAAAAAATGAGCATTACAAATTGTCACAGTTATTTCCATTCAGATTTTTTTTTTGAGAAACATCTAGGTAGGTAGATACATGAAATTATTGCAGATTTTTTCCCTCGAAACTATACCTTTTAATGAAACATTGCCATTAGAAATTTCCACTAGAATTTTTCATTAAGAATTTCCATTAAAAATGGTCATAGGGAATGTCCATCACTAAAAAGTCCACAAAAAATTTAAATTTTAACTTTGTTCATGCCTAATTTTTTTCGAGTAATTTCCGTTGAAATCCTTCAATGAGTAGGTATTTTCACTAAAAATTTTCATCAGAAATGTTCACTAAAAATTTTCATCAGAAATGTTCACTAAAAATTTTCATTGGTGATGTCCATAACAGATTTTTGCTGGACAAAAATTTCCATCACAAGTATCTACTTGAATTTTTCATCAGTGATATCCACCAAAAATTTCCATCAGAAATGATGGGTAGAATTTTTTATCAGAAACAACCACTAAAAATTTCCATTAAAAATATTCACTAAAATTTTCATTAGTAATGTCCACTACAAATTTTTTGCTGGACAAAAGTTTCCATCGGAAATTTCCACTAAATATTGTCTTTAGTGATGTTCACTTGAAATTTTCATCAGAAATGATCACTAAAAGTTTCTATCAGAAATAACCACTATAAATTTTCATCAGAAATATTCATTAAAAATTTTCCATCAGAAATATCTATCGAACATTTCTATCAGAATTGTAAAAAAAAATTAATCAGAAATGAAAAACGAAAATTTCCATCAGAAACATGAAATTAAAATATTTCCATCAGATGTGCCCACTAAAAATTTACATTGGTGATACTTACTTATAATTTCTATCAGGAATGGCTACCAAAAATTTCTATCAGAATTGTAAAACAGAAATTCTAATCAGAAATGTACATATTATTTCACCACAAGGGAAAAGTGTTTCCAGTGGTGGTAAAAACGTGGATAAGAATTATCCACATATTTCACCACATAAAAAAAATAATTTCAGAGAAGGGTGAAAACGTGGATAAAATTTATCCACATATTTCACCACAAGGGAAAAGTGTTTCCAGTTGTGGTAAAACCGTGGATAAAATTTATCCACATATTTCACCACAAGGGAAAAGTGTTTCCAGTTGTGGTGAAACCGTGGATAAAATTTATCCACATATTTCACCACAAGGAAAAAGTGTTTACAGTTGTGGTGAAACTGTGGATAAAATTTATCCACATATTTCACCACAAGGAAAAAGTGTTTCCAGTTGTGGTGAAACCGTGGATAAAATTTATCCACATATTTCACCACAAGGGAAAAGTGTTTCCAGTTGTGGTGAAACCGTGGATAAAATTTATCCACATATTTCACCACAAGGGAAAAGTGTTTTAAGTTGTGGTGAAACTGTGGATAAAATTTATTTACATATTTCACCACAAGTTAAAAGTGTTTTAAGTTGTGGTGAAGCTGTGGATAACATTTATCCACATATTTCACCACAAGGGAAAAGTGTTTCCAGTTGTGGTGAAACCGTGGATAAAATTTATCCACATATTTCACCACAAGGTAAAAGTGTTTCCAATGGTGGTAAAAACGTGGATAAGAATTATCCACGTATTTCACCACATAAAAAAAATCATTTCAGAGAAGGGTGAAAACGTGGATAAAATTTATCCACATATTTCACCACAAGGAAAAAGTGTTTCCAGTTGTGGTGAAACCGTGGATAAAATTTATCCACATATTTCACCAGAAGGAAAAAGTGTTTCCAGTGGTGGTGAAACCGCTTAAAAAATTTATCCACATATTTCACCACAAGGGAAAAGTGTTTCCAGTTGTGGTGAAACCGTGGATAAAATTTATCCACATATTTCACCACAAGGAAAAAGTGTTTCCAGTGGTGGTAAAAACGTGGATAAGAATTATCCACATATTTCACCACATAAAAAAAATAATTTCAGAGAAGGGTGAAAACGTGGATAAAATTTATCCACATATTTCACCACAAGGGAAAAGTGTTTCCAGTGGTGGTGAAACCGTGGATAAAATTTATCCACATATTTCAACACAAGGAAAAAGTGTTTCCAGTGGTGGTTAAAACGTGGATAAAAATTATCCACATATTCTACCACATAAAAAAAAAAAATTCAGTGAAGGGTGAAAACGTGGATAAAATTTATCCACATATAACAAAGATTTCCATCAGAAACGTAAAATAAAAAGTTCCATTAGATGTGCTCACTAAAAATTACTATTGATGATACCCACTGATGATTTCTATCAGAAATGCAAACAAAAAATTTCCATCAGAAGCATGTATCCACCAAAAATCTTCATTAGTGATGTCCATTTAGAATTCCCATCACAAATGTACACTAAAATGTTTAACCAGAGATATCTGGTGAAAATTTTCATCAGAGATGTCCATTAAAAAAAATCCTCACCAAAAATGTTCACTTAAAATTTCAACCCGAATTGACCACTAAAATTTTTCACTGTGATGTTCACTGAAAATTTCCATCAGAATGACCACAAAAAATGTTCAGATGTTCAGTGAAAATTTCCATTAGAAATGACTACTAAAAATCCTCACCAAAATTTTTACTGAAAATTCCCATCCGAAATGACCACTTAAAATTTTCATTAGTGATGTCCATTTTGAATTCCCATCACAAATATATGTACACTAAAATTTTTAACCAGAGATATCTGGTAAAAATTTTCATCATAGAGATGTCCACCAAAAAAAAATCCTCACCAAAAATTTTTACTTAAAATTTCAACCCGAATTGACCACTAAAATTTTTCACTGTGATTTTCACTGAAAATTTCCATCAGAAATGACCACTAAAAATTTTCATTATGATGGTCATTGAAAATTTCCATCAGAAATGTCCAATAAAAATTTCCACTAGAAATTTCCCCATACAAAATATCCTACCAGAAATTTTCTGATGAAAATTTTCCATATTTTGATATTTTTAATGAGAATTCACAGAAAACTTTCTATCGGGGATGTCCACATTGCTCATTACAAATTTTCCGCAGAATTTTTTTCAAATGTTTTCCATTATTTTCCATTAGGTATAAATTTTCATTGAAAATTATCATTGAACCATCAGAAACTTTCATAAGAATATTTCAACACCTAGATATTTTCATCAGCGATTTCCATTTCAATTGTAGGTACCTATACAAAAAATATTTATGAACATTTTCCATTAGAAATTTTCATCTCAAATTTAAAAAAAAAAAAAACATTTCGTTGATTTGAATTTTTGATCAATTAAAATTATTTTTCAAGCTGATGTCAATTATTGTTCACAATTTTATTTATCCTATCCATTTTCTGCGCTCAAACAATTTATGTAATTGGGTACATGGTAGGTACTACATATGTATTTAAAAAGTATGAGGACAAATTTTCAGTTTAACTGTATTTTTTCAAAGTTATATTTCCGCAATATGAAAGTCCAAATGAAAAAATATTCCATATAGTTGTAAACCCCTGAGTTTCTAGTGTCCGAAAATGTTTTTGATTATGAAAAACATCCTTTAAAAAATGGCATTATCGACGAATAACTAAAATAAGTGCATATATTTTCGATCTTGAACCTTCATTTTCACTCTTGAACCTTCCTCCTTCGAAAATCTTACCTGAATTTGGCTGATCACCATTTTTCAATGGTCTTGGCGCACTTCTATAATAGCAAAATTTCACTTCTTCAGCCGAAAAAAAGAATAAATAGGTAACGTAAAATATTCAGCGAAATCTCTACTTTAATCTTGTGCACTTAGTTTTTTTGAAAAAATCAATTCTGAAGTCAATAAGTACGAGTGAAAATATCCCCAAAAACTTGATAAAAATTGTAGTTTTTTATTTGAAAATTTCAAAAAATCCTTGCTCGAGATCTAATCGAGGAAAATTGAAACTCTTTGGGTCTATTTGAAGCCAAGAGCATGAAAATTACGTGGTAAAAATTTTAACTTTTGCTCCACTTGGACGGGTATTGCGACCTTTCAAAATGGAGCACCTCATAAGTATATTTCTACAAAATTTTACTCGAAAATTTCTAAATCGGAAAAATATTGATTCCCGACTAATTTGAGTCTTAAAACACGAATCTGGCATTAATTTTCATCTACAGTGATTTTCTTACCCCTGGAGCCTGATGAAAACTTTAAAACGATGAATTTTCAGAAAAAAATGACCAAATTGAAAAACAAACCTAAGATTCGTATTCAACAAGTTAAAATACCTTTCTAATCACTATTTAAGCGTCCATTTTACTCAAAATCTCAAAATTAATTTCTTGACTCGGGATTCTTCAAATTTTTGTTGTTTTATGCAGTAAAAAATGCCTAGATAAAAAATTCAACTTCGGATTTGTATTCAGCGGATCAATTACCTTGATAAACACCCTTTTCGCGGTCATTGTACTGAAAGTCTTCGAATTCAGTTTTTGAGTTAATTTTTGCAATTATTCGTGAAAAATGAGTAAAAAAAGTTCACTTTTATATCTCTTTAACGATTCAAAATACACACACACACACAACATATCATCTCATTCCCAAGAAATATACTGTTCAGAAAAATTCTATTCAGGTACCTATTTTTTTCACATCGAATGTCGACGATAAATACATACATCAACAATCTCAATGAAAAACCCTCCGCATAAAATTTTCATAAAAAGAAAAACCTCACTAAAATCCACAAATACAAAATCTTTACAATTTTCGTTGCAGATTCGTTAAAAACTACGCTTAATTAAACGGTTAAATAACATTTCGATACAAAGGATTCGAGCCACTCAGCTTTCAATATACCTGTTGCTTTTCATGACAACTGCGAAGCCGATGCAAAAAATAAAAGAGAAAACTTACGTAGGTAAAATTCGTTATAATATAATATGCTGACGTAAGATTATATTAAATATACCCGTCGTCGTAGTCGAGCCATAAAAAAGAGAAGCAAAAAAAACCGCGCCAAACGTAATTCGTTTATTTTATAAGAGATCATTTTGTAAAGAACTCGTTATAACCGAGTGAAGCGCGGAGAGGGATATTAACGTTGGAAATATTTTTCAGCTTTGTTATTTTCTCTTTCTGTGTCGGTCGTCGGCGTGAATTAGTAATTGAGAAAAGCAAGGAGAGAAAAAAAATCATCGACGGAGCTACACGCAAAACGAGTATTACATCCCGGTTAACAAATTCATTTTAACGGTTTACGTCGCATAATGTTTATAGAGGACGACGCGATGGCGCAAACAGGCTGCGGTAATTTAGCTCCATTCTCTGGCACGGAGTAAAATTCGCAACATGTTTATAACCGAACCGCAAACGCTTCAGGAAATTTTCAAACCGAGGTAACGAGGCTGAGGAGAGCCTGCGTGCAGCTCATTAACAAATATTTAACAAATATTTGTCATAGGAAGCGAATTCCATCCGGGTATAATTCGGTTTTGATGAAAAACCATAAATTGATCCCATTGAGAGATGAAAGAATGGTGAAAAAAATGAGCCAGAACAAAGGACCGGAGAAGTCAGCTCGAAAATCGAACATCATTTTCGCGCCCGATATCAAAGCAGATTTTTTTAATGCATTTTAAACCCATTTCTATGAATTATATCGATGATAATCGCCATAGAGGATTTTTACCAAGCGTCAATAATTTAACCGGCTGGATTTTCTTTTATATTGTCGAGCGAATTTACCACCTCGTGCATAATACGACCAACGACTGGGAAACAAAAGGGGGCGAAGGCGACATTGAAACATTACCTTTGATATGCATAAAAAGTTATACGCATTTGATCTGACATAAAAGGGAGGAGACCGAAAATCCTCGTATTCACCCTCGCAGGCTTTAATATTGTATTAACGCTTTTTCACCGAATGGATAACTTGTGCCTTTGACAGCTCGGCACGAGTAATTCTTTAAATTTTTCAAAATGGATTTTCTACCTTGACGCAGCAGGAACGAGGGAGGGGAGAAGTCGACGTACAGTGCGGTTTTTTTAACCCGTAAATGGAAAAGTTTCGCCGGAGTTGGTCGTTATAGTGGGTACGCGGAATAATTGGAAATCTCATCATTCAAACGTTACAATTTACGAAATTCGCCATAAACTTGGCTCGCTGAGCGCTGCTTATTGCGGAGTGTTTAGGGCGAGGAAGGGGCAAGATGGGAGAATATTTTTTATCCTCGTTTCGACTTATTTACGTGTAGAATTACCCACGTTTGTGGTGAATGTGTGTGAGGGTAAGGGTAATAGAATTTGAAATATGGGTAGGTCGCTTAAAATAACTTCGATGTCGTCTCGAGCGAGTATTGAGAGAAATTATTTTTTATCATGAAACTATAAATGTAATAGAAGTACATTTTTGTATTTAGGTATATTAACTTCACGTGCGGACTATTCGAATGAAAAATTTTCAAGAAAAGTGTTCTTTAAATATTTGGTATTTTTTTTCAGAGTTACGATTAAAAAAATTTTAAGTCGAATTTCAATGGCGAATGGGTAGTTTGGGTCGCTAGGTGCCTATATTTGAGAAAATTTCGAAAATAAAGATGGAAATAAATTTACGAATGGGAGATAAGAGGGGAGTCTTTGAAAAATAACTCGTGTATTTTTTTTCTGGCTGGAAAATATTTGGAACAGATGGGTTTTTTGAAATGTCTGGCCTTTAAATGGGATTTTATAGAAAGAATAATTTGCTATTAAGGACGAAATGTATTAGGTATATAAATAAGTATGTCGTATATTTTTAAAATCCTGTTGAAAGTGTAACAGTTTTAAAAAATAAAGCAGTCTATACAGATACTTAATTCTGTATTTGAAAATTTAAAAGCGTAGATAAATTTTTAGCTAAAATGCGATATTTTTGAAAAAAAAAGTCTTAAAATCGATGATAATTTAGATGCGTGTCTATAACATCAACGTCATGCAATCAAATTTCACTATTTCCAGCTGTGACCTTCGGCAAAACTATGATATTCGCACGTAATTTAACGTAAAAATAATTCTCCAGAAAATAAGGGAATTTTCCAGGACAGCTAAAAATGAAATTCTCATCTTCTTTCGAAGAAAACCAAACCTTCGTAATGTTAAATAGATTAGAAATGAAGAAAAAATCACGTTAATAGAATTGCCTAACCGATTCGCCGTAAATACACATGGATCGTGTATTTACGGCGAATTCGATAGGCAACTTAAATAACACGATGTTGATTTGTTATCGGCGAGTGTGAAAATCCAACTAGCTAGGTCTGAATTATAAATCCGCTCGATTGAGCTGTTGGAAGAATTTTTTTGATTGATTCATGTTCGTAATATAAAAATTAAAATCTTTAGCCCAAATGTATTTTTTACCCCCGCTCTCTTTTCCGAGGATCCAACTCCCACTATGAGTTCTAGAAAAAACTGCTTCCTACAAAAGTTGTTCCTCAATATCTCAGCTACAAAATTACTTTTTACTGGAAATCCAATTTGGAGCCACTGGCGCCCTCAAATTTGAGGAAACCCCTTGCAAAATCATAAAAATCAATTTTTTTCAATTATTTAAAAGAAAGGTTTTAACAATGGTGAAAATTAGTAATGACAAATCGTATTCAGAATTGAATTTCTTTTCCAACGAGCAAAATTGGACAATTTTCTTCGCCCCTCTCCCCTTCATTGAGGTGGACCTCCTCCCCCTTCGTCAAAAATATTGGTTTTACTGAAAAATTTCCAAACAATAATTGTTCTTTAAGATCTAATCTGCCATTTTGACTGTTATTAAAATTAATTTTTGGCTACCCTTATCCCTTAAATTTAAAAATATGATTTTTTCATGTTTTCAGTGCAAAGCTTTGAAAATAAATAGAAATTGTTATCCGCCAATTGCTTTTTCATACACCATTGGAAAATCAAAAATTTGCGATGATTAGAGACTTACTCAGCCACCTACCAAAGTAATTTCAGCCGATGAAATTAAATATTCATCATTTTTTATAATTGAATATCGCACATTTTTGCCTGGACACTTTGATTTTAAAGCCTACAGCAGTCACCCTGCCAACTGTTTAAATTTCTCTCGTCTCCCCCTCCGAAGCGAATTTTATTGATTAGGAATTTCTCTTGCATTCCAAATGTCATTAATTTAAAATTTCTCCAGCAAATCTCTCCAGGGCGAATTTTGTTTCATTTTTTTATTTTTTATGGATTCGAACTACAAATTTTGGTTCTTCAAATTTTTTCCATGCCCCTCTCGAAAACAGAGTTTTGGTAAATTTAAAATTACTCTTGTAAGTACCTTTCTTCAGGGAAGAATTTAAGTGGTATTAAAACTTTTTCCATATCTCCCTTTAGACGAATTTTGGCAGTTCAAATTTCTACCATACCCCCTTTCCAAGGCAGAATTTCGGTAATTTTTTTCTGCCCCCCCACCGATCGAGTTTTGCCGATCTCTCTTGTTCGCACGGCAGAATTTTAGCATACGAAATTTCATAATTTTTCTCGTAATTCCCTCCAATTCGATTTTCATTAATTATCAATTCTTTTCGTTCTCTCTTCAGAGCTGAATTCTGGTACCTATTCTGAAGTTATTCCCCTCCAGAGATAAATTTCGGTATTTTAAAAACTATATTGTACAAAATTTCCAAGGTGAATTTTATTAATTTTTTGTATTTTTTTTATTCTAGTGTTCTAGTGGTTCCAGCGATTATCTTTTGGTTAGTAATTAAAAATTCTCCTATACCACCCTTCAGGACTGAATTTTAATAATTTTAAATTTTTTAAATATTTCTCTTGTATATACACCTCCAAACCGAATTTTTTCAATTTCAAATTTCTCCCGTATCCTCCTCCAGGTCGGAATTTTTTTTCTCGTATCTTTTCCCAGGGCACAATTTTATCAATTATATTTTCCTCTCGCATCCTCGATTTTTATTAATTTCAAATTCCTCTCGCATTTTCTTCTAGGACAAATTTTGGGACCTATTAAAATTTTATCGGGCATTACTTTGATGCAGAATTTTGGTAATTCAAATTTTTTCCATACCTCCGTCCAGGACAGCATTTTAGTTATTTAAATTTTCCCGTTCCCCCTACCAGGGAAGAATTTTGATATGTAATTTAAATAATTTTCTCGTGCTCTCTTTCCGGAGCGAATTTTATCAATTTCAAATTTCTCCTCCATCTTCTTCGGGGCAGAATTATGATTTTAGAATTTTTTTACACACTCCTCCAGGGTGAATTTCGGTAATTCGAATTCCTCTTGCATCGCCTTCCTGTGCAGAAATGTGGTCATTTCAAAAGATTTATCTCAGTCGGAGGATGAAAGTATATATTTTGGAGGAGGGATTCCTCGTTAAAGAATTTGTGGCGGAGAGCAAAATGAGCCGATTTTTTTTTTTTTTTTTTTAAATAAAACCGGAAAAAGAAATGAACGAAAATTTTTTATGAAGTCTTCAAAACTGGATTTCGTTATTTATTTTCTTTTGGCATGCAACTCAAATTTGATTGGGATAACCATCCCCTCCTATCAGAATCATGGAATTTTGTATAGGTATTTGTGAAAAATGGCAAAGAGAAAGGGTGGGGTAGAAATCTTAATCAATAATTTTTTGAGTGAAATTACCTAATACAATCCATATTAAACCCAGTTCCTTCGATAAATTTTCGTTTTTTTCAAAAATTATTATTTTTGATTTTCACAGAATATTTAAAAACCACGAAAAAATTGATTTTCCCAAGTATCCCTGAAAAATGAGACAAATGTAGAAAATTGGGAAAATTATATTTTTTGGATAAAAATATTCGTATTAATATCATTTCGAGCAGAAATCGTTTTCATTTTCGAAGTCAAATTCTAAGAACAATTGACCAGGGATAACGATAGAGTCAGGTGAGAATGATGAAATTTTTACCAATATTTTTTCAAGTTTAAACATAACTTCCGAACTACAACCCTCTATTAAACTTTCAAAAGAGAAAACAATTCACCCATTTTGTGTAATTTTTTTAATGATTCTGAGTTTTGAAGACCTTATGACAATGTCCTACGATTAATTCCATAAAAAATTGCCGGTCCCTTCTCCCAATATATTTGAAAACACCAACTCTTCTTTTTCAAATTCCACCCACTCCATTCTCAAACAATCGAACTCGATTGATACCCAAATAAATAGCCGATCGACTAGAAAGAAAAAACACTCCTCACACACACACAATTTGAACCAACGATATCCAACTTTACCCAAACACAGAAGCACCATCATATTGCCCAGGTCAAACACATCGGCCATTATCCCCAATCCGAGCACCGTACGGGACAACTTTGAAAAAGCCCATTCCAAAGGTACAACTTTCGCCATCACATTGGTATTCGTAAAACGATCCAAATTAATTGAATTTTTTATGTAGATAGTCGTCTCGTTACGCAAATAAAGACATAATTCGTTTGGCAAATGTTCCAATTTCAAACAAAACAAAAATCAGGTTTAAAAGAAATCGTCGTACGTATATGTACCCTGAGCTCTCCCATATAAAACACGTTTGTTTCGCTATTTCCTCTCTAATTCCCAAAAGAGGAGTAAAAAAGAATTGTGAATATGTAGAGGGAAAAAAAAACAATCAACTAAACGATACTTGATTTAACGAAGCACAGAGTGTAGTTAGGTGCACAGGAGATGAGAAACAGGGCTTTAAATAGCTCTACGAAAAAAAAAACCTAACCCAAATAAACTTTTCCCCCTTCTCGCCTCGATTGGCGATAGAGGTCCTTGCTCTACATACGAAAAATACAACGATGACTTATCTCAGCTGCGATATTTCGATAAGTCGCCATTTTTCTTCCATTCGTACATCTATCGGAAGTACATCGCAAATGTATCTGGTACCGAGGAGATGGCAAACCGTTGGAAAATATCAGCACGAGACGTACGAGAAGACGAAAATATACTATCTATCGAAAACACTATACTTAGTATATCGAAACGAATTTCCGAGCGAACTTCGATACTCTATATACATTTTCACACATCAGACAGCTCCATAAACCTTTTAAGCTTCTGGATGGGTTTTTTTCACTCCTCCCTGATGACCACGCCACATACATTCATGCTGCAAACTTTTCCGCTGTCTTGTTTCGGTGACCAGTAAAACGACAAAAAGGACGCAGCGAAAGCTTAGAAATTAAAAAAAAAAAGAGACGAAAAAAAAGTATACTGGTTTCTTTGATGGATTTCGAGTCGTAAAGTTTACCACTAAATGTAACACTTACATTAAAGTTTAGTTTTTGTTAAAATCCGAGCGTGGTTTTTTTCGCTCTGGTTTTAAAACATACGTTCCAGGTCACCGATTTCGGATTCGGTGACAAAGGCAAACAAAAGTAAGAATTTAACGAGGAAAAATACGGCCTCAAGTGGCCGCACGTATGTCTGGAAATTCACCACGATGGCCGCAATTAAACGCGTCAAAATATCAAAAAGATATAAAAACTGGGCGAGAATTCCACTAGAGTAAAAAATTCCGCCACACAGTGGGAGATTTCTGGATTTGAGGCCTCAAAAAGCTAAAATTTAAACTTACCCAAATAATGTGATGAATCTGTCTAGGTAAACTAGCAGATCTGCACAGTTTTTTATTTGTGGCTTATAATCTGATTGTCTTGGCGCCACCATAAAGATAGCGATATATGCAACAAAGTTCACTAGCCTCTACATTGCATTTTTCAAAGTGAAATAACTCTGACGTGTTTACAGCAATTCAATAATGTTTATACCGTTTTAAAGATAGATTATTCGGTATTCTTTTTTTTTGTGCTGTATTTGTTTTTATGGTTTTATGCAGTACTTGTTCGTGAAATGGAGATAAAATAAGTACATTTTTGTAATAATTTGCACAGAGGCGGTTCGAAAACAATTTTTTTTTGGGGGGGAGGGAAATAAGGTTTAAAAATGCCGACCAAAAAAATCAAAATTGCCGACTAAAAATAATATCAATCCTGCTCATGCCTGAAAATTTTTCTCTCTGTAATTTCATTGTACATAGTTGAAAAACCCTATGAATATTGTTCATTAGTTCAAGTTCTGAGCGAAACGAGGAAGGGAAAATTTCAATAAAAATTACGATGTACCCACTTGATTAAAAAAATAACACAGGGCGACACGAATTTTGTTTTTGGGTTCTCATTGCCAAATTTGGGTTGCTTTTATGTAACTAATAAAGGAAAAAATATTTTTTTTGACCAAAGTTTGCTTTGGGGGGTGGGGGGCCAAAAAACTGATTTTTCGAGGTCAATAAGCCTGAGCATTACAAAAAAAAATTGAAAAAAATTTTTTTTGGACCAATCTTGTAGGAAATTTCACGGCGAATCCAATGCCGCAAACCGCAAACCTCCGTTTCTTTTTTTAAAAAAATTACAGCTCATTCTTTCCAAAATTTTGTGAAAAAATCGCATTTTTTTGTTTTTTTTTTCGCAAAGAAGTGAAATTTAAGAGAAAAGTTAGGATTTTAAGGCTATAATGACCATAGCGAGAGTTATAGGAAATTTCACGGCGAATCGAATGCCGCAAACCGCGGACCTCTATCTCTTTTTGAAAAAAAGTTACAGCTCATTCTTAAAACCCTTAGTTTTCTCTCAGATTTCACTTTTTCGCGAAAAAGGCACAAAAATTGTGATTTTTTCCACAGAATTTTGTAAAGAATGAGCTGTAACTTTTTTTCAAAAAGAGATAGAGGTCCGCGGTTTGCGGCATTCGATTCGCCGTGAAATCTCCTACAACTCTCGCCATGGTCATTATGGCCTTAAAACCCTTACTTTTCTCTCAAATTTCACTTCTTTGCGAAAAAAAAACAAAAAAATGCGATTTTTTCACAAAATTTTGGAAAGAATGAGCTGTAACTTTTTTTAAAAAAGAGACGGGGGTCTGCGGTTTGCGGCATTGGATTCGCCGTGAAATTTCCTACAAGATTAGTCAAAAAAAAAAAAATTCAATTTTTTTTGTAATGCCCAGGCTTACTGACCTCGAAAAATCAGTTTTTGCCCCCCCCCCCCCAAGCAAACTTTAGAAGCCACGATTGAGCAAGGTGATGTATTTTGATGTCTAGAAACAGAATTTCGGCATGAGAACCCAAAAACAGAGCAAAAATTTTTTTTGTCGCCCTGTGTAATAGTTTCAATGTGAATATGAGAGAAGCGAATTTGGCTCGAGCGAAGTGAGAGCGAAAATTTTAGAAGACCAAATTCAAGGTGCAATAAAACAATGTGTTAAATTACCTAATAAACTTGAATAAAAAATTGGCCAACTTTTACTTTAAAAAATTTGATTTCCAAACCTCGAAAATGAGTTTTAAGGATAAAAAATTTAATAAAATTAGTTGAAACAATTTTGAGGAAAAATACTAAAAAAATCACTTTTGAAGGAATTGGTTTATTTTAAAATTATGGAAGGAAAAATTCAATATGGCCGAGCACAGTGAGGCCGAAGTTTTTGAAAAATTTTGATTTGAGGAATAAGTAAATCCATTAAAAATTACCGAAAGACCACAATTTCCGTTCCGTTCGTAATAAATTCATATTGGTTCTTTTTCATTTTTATCAAAAAATAAAATTGAAGTATTTTTCATTACTTATGCTATAAAATTTCCAAACAAATTTTGAATTTGCCAAAATTTTCAAAATTTTGTCACCTGAAATTTCCGAAATTTTGCAGACTGGAAACTGACGGGGAGGGGGGATTACTCCCCCGTATCCCCCCATCACGCCGTCCCTGAATTTGCATTTTAGATTGTTCTAGTAGTTTTAACTCCAGCAATATCCAGAAATGGTTCCAACACCATTAATTCGATGTAATCAAGTGCTTCAAGTATCATTAAGTACATTTTGCCACCACCTGTCCCCAATGGAAAAAATTGACTTTTTTGAACAAAATACTAAGGAAAGGGGGTTGTAAAATCAAATTTTCAGGAATAGTTGTGTTTGGTGTCACAATAAACGTGTTTTAGGGTGCTGAATTCGATTCTAAACACGTTTTCAGCTTTTCCCTTAACCCCACCCTTCTGTACAGGGCTCATACTGGGGGATGGAAACTAAGAATTTTGGAAAATGTTGTGTTCGGTGTCAAAATATATGTTTTTTGGTAACCTAATTTTGTTTTTGAACTCGTTCTCATCCCTTTTGAAAACTCATCCCCTGTATGGGGGGGGGGGGGTGAAAACTAAACATTTTGAAAATGTCATGTTGGGTGTCAAAATATGTTTTTTGGGGTGCTGAATTCGATTTCGAATATGTTTCTTCCTGATGACATCTCTTGCACCGAGGAATGTACAAAAACTCAAATTTTTACTCTTCATTATCGAAATATTATACCTATAATGTTTGTAGTTTTGATTTTTAAGCAACCGGTGGCCAGAAATGAATTTTTATAAAGTATCACTAAAAAACGAAGTGTTTCACTGGTTACACATCATTATCCATTTTTTTCCATAATTTTATACCAAAAAAACATACTTCAACATCCAACACAATATTTTTCAAAAATTTGCGTTTTTGATCTCTGAAAATTATGTGGGTGATCGAAAAAGATGAAATCAAGTTCAAAATCGGATTCTGAACCCCAAAAAACATATATTTCGACACCCAACATAAAATTTTTTGAAAACTGTGAGTTTTCATCCTTCCGTGTAGGAGGTGGGTTATCAGAAAGGGTAAAAAAAAGTTCAAAATTGGATTTTAGACCCCAAAAAACATATATTTTGGCACCCAACATGATATTTTTCAAGAATTTGAGTTTTCATCTCCTCGTATAGGGGGTGGGTTAGAAGACGGGGTGAAAATAAGTAAAATTGGATTTCAGACCCCAAAAAACATATATTTCGACACCCAACATGACATTTTTTGAAAATTTAGGTTTTCATCCCCCTGTTAAGGGGGTGGGTTGTCAGAAGGGGTAAAAAAAGTTCAAAATCGGATTTTAGACCCCAAAAAACGTATATTTTGACACCTAACATAATATTTTTCAAGAATTTGAGTTTTCATCCCCCCCCCCTCGAATGGGGTGAAACTAAGTTAAAACTTGGCCCGAAAAACCCCAGTTCACCAATTTATTTCTTCCAAACTTCGCAAATTCTATTTTTGAGGCCTCAAACCTGAAATCTCCCACTGTGCGCCAGCGAGGTTCAAAGTTGTGACGTCGAATGGTTTTTTTTCTCGCTATGGAAAGTCTGCGAATGGTGTGTGATACCAAATTCAGAGCCAGGCTAAGTTTCCAGTACGAAATTTAATTAAAATCAGCTGCTTTGTAAATTTCAAGGTTTTTAATTCGAATTTCCGGTATCGTTTTTATTTCTATTTCCTGCGAGGGAGTTGCAAAGGCAGGGTGAGAAAATCGTTGGATATTAAAATTGCCGAGCGAAATGAGAAGTATTCGTCGAATCGGGAAAAAAGCTCGGTTTTTGATACGCTTATGTGCTACGATTACGTATACAGCGAGTTTATTTCATTGGAAGTCTTTTATTAATGAATATTACATTGGTATTTGAAAAGGTAAAGATTCTGAATACTTTTGATAGGGGGAAAAAAAGCAATGAAAAAAATCCCTTGGAGGGATTAATTGACACGGTTATTTATTGCGTAGGCACCAATGGAAAAATTTTCCACTCTAATTACATCTCTCTGCGGTTGTCGAGATATGCACACAAATGTTCGAACCGAACTAGACGATCAAAGGTATACAGATTAATTCGATGTGATTTTGTTATTCCTGGCGCAGAAAAGCCAGTTGCAGTTATACACCGACGTGAAAAGTTACACCGGGGTAAAAAAAAAATATTACCCTATATATACGAAGGACGTTAAATAAAGAGAGGAGGGGCGGGGAGGGGGGAAAGTACCGATGAAACGGATAAAGCGTACCAATACAAAAGCGTATTACCTGCGCTTCGGAACCAATTAGGATTTGCAAAGTTCATTAAAACTTTAGAAATCTCATTATTCATAAACTCGAATCGTCGAATGATTTAATTTGTATTTGTGTAGTTTTAATCTTTAAATAATTCTTGAAACTTTCGTTCGCCTATGAATCGTCTTCATTGACGAAAGCACGAGAGCACGTAAACGAGGCGAAATTAAAATTCAAACGACGCCAGACGCTTTTGTATTGGCTTATGTAAAATTGTTTTCGTATCTTTTGTCGCGTTTATAATTTAGAAATGGTGACTCCGAGTAGGCAAAATTTTACGAGCCGAGGATACGCCGCCGTTGTGTTGTGCAGGTCCCCTCTCTCCTTCTTTGCAACCTGCTCACACAGTAAAATAACTTTCCAAACTGTTCGTTCATTTATACGGCATGGCAGATTCTAAGTTTTGTAGGTATTTGAGTCGTAATATTTACACGAGTTAGAAATGTTCGTCTCTTTATTTTACGTAGGTAAAGGAGGATTTTTTGCTGTAACGTGTTTGCCTTCCGAGTTTACGCTAATTATTAACGTGGTGTCGTTTGGATGTATGGTGAGGAACATGTAAAGCATCGAGGTAACTAATATAGGACTTGGGTAATTGCTGGGTGTACTTAACTGACTAGTAAGTGGTTTAGAATTTTCAAGTGGATGAAATGGTACATGAATTGTTTCTGTTTGGCTAAGCACTGTTCTGAGAAATGTAGAGTGATTATGATGTGAAGTTATTAGGAGTGGAGATTGAAATGGGCGAATTAGACGTAAAAAATGAAACGATAGGAGGTCGGAGGGTGGTTTGGAATTTTTTCGAAAATTCAAATATATTGGCTCGATAATTTTCAATTTTTGTACAATTTTTAAATGGTTTTTGAGAGAAAATATATTCACAAAAACTGAATTCAAATGAACGTAGGTACTATTTGATATAGATTTTTTAATTAATGAAGGCAGCCTGGAGCGATTTTTCGTGGCCATATTTTTTTTGGGGGGGGGATTTGGGCGTTATTTGGTCCATTGAAATTTTGAGAGAATTTTTGTTGAAAGTGAAAGGCTACTGCAACTTGATCAGTTTGGTATGTTGATTGGTGTGCGAGGAAGAAGGGATGTAAAAAATAAGTTTCAAGGTCTATTTATATTTTATTTTTGAATTTTTTGAAAAAAAAATGAAGAAGAAAAATAACCCACTTTTAATTTTTAATCTGAACTTGATGAAAATAATTTTGTTTTAGAACCAAAAATCAGATCCTCAGTACCTGAGCTCACCAAGTCACCAAGTGCTTTTTTGAAGAATTTTTAATCGTTTAGGTACCTACTTATGGTGTAAAAATTTATCAGTTTTTGCAGCTTCCTTAATTTTAATGAGAAATTGAATCAATAGGTACGTATTTTTAAGCACATAATAATTTTTCGTTTTTTATTAGGATTTCCTCAGTTTCAATCGAGGAAATTTCAATTTTTATAATTTTTTCAATTTTACTATACTTATTATAAAAAATAATTATTATTTTTCTGGAAATTTTAGATTGTTCCCAATTTTCTCGTTTTTTATAATTTTTTCAGCCATATTCCGTAACTGCCAATCCTTCCAATTTTTATATCACAAAGTGCTCCTTTTATGTACTTACCAGGCTTGTGTCGTCGTGAACGCGTTCACGTTCAGTTCGTTTTGAAAATCTCACACGTTCGTTCATTTTCGTTCAGTTCATTTTTGTAAAATGGTCGTTCGTTCATTTCGTTCAGTTCAAAAAATCAAAACAAAACGTTCAGTTCACGTTCAGTTCGTTTTTGTAAATGGTCGTTCGTTCATTTCGTTCAGTTCAAAAAAAGAATGAAACGTTCAGTTTACGTTCAGTTCGTTTGTCAACATTTTCGTTCGTTCGTTGCCGTTCAGTTCATTTTAGCTTTTCGTTCATGAACTTCAGAACTTGGAACGAATTTTTTGTTCACTTACTGCTCTTTTTCCATGAAAACAATACTTTTTAGCTTTTGCATGAAAAAATTAACGAAAAATAAACGTTAGGCACGTTCAGTTCATTTATGTGAACAGTTCACGTTCACATTCAGTTCGTTTTCAAAAACTCGTTCGTTCGTTTCGTTCATTTTCGTATTTTTTTTGAACCGTTCACCGTTCACGTTCAGTTCGTTTTCGAAAACTCGTTCGTTCGTTTCGTTCATGTCCGTTCTTTTTTTGAACCGTTCATCGTTCGCGTTCAGTTAATTTTCAAAAACTCGTTCGTTCATTTCGTTCAGTTCAGTTTGGCGTTTCGTTCGTGAACATGAACGAACTTTCGTTCACTTTTTGAACGAACGACCCAAGCCTGGTACTTACTTACAATATTTTCAAAAAAAAAATTGGTCATTTTCCATACTTTAATAATTTCTATGAGAAATTGCTCATCTCTCTCGATTTTTCCAAATTAATTTCGGGAAAATGCCCATTAGGTATTAAAATTTTTCATTCCGATTCTAATTTAAAAAGTTCATTTTTTTCAAAAACAGAATTACCTATACGTACCGAAATTCTGTTTGAAAATTTTAAATTGACGCAAAATTCCAGATTCAATCAGTTGTGTCAATACTTCAAAATAATCTCTAGTAAAAATTTAATTGCTCAACTCCATACTTGGAATCTCTCCCATTCAGTTTTAAAAATTAGAAAATTAGCTATGTTCAAATTTTTTTGAAAATTATCTTTAAAAAAAAATGAAAAAGTATTTTCAGAAATAAATTTATTGCACGGTCAGGAATCCTTGAAATTTTGTGCTCAAGGATTTAGAAATTCGGGAAAAAATTGAAGAAAAATCATGAAAAAAGATTGGTGGTCTATTTGATCGCACAATTTTTCGAAATTCGCAACTATATTTTTTGGCAGGAAACGTATTTCAGTCATAATTGAAATACCTTTGAAACGGACGCAGGGAAGTAGACGCTGAAATTTTGTAAATACACCTACCCTAATTCAAACCGTCCAGATCGACTGGAAATGGATTGGGACGTTTCGGAGTTTCTAAAAAATTTTTGTTGTTTTTCAATTTTTCCCAAAAAATTTTTAATCGATCAAGTAGGTGACTAATGTGGGTAATCTCAGTTTTTAAATGCAGAAGATCATGTGGATGATTTTCATGTGTTTTTTTTCAGTGCTGGAAAATTCCAAAATTTTCTGAACGTTCCAAAATGTCTCGAAACCATTTCCCATCAATTTAAGTTAAAAATACGATATAAGTATACCAAATTTCAGTTTTTCTCATTGAAGATCACATTTTAATGTATTGCAGCGCCATGCACCATTTATTTTTATTTCGGTTCAAAATTTTATTTCGAGTTGGGATGCCTCTCTTGTTATTAATAAGGGTAAGGTTGCCATATTTCGACCACTTTTTTTCAAACTTCCACCAATCGAAGACTTTTTGAGGTAGAAACGTCGAAAATGGCTTAAAAAATACCTTGATTCTTCCTCTACCACTCCCTAAAATTTTGAGCCGATACAACCATTTTTTGTATTTTTTGCGATTTTTTTTGTGAGGGAACTCAAAAATCGATTTTGAAATTTTGGGTTCCTAATTTCGACCACCAGCTGATTTCGCCCGCATAGAGCGGAATTTACCCGAAAATAATTTTTTCATATTCTTCTTTCACAGATAAACAAAATGAGACCAAAACGACAACCCTACAGCCAAAACTCGCGGAGAAAATCAGAAAAAACAAAATCGCATTCAAAAAACAGATTGCATAAGATAGTATAGCTGGTCGAGATTAGGGCACCCCAAACAATTTGAACTTTAGTGAAAATTTTTGTTGCGTACCTCCAGTTGTTTTCAAAAACGATGATTTTATCGAAATCTAACACCATGCCCCATCACAATTCACAATTATTTGGTAGAATTTATTAAAAAAAATTATTCATAATTTGAGATCAAAGAATACGTAAAAAAAATTTTTCACCTATGCGATTTCGTTTTTTTCGATTTTCTCCGCCAATTTAGCCTGTAGAGTTGTGATTTTGGTCTCAAATTGTTCAACTACGGAAAAGGAACACGAAAAAAATTTTTTCGTGTAGATTGCGTCCATAGCGGCCGAAATCGGCCGGTGGTCGAAATTAGGAAGCGGTCGAAGTTAGGGCACTTTACCCTTAATTAGAAATATTTTATTTCAAACAAAATCAATGATATTTTCAAGTTTTATCTGAGAAATGAGGTAGGATGGCAATTGAGGGCCAATAGATTTTTTTGAGAATAAAAACACTTTTTTTTTATCGATATCGGGAATTCGCTCATGTGCGATTTGTTTATTAGCGAGTTAATATCTTGTGTACAATCGTAAAAACTATTGTACATACATTCAAATCCCATGCTAAAATGGCTTAAAACAGCAATGTTTATAATACGATTTTGTTGGAACTGCCCAAATTGGAAAATTAATTTTTTACAATTTTTTCCTGCTCGACTCCCCCCCCCCCTCCATAAAAATGGCCCCTTAGAATACACACTGTAAGGGCGATATCCCAACTCAAAGTAGAATTTTGATCCGAAACAAAAATAAATAAAAAGTACATCATAAAAGAACCCCATATCCAAAATTTCATTTCTCAAATTTTGGCGAATTTTTGAAGTTTCAAAATTACCTCATTGCCCTGCAAAATATAAAAATTTAATCTAATCAACGAAAAAAGCTGAAATTTGGTATATACCCGATTTTCAACCTGCCAAATCGATGGAAAGTGATTTTGAGACGTTTCGGAGCCATCAGAAAATTTTGGAATTTTCCAACGTCGGAGAAGAGCCCATAAAAATGGTCCATATGAACTTCGGCACATATAATCGCAGATTACCCATATTGGTGACTGTTTATTCGATTTAAACAGAATTTTTCGAAATTTGCAACTTTGATTTTGAAATAAACATTTTTGGCAGAAAATTGAATTTTTTCCAGGAAAATTGTCAGCCAAAAAATATGAATTTGAACTTAAAGTTGCGAATTTTGAAAAATTCTGCTTAAATCGATTAAATAGGTCACCAATATGGGTAATCCGCGATTATAGGTGCTGAGGTTCACATGGACCATTTTTATGTACTCTCCTCCAACGCTGGAAAATTCCAAAATTCTCTGGTGGCTCCGAAACGTCTCAAAACCGCTTCTAATCAATTTGCCAGGTCGAAAATAAGGTATATACCAAGTTTTAGCATTTTACCCCGATACGTGCGCAGTGGGCGTATTTTGAAATTTTTTCCAGAAAAATTTCCTGCCCAAAAATGCGAATTTGAACCCAAAGCGACGAATTTTGGAAAATTGTGCTTTAATCGATCAAATAGGCCACCAATATGGGTAATCCGCGATTATAGGTGTTGAGGTTCACATGGACCATTTTTATGGGCTCTTTTCCAACTCTGGAAAATTCCAAAATTTTCTGGTGGCTCCGAAACGTCTCAAAACCGGTTCCAATCGATTCAGCAGATCGAAAATAGGGTATACACCAAATTTCAGTTTTTTTCGTTGATTAGATCAAATTTCGATGGGGTAATTTTGAAATTTCAAAAATTCGCCAAAATTCGAGAAATGAATTTCAGCATCTGAAATTTTGGATATGGAGTCCGATTATGATGTACTTTTGATTAATTTTTGTTTGGGCTCAAAATTTTACTTTTAGTTGGGATACCTCCCTTGTAGATTCTTTTGAGGTCTAGAGTCTAGACACAGCTTTCCCTCCATACATCTACCATCGCATTCAGCTTTCAAAACAAAGTAATTATTCAAAAGCAGACTTAATCGAATGAGTTTTGAAGATCACGAATCGAATTTCACGTGTCTTTTTCCCTCCAAACACATTTTCCAGACTAACGAATAAACCTCGATTGACAATTCACTTTCAAATATGCACAAACTCTGGTTAAAACGTACAAACTGACTGAGAGCGTGAAAGTGGTATCTGTATCCTACGACCATTGAAAACAGACACCGCGCCACTCATCTCGAGCACTCGGCTAAACAGCCACGGTGTACGTACGAGATACTACGTGAAAATCTGCGAAAACACCGTCGTGTAACTCTTGATACCGACACAATTGCGTCAAAGATTGTCTCACGAGCAGGAAGTAAAATTGCACCATTCTGTTGGAATAAGTACGGTATACGGTACCGTCTCAGTAGTCTAAATTACCTACTATTTTAAACAAATGAAAATTCAAATTGCCTCGAGCTATTTTTAATTCCAGGTTGCAGAGAGGCAAAAGCCATAACGTGAAAAAGCCAGGCCCGCCGAAACGCTAGGTACAAGAGAGAGGAACGAAACAAATGAAACGGTGAAAAGTTTACGAGAGTAGGAATAATCTTAAAACCTAATTAGCGGTTTGCGTTAGAGACTTCATTAATGCCATTTGGGCGTAGAGAATTAATTAGGCGTCGCTTAAGAGGGTGGTTTACTATTATTTCGTACTATTTACCGGAAAGAAAGTAAGAGAAAGGAGCTTTTACGGCGTTGGCACTCGGATCTCGAGCACAGTGCTGACGAGACGACACCATAGAATACCCTGGTATATGACACGTCGGTGTCGACGTAACGCGGAGATCAATTCAATAGGCGCATTTCTCGCCAACCTCTTTTCGACAGATATCTATCTGCATTGTGTTCGATGGGTTGTCACGCAAAACGAACATTTGTCACTGGTTCCTGTCCGGTTTGTAATGTGTAAGCCCTTATAGTTAACGCGCCTTTTTTTTTCACTCTTCGGCATTCTTCTCTCGAGGCAACTCTTCTTATAAACTCTCGTTGTTAATGTTACGTTCGGTGGCGTTGTTCGGTTTGTTGAGGATAAGACGAAGCGATACGAAGCCCGAAAAACGAGATTCGAATAATGCTATTTTCCATCATTAATAACATTACTTTCCATCTTACAAGTCATTAGTTGAGAAAATTACTAAGACGGGTTTTTCTCATACCGCGGTCGGATTTTAACAAAATCAAAACGCTATATAAATTCCTTTCCTTAATAATGATTAATATTCTAAAAATAAATTCCTAATTAAAAATGTTTGTACCTTCGGATTACCGCGAGAATAGCGTTTTGATCCGGCTCCAGAAGTAAAACGAGTTCACACAGAGGGGGAAAAATGCTCATCTCAGTACACCTAGGTGAGAAAGAAATTATCCGCAAAAAAATTTCCAAAAAAGAATTATTCGTCACCCTGGTGTTGTTTTCTTTGAAGAACACTGAACGATATTGACGTTCATGGATGCAATTCTTTCAAAGGCGAATATATCCGCCTTTGAAATGTGGTGTTATTGATGACTACTAAAAATCTCATGGAAAGACTATGTAACTAACCAAGTAGTTTTATCAAGAATAGGAGAAGAATGGAAAGTCTTATTAGAAGACATCAAGAACAGGAAGATGAAATACTTAGCGCTCAAAATTCAAGAGAATGGTATCTCCATGCTAGCTGTACAGGGGAAAATACAAGGGGAAACAACAAGAGGAAGAAGGCGGTCAGAGCTACTAACAACAAACTCACCAGCCAACTCACCTTGCAAGACCCTGAGAGATACCATCAAATGTGCAAGGAGCCGCCAAATATAGGCGAAGATATAGATGCATGCAATCTCCTGTCAAGGAGAAACGACTACGACGACAACGATGACGAAGGATAACGTAAAAAAATGATGTGATAAAATGTTGAAAACTGCCTTTTTTCAAACCCATTGTCAACTGACTTCCAAGAGTAGATTTAGCGATACTCTCCTTACATGTTTTTCACTTCAAAACAATTTGTCAAGTAGTGTTTTTTTTTCATCCTCAGGCAGTTTTTTTTTTGGTAGTTTTTCCCACCAGAGGTTTTTGGTAGTATTGAAAAACTACCAACAGTAGTTTTTCAAAGGGTAAAACCATATAAAAATGGCATAAAATTTTGTAAATCAACTGTTTTTCAAAAAGACGGTCAAAATTGTTGACACCTTGAAGAAAAATGTTTTTTTGAATGTTTTTTCTTTTATTTCTGCTGTATTGCACTTGATTTTCATCAATTTTTCACAAATTGCCAATTTTTTGCTATTTTTTCTGACTTATTGCAGAAAAATAAAACTATCGGTAGTTTTTGGAAAAACATGGTAGTTTTTGAGTACCGAAGGCCAAAAAAAAAACATCAATTTCCTACCTGAGAACTACAGGTAGTAAAAAAAACCATTCCACCACTATTGTCAAGTAAAATTTTCACACATTATAATACCACTGATGTTTAAAGATGAAAAAGAAAATGATTCGGATGATTCTGTAGCTTTGGTATCTGGATCAGACAATGTTACTGTGCAGAAAATTGGTATCAATGCCAAAAATGAAAAAAGAAATGGAAAAAAGGGGGGAAATTGAGGGACAAACACAGCTCCAAGATTGAGGTTAGTTTACTAAGCTTATGTGAGAGCTCTGTCCTTTCCTCAATTTTTTCCCTACAAATTGTTTCGAAATGAAAACCATGCGAGGAGAGTATCACTAAATCTTGGAGGTGTAGATAACCGGCAGATTTGACTACCAGAAGAAAAAAATAACCAGAGAATAACCACAATTTTCAAAAACTACCGGAGGTACCTCCGGTTAACCGTCGATTAAATTTTCTGAAAAAGCCTGAAACCTCTTGTATCCAAGAATTAAATTATCAAAATTGATTTTTTCAATTTTTTTACAAAATTTTGAAAATCGACCCCCTAATGTTAAAACCGTCCAAGTGCCACTTTTTTTTCAAAATTGAGGTTTTTATAACTTTGGATTCAGCGAATTAAGCTGCATCGATTAAAATATAAAAAACGTATAACTTAAAGTGATTTAAACCCTAAAAAAAAGAGTTTAAAATTTGCAAAGTCCATAAGCGCAATGAAAATTTTGTTATGTTTTTCAGCTCTCCTGTAAAAAACGAAAAATGGCACTTAGACGGTTTTAACATTAGGGGGTCGAAATTCAAAAATAGTGATTTTTCTGTGAAAATATTTAGGTACTTGGAGAAATGAGTAAGCACCCAAATGAAGTACTTTTTCAGTAAACATGATATAAATCATGACCCCCCCCCCCTTCCCACCAACCCCAACAGTCTCAAATCAAGATTCTTCAGCACAATTTTCAATATTTTCAATTTCTCCAGAAGGCCTATTAATCAGTTAATCAGGGCTGCGAGAACGAACAAAAACAAAGAACAAAGAACCAAAAAAAAAAACACAAAAATTTTCAGAACGAGAACAAAAACGATAAGTGAAGATCGAGAACGAGAACAATGATTTTGCATTGTTTCAATTTTTCGTTTGAAAAATGCCAATATTTTGGAGTTGTGAGAAAAATAAAGAACCAAGAACCAAAAAGAACAAAAAAAATTGAAGAACAAGAACGAAAACAAGTGTTGAAGAATGAGAACGAGAATGAGAAAAATATTAAATATTATTGAAGAACAAGAACGAGAACGGAAACGACTTATGAAGAACGAGAACGAGAACGGAAACCAAAATTGTTTTTAGGATTTTAAATTTTTTTTCAAAAATAACCGGTAGGTTGTAAAAATAGCTGGTAGTATCTGTAAAAAGCACCGGTGGTAAAAACTACCAGAATTTAGGTCATTTTCCCAAAAACTACCAGTTATAACCGTCTGGTTATTCTCCGCCCACATATCTACTAAATTAAATCTACTTATGGAAGATAGTTGACAATATTGATTTGAGAAAGGGTGGTTTTCAACATTAGGTAAGTAAGTACATTACATAATTTTTTTACATTATTGAATTTTTTGACACTTTTTATTGATTTTTTTGACATTTTTATTGGATTTTTTGACACTTCTATCAAATTTTTTGACATTCTTATTAAATTTTTTGACACTTATTGAATTTTTCGACACTTTTATCAGTGTTCTTTAAAGAAAACAACACCAGGGCGGGAACTAATTCTTTTTTGGAGAATTTTTTTGAGGATATCATTTGTTTTTCCTACGTAGTTGCATGTGCAAACTATTTAAATCCATCCATTCCATATCAAATGTAGTTTGGAAAATTTCTTCTACATTTTTTCATGTTCTGAAACGTTTTAGGTCTAAAAGAAGTTTTGAGAAAATTATTCATAAAATTTTTTGAAAATTTGACGTTCAATTTTTGGAGGTACTTTGTAGAAAAAATTTGAAACAGTTCTACATTTTTTAACGTTTTCCCATGTTCAGAAAATTTTTTTGAGAAAATTCAATTTGGAAAATTCCTTCTACTTTTTTCATGTTCAGAAAAGTTTTGAGTCTGAAAGAAGTTTTGAGAAAATAACTTGGAAAAAATTTGGAAATTTTGAAATATTTAACCCTCCGTAACTCCCTCCCCCTCCCCCTTGACTTTAGGGGCTGAATATTTGGCTCTGGGAGTCTTTTTTGATGCTCTATCTGTCTGTAAAAATTTGTTTCGATCGGAGTGTCACACTTGGAGTAGGACCCTCGAAGGTCCAGTTGTTCTAATTTTTAAGTTTAAATATTTTTATGAAAAAATTTAAAAATTATTGAAAAAAATCTAATTGAAAAAATGTGAATAAAATACAAATATTAAAAAAAATGCCATGGAATCTAAGTTAGAAAATTTTTCAGGAAAATTGAATAAAAAAACTGGTTGGAAAAATTTTAGTAACTAGGTATTAAAAACACAGGCTTGGATTTTTTAACTCGAAACAATTAAAAATGCTTCATTTTAGTTTTTCTTCATCGCGTTGAAAATTTTCAGAATTTGAAGTTTTATTTGTTTCACATTTTCAACGTTTATTGGTAAAAATTAAATGATCACAGACTTGTCATGAAATTTATTAAATTTTTCCTCCATAATTAATTCTGATAGGCGATCTTTTTAGATCGATTTTCAGAGTACAAGTTCATTTTTGAGAATTTTCAATGATAGATGAAATTTAATTTTGAACTTTCAGCTGAAATACAAATCTTGAAAACTTCACCTTCTAAGAAAAAATTTATTTATTTAAGCAAACTAGTGAAGAAAATTTTACGCTCCAAAAAAAGTGATATTTCATTCATTTTTTTTGTAGAACACTTCTTTGCTCAGAAAATCCACTTCAATTGTCAAAAAGTATCAAAAACTCAGAAAGTATACTTGAACAAATTTTTAACGAGAGATTTAGGTAAATTGTGAGAAATCGTGACGAGCGGACCTTTTTTCACCATTTCGCCCGCAATCAGCGCAAAAGACTTATCAAAATCACCCATTTAAATTTCAGACAGCTTTTTCTATGCGTCAAAATAAGAAAATTAAAAAAAAACTAAAAAAGTCAAAGTTGGAAAATTTAAAAATTTAAGAATTGAATACTTAATGCGGCCAATTTAGGATTTTGGGAAGGAAAACAATCAGTGAAAGCGAAAATTTGAGTACCTAGAGGATCAGTGTCATTCATTTCTCGAACTATTTCAAACATTATCGTTCAATACTCTTCCAAGTTATGGAAAATAACTCCCAAAATGAAGCCACGACAAGCTACTTACCTTTTTTTTTTTTTATACCTGAGCTCTAATTTTTTTACAACGCTTTACGAGATTCAATCATCTTTATTTTTTAGTCTCAATTTGTATCTGCCATTGCAGTAACAAATTCACATCAATGTATTTTAATATGTAGGTAAACAAAATAAGTTTCTAAAAATAAATTCCTAATTAAAAATGTGTGTACTTTCGTATTACCGCGAGAATAGCGTTTTGATCCGGCTCCAAAAGTAAAACGAGTTCACACAGAGGGGGAAAAATGCTTGTCGTCTCAGTACACGTAGGTAAGAAAGAAATTATATTTTCACGTGGTTTTTTTTTATTCCCTTCCTTCGACGTTGTTTGTTGAGAAACCGCACTAGCAAAAGCTCGACTTCTTGAAAAAAGTTTAAATTGCGCGCTTATATTTTTCTCGGGTTTTAATTTCATAATATTTTCAGATGAAATGAAAAAACTTGGCGTTTTCTTTTGAAATATTGTCAGCCATTTGAAGGGGACTAATTTAATTGGCGAACGGTATAACTGCGGCTGTGCGCCGAAAAAATGACGACGTTAATTCGATGATTGCGAATTTACGAGCCTTTACACGCCATATCTGTAGGTATGGGTTACCCTCGGAGTAGTATATGGCGAACCTCTAATTGGAGGTTTTCTTTGGTAGTAATATGTCGTCGCTAAATTAATTTTCGTTTATTATAAGATGTTATTAGAGGTCCCGAAGCGAACGAAGCCCACCAGCTTCGACATATATACCTATGTTGTCCCGGTTCGCACAGTTTTAGTCGCCATATTCTAGGCACGTAACGTACAGTGCGGTAACGACTTTCTATAAATTCTCTCGAGTAAATCATCTTACTCGGCCGAATGCTAAGGATATACAATGAAAAGAGATAGCATTGATTTGTTGTGGTTTTCGGTTTCCCTGAAACCGACTGAGGTGTCGGAATGGATTTGGAAATTTCATAACTTTTAGCTCGTTTTTAATATGTTTGGTTGGAACGACGAAGATACTAAAGTTAATAAAGCGATTGGTATAGGTGGTGGCGAAATTTAGGTCGTTGTTGGGGCAATAATGGATTTTAGGTTTCAGTTTTGCTTTTGAAATACATTTTTTTCGAAGAATTTTCATACAGACCTAGAATGGCTTATTTTTAATTTTGAACCAAATTTTTCTTTAAAATCATAGGCGCCCAAGGTGGTTTGAATTAAGGTACCATGGAAAACATGTGCCTACTATCTATATTACACTTTTTTTTTAAATTTCATTTTTTTCACCTTGTATCACCAATTTTTTGACTTTGAAAAAATTATGTTTGTGCTAAGAATATCACCATGTTCTGAAAAAAATTCAGCCAAGTCACCGCCCCAATTTTTTTCAAAATTTCCAACGTTCAGATAAATTAAAAAATGTGTGCTAATGTACTCCTACATACCTAATGTCAATAATTTGTGACAATTTTAAAAATTTTTGTTTATTCCTTCCGAAAATACAAATTACAAAATTTTGGATGTACCAGAGACAATATGTCTGAAATGAGGGGGGGAGGGGTCAAAAATTTGTATGGAATGTTTTTTCATCAGAGGTAACATTTAGGACCAATTTTTGACCGAAGGCTCATTTTATCGTTTTATAGGAGGAGGAGAGGCTATTTTGAAAATCGAGGAGGTTCAGAGAGCTTGAACCCCTACCCCCCTTAAGCTCGGCAAGGAGACTTTTTTATCATACTTTTTTGCTTCTTAAATACAATTTTTTCAAAAAAAACTACCCTCGAATTTTTTGAATACCTAAACATTACTTTCTAAATCTGAATCAGTCTTTGATAAAATTCTGTCTTTCTGAATCAGTGAAAAATAAAATATGTACCTAGGTGATTTTTCAATGATTTCTCGGTCAACGATTCCCAATTTGTCATGAAAAATAAATTCTCAGTCCCTCCCTTGCATTATTTCTGGGTGCGTTTATGCTTAAAATCTTCATACAAATCAAATGCATAATTTAGTTTTTTAATTTTTTACGATTGGTTTTTTTTTAGGAGGGAGAAGTGAAGGGGGTTAAATGAAATAAAACTTCCAGTGGTAAACAAACTTCAAACAAGTACCTAGTTTTTTTGCTGTTTTTCTTTTTAGAAAATCTAAACAAACCGAAGCATTTATTACATCTTGAAATGAGATTTTTTTGATAAAAAAATAAAATCTCATGCTAATCAAAAGCTTCTACGTAGTTTGGGGCATTGCCCTTGCTCCTCATAACTTGCCAGAATCCAACTGATACTGAAATGAACAACTAATTTTTTTTTTCAAGTTCAAATCTTTAAAAAAATTTTCTAATCTAAGATTTTTTCAGTACGTTTTTCGCATTTTTGCAAGTTGATATTTTTTCTATTACAAAATTTTCTCGAAGTGAAATTTTCTCAGCTTTTTCAACTTCAAGTTTTGTAGTTAGTATGATAATTGAGTGATAATTCTAACCGATTTTCATTGACATAGCTATTTTTCTTTGTTGAGCTGGAAAAATTCTGGAGTTTAGTAAGATCTTGAGTCAATTTCAGGTTGAAAAAAACTGAAGTTAAGAAAAATTTTTTAGAGACGTCCGGGGTGGGAAAATCTTTGACCGAAAATTTAAAAAAAAATACCTAAGTACCTATAGTTGAAATTTTTTTCAAAACATTTTAGGTTGAAAAAGATTTGGAAAAATTTCAACTCACAAAATTGTTGAAATATTTCAACTTGGAAAAATGTATATGAAAAATTTCAACTAGAAAAATATTCTGAGAAAATTCCAACATGAAAATTTTTTTTTTAAATTTAAACTGGAAATTTTGGAAAAATCTTGATAAAATTGGTCTTTTGAAAAAAATTGTAGCTGCACTACAAAACCAGTAGATAATACAATGGTTTTTCTATATCCTTGATGGGTTCAAAAGTCTCTATTTTAGTTTCAAACCACAAAATTTTAGCTTTGTTTTTAATCGTTGTGTGGCTCCTTTGAGGATTAAATCTCAGATTTTTCTCTTAAGAATTTAAATTTAAAAACTGTAGGCGATTCATTTTTTTTTTTTTAAACTCCACCTCACCTCCCCAATATAAAAAAATATACATACTGCATAGACCTTTAAATCGGTTTTTTCGTTGTGATTGGTTGGAGTCCTCATTGCCATTTTTCGTTTTGAAGCTTCTTTTAAAGGTCCATAGTAAGTGAAATGTAATTTTTGAAAAAAACGGAAAGAGGACCCGATCACATTTTAGATTTCCCAAATCAACGCCAAATAGGTCCATTATTTCAAAAAAAAAAAAAAAATTGAAAAGGTAATTTAAAATTTTTTCCAGAATAAAATTACTGTCTTTAAAAATCGAAAAACTGTTGAGAAAAATCAGGGACGTGGCCAAATGAAATAATTTCCTATCCCTTTACCTTGCCTTAGTATAAAAACTCTACAGTTTTACTAAGTTTTATTTTAATCAGAGAGATTACGTTTGATTTGGAAAATTTTCAAAAATAAAGACATATTTAGGAAAAATACGAATATTCATGTGATTGTACAATTTTTTTTTTTACTTTTTTGGGGTTGTACATATTTTGAGCAGTCGATTCGAGTTGGCAAATTTTGATTTAGTTCCTTCATCACGACTCGATTTCTGTCTAAAATCGATCAGGATGATTAATGTTTTGCAAAATTTTCTATAATACTTCCATACTTTTAAATGCAATAAAAATTGCTAAAATTTGAAAAATTTGAAAAACAAAAAGTGAAAATTGATAGGAGTAAGTAGAATTAATTTGATTCAATTTCACAGTTGATTTGAAAGAATATGTTCAAAACATGTTTTAAAGATGGCAGGCGAGAGTTGAAGATTTTATTTGCACATACATTTTGATGTTTTCCAGGTTCTAGTTCATCTATTGTTCCTTCACCTTGACTCTAATCTCAGATGTCTTGCGAAAATACGTACTGACGTGTTAACTTTTTTACCCTGCTTTGTCTCTTTGCGAAAATCAAGATGAAACTTTATCCAATTCCAATAATCGCACACGTATGCGTAACTCTAGTCGTCTACAAACTAAAATAAGACTACCCAAATCCCATCGAATCATCTCGCACACACATAGTCACATACATATAAAAACATCTCGAAATTCGGCAATGTGGAAACATTTTCCAACATTCTAAGCTCCATGGAGGTATTTAAAATGTCAACGTACAAAGTTGTTGATTTTTTCGTCAGCCTCTCTCGTAAGAATACAGTAGGAGGCGTTGACCGGAAACCTCACTGTTCAAGGCAACGAACCCTTCGGCTTGATGGGTCGAAATGTCCGAATAGAGAATTCCAGTCTCGGAAGTTGGAGAAAAAAATAGATACTCGGAATAGAGGTTATCAACTGTTGAAAAAGTTTATAAAGAATGTCGCATCGGTCGACTTATTTTCGGAATTTATTCGCGAAAAATGAATACAATATAAATAATTCCTGTGACGAAATTCTTGGCAATTTTGGCGGGTGGATCCATCCTCGTATCAAAAAGTTATGAAATATCTCAAATACCTACTACCTCAACAGATATAAAATTCCTGTTTTTAACGATGTTTAATATCTATCCATCGAAAAAGGAAAATTATCAACGAAAAAAGTTTGAATTATTGTCGTTGTTGATGTTTTCGGTATCGAAAATACCAGAGGTAAAAGCGTAAAGTTTACCAGCCGCGTGATGGTTTATCTGGCTTTATGCTTTTGTTGCCGTATACCTACCTACAGTAAAATTGCTATGAAGAGAAAAAGTTAGCAAACTACAGCGAAACGTCGCATCGTCGTCATCAACTCGCGCAATCTTTTTATACATAAAAGGAAATTCGAGCATTTTAATTTTCTTAATGAAATGAATTTTTAATTAAAATGAATACTGTCGTCGACGGAGATGATGTAAAATAAGCTCCAACACCTGTTTATAAACTTTTTTAGGGTAGCTGGATGCCTGACTTGTAGTTCTACTCGAGTAAAAAGAGTTTCACTTTTAGGTGGCCTGGGCATCGAGTAATACAGGTAAAAAGCATCGAAATATCACGAAACCTTGAATATTGCGTGGAAAATTTTTTTCAAGTCCAAATTTCCCTCCAAGTTTAGAGTTTACATTTTCACGAAAATTTTTCAATACTCAAATTTTTTCGATTTTCAAGGGCAAAATTTGAAATCTTTGCAAGTTCAATTTTTTTATCAATTCTAAATTTAAAAATTTCCCAATTTGAACATTTTCCATCATTTTTTCGGGGTTCAAATTTAAAAAAATTTTCCTCCACTGCCAAGCCGAGTCGAAAACCTAAAATTTTTTCAACTTTCAAATTTCCATGTAGTTTTTTCCTAAGTATAGTTGACTTTTTCGAAAAATTTTCAATTCTTTCCATGATTTTTCCCACGTTTAAAATTGAATTTGCTGAAAGTTATGTGAAATTTTGAATGTAGGAAAAATTTAGGAAAGAAGTGGGAAATTTTTTATGAAGTCTTCTACCCTTAGGAAACAATTAGGTAAGTACGTGAAAATTTGAAAGTTGAAAAGATTTTAGGTTTTGGACATGGAAGTGGAGGAGAATTTTTAAATGATTTCAACTTGAAAAAAATGATATAAAATTATTTTAAACTTGCAAACTTTTTTATTTTTTCACTTGGAAGTCAAAAAAAAAATGGATTTTGAAAAAATTGTGTGAAAGTTTGAAAATATAAACTTGGAGAAAAATTTTTAAAAAAATTGAACTTGAAAAAAATCATGTAAAAACATTTGAACTTTGATAAAATTACGTGAGAATTCAAACTTGAAGAAAAAAACAGGCTCGATTCGATATATTGAGGTGTTGATCTTTATCATGTGAACTTTGAATCAGTTCAATGAACGAAAAAAAGAGAGGATCCACTAGTACCATTGACGCAACATTTAAAAAATAAATCAACTCCACCACATGCGAATGGAGAAACCAAAAAGGTTTCGTCAAAAAATAACAAAAATTTAAGAACTTTTTTCATTTCATTTTGAGTCTTGTTTATTTGAAATGAAATGCAATTTAAAATGATCGATTAATCGATTATTCAGCATAAATAATCGCATAATCGATTGTTTTTACACCTTTTTTGGGCGAAAATTGGACAAAAATTTGAAGAAATAGAACTCATTACGAAAGTTTTGATAAAAATTTCGAAAAAATGGGAGCTTTGACCCAAATGTGTTTTTGGCTAATAATTTTCGTATTTTCTTCGAAATTCCTCAAAATGTGAAAATTCTCAACAAATTCCTCACAATTTCACACGAACCTCAAAATTCCGGAACTTGTTGTTTCTTTAATTTTAAGAAATTTTTTAAAGAATTTCACACTTCGAGGATTTTTTAAGAAATTTTGAAAAAAATATGATAACTCAAAATTTTTGTAACATGTTCTATTTTTTTCAAATTTTAGTCCAATTTTGGCCCAAAAAACAGATAAAAAAATTCTCCAAAAATTTCTAAAATTCAATCCATGCCCCCCTCCCCCCACCCCAAATGGCACTCTAAATTCTAGCCTATCTTCTTCATAAAAATTTGTAAAGTTTGAAAAAACGTATAAAAACTAAAAAGAGGGCATACAATGTAATTTGAAGTAAACATGGTTCAATTTTGACGATTTTATTTCATTTTTTTCAAAATTAGGAGCCAGATAACTTTATGAGTGACGCCATTTGTAAAAAAAAAAAAAAAGGCCAAGGAAGTTTTAAGATTATTTTCAAGTAATCGATTTCGCCCAAATCTATCACAAAAATCCTAAAAAATTGTCAAAATTCATTTTAAAAAATTGTCAAAGTTCTTTTAAAGAATTGTCGAAATTCTATAAAAAAGAATTTGTCAATGTTTTGAAAAAAAAATTGTCAAAATTCTAAAATAAGAATTTGTCAAAAATTAAAAAAAAATTATCAATATCAGTCATAATTTGAGGTACAAAATTTTTTGCATCCCTCCTAGGTCCACAGATTAATCAATCTAAGAAATGTACGTCCAGTTCTGTCCAGTTTTATTCACCTATGAGGAGAAAAAATCTAAAAAATCCGCACAAATAGATCCATGTTTCCTTCGCACATTTTCAGTGGTATCGAAATTTTTCCGTCGAATTTTTCTCTCAAAAACACATCTTGGAGCACCCTTTTCGATTGTTAAGGTTAATGGGCGAACCTCGTTGGCCAAGAGTTTTTCCACTGGCGAAATGGATGTTTAATTTTATGTTGCACTATTTGCCAGCTCATAGAATAGTTTTAATAGCTCAGTCGAGCTCGCGTGTAAATAGATGAAAATGGAAACAGAAGAAGGAAAAAAACACATTTTCATAAAATTTAACGCTCTTTTTATCCCCACCATGCGAATGAAATTTCTATTTCAAATTCGTATACTTATTTTTTTTTCGGAGAAAAACACAGCGCTGCGGCGAGGAAATAAATCGCATGAAAAATATTAATCTTTTTTCTGGTTGTTTCTTTTATGCCGCTTACAACGGTAGAAAAATTGTATACACGGATGGTATGGCCGGACCAGTCGGATAAATAAATCAAAACGCACCTTATAGGTCCGGCTATACATTTCAGATAAAGAGTACGATTATATACGAAACGAAATTCTTTATCCTGTTTACAATCTAACACAAACGGCTGCAGAGGCCGAGAAATACGCCAGACTAAATGGAGGAAAAAAAATAAGCTACGGAAACGATTATAGGTACATAACATACACAGAAATGGAATAAGAGGGGGAATGGAAACTGGAATTGTATAGTACACGACGTTGCAGACAAATTAAAAATTTCTTCGATTACCTCGTTTCATAATAAAAGATACATTATGATTGTGTCAGAAACAAACCTCTTCATGATTCAAAAGCTCGCGAGCGACAAGCGTTGCAAAATTTATTACCACTAAAATTCTTCCAACTGGTCGAGCCGCAGCCAGCACAAAGACGTGTAAAAACCACATAAAAGCGCCGTTTCATAACGAAAAAAGTTGCTTTTCCACTTTCCTCATTTCGCTACGGTACGATGCGGCGTGTGTACTGTAAGAAAATGGTTTTTTATGAAGCCGTTTGCACAATACGCGAAATCTCCCACAATCCCAAGTTTATTTTTTGTTTGCTTGATGTTGCCGATGCCGGTGCCGCAGAACCCGGCCAAAACCTTTTACTCTGTATGAGGCTTCGTTTATTATGTTTTTTCTACGAATTTTTTTCATTTTTTCTTCGTCTATTACGTATTATGTAAGATGGTGTTGGTGTTTTACGTATGTACATGTACCATGGTTCGATTGTAATGTTTATGGAGGGCTTGAGATGGCGTGGCGGGTCAAATATTCAGTTAAATAAATTTGTTCGGATGTTCAAGTGGTATGGATGTAGTTGTGTGTATCCTATAAATAGTCTATTCTGTTCTTTTCAAAGTTTTCTTCGATTTGTCGATGAATTTCCCATTTCCTATGCATACGTGGGCCTACGTTTTATCTATGTCGATACAATAAGGTAATATTGAGCTATAAAAACATGACAGAAACAATCTACTCGTTAAACTGAATGTTGCATGCGATATTCCCACACAAAATGGGAATCTTTTTATCCGCAAAGGTGATTTTTTTCTCGAGCTTCATTCGTGTGGGAGTAAAAAATATTCAAGCTTGAGGAAAAAAGAATTCGAAGTTGATTACCTATAAATTGAATTTGAATTTTTTTTTGATGATCTAAAAGTCCAAAAACTGGAACTGAAACTCAAAAACATGTCGATGAGTAAAATTAATTGATAAAGTCAAAGAAAACTTTGAAAGTTGGTTCGACTTGGTTCGCGATTTTCTCTCCATAAAAAATGTAAACGGCTGTGACTTTTGGGATGAAATGCCACTTTGAACATTAAATTCAATTTTTTACCTGAAAAGTCACTTTAGACCTAAAATGTTATAGGTTATAGGCCCCTCGATGTAAAATTTTTACATAATGGCATTCTTGACATGAATTACTTCTAACGTAAAATGTGTCATTTATTGTAGCAGATTCATGTCACAAGTAAAATGTATCATTTTTGACATGGAATACATAATAATGAGTGACATCTGTGATTTGAAACATTCATTTTGATGTCAAATGTACCACTTGATGTCACTTTTGAAATAAAATGCGATTTTTGGCATAAAATGCATTTTCTGGTGTGAAGTGTCATAATTGATCTAAAATACCATCTCTGATATGAAAGGTACTTTTGTTACCTATAAAAAGTCACTTTTGACGAGAACGTCATTTGTGACATAAAATAATGTATTTAATGTGAGATCGCATTCTTGATCTTGAAGAGTTATGATGTGATATGTCATTTCAGATACGCAGGTGAAATTCCATTTTCAATGTAAAATGGCACTTCATGTAATTTTTGAATTGGAAGCGATTTTTTGTAAGATGTTATTCTCGACATGAAAAGTCGGTATTGAAGTGAAATGCATTCGACGAGAGTTCCATTTTAGTTATGAAATTCCGTAAAATTATGAAATGTCATTTTGGACATGAAATGGGATTTTGAGTATGAAATGGGATTTTGAGTATGAAATATCATTTTTTACATAACGTAAGATTTTAATTATGATATGAAATTGTATTTTTTGTGAGATATCATTTTAGTCATGAAATTCCATGAAATATTATCATGAAGTGTTATTTTGGACATGAAATGTCATTTTGGACATGAAATGACATTTTGGACATAAAATAAGATTTTGAACATCGAGTGACGTTTTGTACATCGCATGGAATTTCAATTATGACATGAAACTCCAGTTTTTTGTGAAATAGTCATGAAATTCCATGAGATATTATTCTGGACATGAAGGGTTATTTTCATGAAATGGTGTTTTGAGCATGAAATGTCATTTTGGGCATCATTTTGGGCATGCTATGCCATTTTGGACATGGAATGTCATTTTGTAGGTACATAACGTGAGATTTTGATTGTGAAATGAAACTGTAGTTTTTGTAAGATATCATATAGTTCCATGAAATATTATTTTGGACATGAAATATTATTTTGGACATTAAATGCCATTTTGGACATGGAAATGCCATTTTGGACATGGAAATGTCATTTTGGACATGAAATGGGATTTTGAGCATACAATACCATTTTGGACATGGCATGAAATTTTCGATTATGACATGAAACTCCAGTTTTTGTGAAACATCATTTCAGTCATGAAATACCATGAAATATTATTCTGGACATGAAGTGTAACTTTGGACACAAGATGTGAAGTTTGACTTGATTTGAACTGAAATTTCTGACATGAAATATCAGTTTTGACGTAAAATTCAATTTTACTTATGAAACTTTATGAAATATAATTTTGGAAAATAAATGTGACTTTATGAAAAAGTCATTTTTGATACAAAATTACATCTTTAGCATGAAACTTCAGTTTTGACACGAAATTCCACTTCTGGTATGAAATGTCATTCTAATGTTGAAATTCAATGAAATTTTATTTAGAATATGAAATGGGGTTTCGGAGATGAAATTCCATGAAATTCTATTTTGGATATGGAATGGAATTTTAAAAATAAAACTCCATGAAATATTATTTTGGATATAAAATGGAATTTTGAGCATAAAATGTGACTTTAACAGAAATATCATTTGTGATGTGAAATTAAATATCTGACATGAAACGTTTACTTTGACATGAAATTTCAGTCTTGATTGAAATATCATTTTAGAAATGAAATTCCATGGTAGTCATTTTAGACATGAAAAGTAATTTTAGTTCTGAAAAGTAAATTTAGATAAATGAGATGAGATTGTGAATCTGAAACATTGTGGACATGAAATGGGATTTTGAACATGACATGTAACTTCTGACTAAAATGTCATTTTTGACATGGAATGTGTCACTTTTCTAATGTCACTTCAAAAAGCTCTCACAAAAGTTTCAGATACATTTTTAAACTAATTTCTAAAAAGGCCCTGCTTTTTTCGGGTATTTCTCCGAGACTCATTTTGTTTCTGCGCATAATGTTCAAGCTTGTACCTCCCGCTAGAAAATTATTTGTGAGAAGGATAGAAATTAATTTAACAAATCACATTAGGTATAAAACAAAGAATCTTGAAATTAAGAAAAAAAATCTGCAATGCTCTGCATATCTCAAAAGTTACTATGTTTAAAGAGACCTTCCCCAAACGAATCCGCTCTATAAAAGAATTAAAAAGCAAACTTCTCGCAGATTAGGTACCCGAAAATACCCAGAACCAGTGGAAACCTCACGAGGCGACACGATAATTCGAATAAAATTATCGAACGATTTTTAAACCATTAAATACATCGGATCTAATGAGCTAATCGCTTAATAAACGTGTTAAGATAGGTACAAAAGATAGGTGTCAGGGGAAAAAAAACTATAATCGCGCTAAAAATTGCCAAATAAGGTATTTTTTTGTTCGAAAGCATAATAACATCTTGGCATTACGCCGAATTTCGAATACACAAGTACACGAGGCCGGGCACTTTTACTAACGAATCGTGAAACCCCCTCGGTAAATATTTTTTAAAAGCATAAAAAAGAACGGGAGAGGCTGGCAATACTGATATATTAACCTATAGCAAAAAGGTGTATAGGGTGTAGGTGTATCACCGAAGAAATATTCAAATCTACATCGAACTCGAAAAAGGGTAAACGAAAAGCTCTCTCAATACGTAGTTAATTTAAAACATCACTTTCGATAAAAACCTAATATAGAGTAACCTTTTTTCTCAATACGTTCTTGCGTTTGATATCAATCTAAGCACCGTATCGAAGGAGAAAACCCTAGCAACTCGATACGTTTACTTTATCGTATACTCATACTACAGATTCCAATCAACTAATTTGAAAGATTTCTCTCGCTGTTTTTTTTCTTACTCCAACGCGGTTCGAAATCGAAGGCGAAACGTACGCTAAGGCGTTGCTCTTTCTGTATAGTATAAAATCCAAGCCACTAATCTTATGCATTTATAATACTTGATAAAAGCTCGAGTCCGCTGTCAACTGGAGTAATTAAAAGAGTGATTTAACGTCAAGAAAGGAACGAGAAAAAAAAGAGCCGGAGAAGAAAAACAGAGAGAACCGAAACTTGCGAAAGAATTTCTTCAAAAAGTTTTTCCACTAATTTTTCCTGCGCTCGCATTCCGCTCCGAGGGTTCGAGCGAACCTTCGTAACTGCTTCGGAATTATTATTAAATTACAAAACAACCTCGGCGCAAATATATTTTTAATTCATTACGTGGCTTAAATCTTTTCGCAAATCAAAATTACGTCGGTACCTAGGATACATAAGATGCTATTCAAGTTCGCCCATCAAGGGCTCTGTTTTCAAAACTCAAGCAAGAGAAGAAAATCGATGTGCTCTTAACATTGCGTAATTTTTTTCGAAAAATAAAGCATCAAATTTTCCAATTTACTTGGAAATTTAAAAAAAAAAAACTCAAAAAATGTTAGTAAGAAATTTATTAAAAACGAAAATTTTTCAAAAATACTTAATTTCATTTTTCAAAGGCTCCCCATGAAATTTTTTACATCAAATCATATTATTTGATTCATTTAGAATTACGTTTTGATAAAATTGTACACGAACAAAGTTTAAATAAAATATTTCAAATTCCGGAGGAGATATTTTCTGTCGATAATACCTTGACACTTTTTACAGGGTTAAATCTTCACTCGATAAAAATGAAAAGATGCGATATCAAATTTTCAAGTTGTACCCTCCCAGTCTCACCTAAGTTTGACGCAGAGCCGTGCAGCGAAAATAGGGGCCCGGGGAAAAAATTTAAGAGTAAAAAAAGGTTTCACGCAATAGGAGAGAGGGCCTTAAAACCCAAAATTTCTGATTTTTGAGTTCCAATGCTGCGCAAAAAATGGAACAGCGGAGACTAGAAAAAAAAAATCAATATACGGTGACCTGGACTACGGAAAGGTACCTATAGTCACCAAAACCGATTTTTCGTTTTTGATCGATATTGATAAAAGAAAGTATGCTCCTTCCAATGGCATAAATCAAAAACTCCAGATTTTATTATTCTTGTTATAAAGTACATTAGTTTTTGCCAAGAAGCCTAATTTTAGACACATTTTCTATAAAAGTGAATTTTGAACTTCCGGCTGAAATATCTCGAAAGCATAGCTTTCTAGAAAAAAAACTAATTGCACTTTACGGAAAGGAAATTTTACGCTGTACAATTTATGTTCTATTCATTTTTTCCGTAGAACCCTTCCTTTGCTCAGAAAATTGACTTCAAGTGATGAAAATGTTGAAAATATGTAAAAAAAAATTCAACAAAAAATTGATAACTTTTGACATTTGAAATCAATTTTCTGAGTAAAGGAAGGGATCTACGGAAAAAATAAATAGAGCATAAATTGTAAAGCGTAAAATTTCCTCTCTGCAGAGTACAGTTAGTTTTTTTTTCTAGAAAACTATGCTTTCGAGATATTTCAATCGAAAGTTCAAAGTTCAAGTTTCAAACCGACTAATTTTTTTGACCGAGTTTTTCTCGATAAGTTGATTTTGGCCAGCGGTCCCTTTTCGTAGACCAGGTCTCTAGATTAATTTCTTCCCATCGCTTAAGTTCCTCTAATTCTTTAAAAATTGTCAAAAATTCAGTAAGAAGGTAGGTAGGTGTTCCCGAAAATAGTTTTAAAAAATTTCAAGAAAATGCAAAATTGATTAACTCAGTTTTAGAGATTATTTAGTGATTGTGTAGGCCATGAAGTACAATTTTTTTGCAAAACTCAATGTTTTATAGCTTTTTAATTTATCGCATTACACTTCACTTCATCTATGAAGAAAAATTGAAAAACGTCATAAGGCAGTGATTTTCTAAGGATAAATTGTGCTTTTTGGTCTAGGCAGTCGCTGAATAATCTCTAAAACTGATTTTAATAAATTTTGAATTTTTTGAAAATATTGAATATTTGAGAATTTTTAAAGAATTGAAGGCTCTTGCGTGATCGAACCAGGTATATTAATCGATTTTGAATTTTTTAAATATAATTAGAGGGCTCCCATATGGTGAATACAGAATGTTTTTTTTTAGTCCCAAGGGGCCCTCGCGAGCCCCTAAGAGTCCCCACGCACGGGCCCCCCAAAAAACTCGGGCCCGGAAGAAAACCCTCCTTTTTCCCTGTCTCTGCACAGACCTGGTTTGATCACGTGTAAAAATTTTCTTGACAGGTTTTGAAGTACCTAAGGTAAGGTAGCCTAATTTGGACCCCTTTTTGTTTTGGGGCTGTAGAATGGCCCCAAAACGGAAAAACCCTCCAGACCCCCAAAAATGAAGTCAGCGTGTTAGGCTGAAGCCTTGACTACAACTATACGGAAGCACGGCTAAAAATATTAAAAACCCGTTTTTTGGCGAATTTTTTTCCAAAAAGACAGTTTTTGAGACACCAAATTTTTGGGCACCTAATTTGGACTCCCTGAAAATTTGTTTTAAAAACATGGAAAACGTCGTAATAGATATGTGTATATTTCGATGTTTTAAGCTTCTAGACAATATGAAAGAGTCCTGCCCCATCAGAATCCACAGGGGTCAACCCCTCTCTTCCCAAAATGGAATTTTTGCTTACTTATACATTTATATAACTCGACAGAAACGCCAGTTTTCAAAAAATTACTGATTATCAACTCTAATTTTCGTAAAATTTGCCATCAAATTTTCAGCATCTGTCAGAAAATAAATGAAAATAAGTAAATTTATGCTTTATTTTCATCATAACATATAGGGGTCCAAATTAAGCAACTCACTCAAAAAATTTTCAACTCAATTTACCTCAACTTTCAAAAGCTCTGTTGGCAAAATCGAATACACTGTTAGGTAAGCTTTGAAATGTACTTTTTGGGCATACATTCAAAAAAATTCTAAACGCACTTTTTACAAGACTTATTTCCAATAATAAAAATCCTTAGTCATTGATCATTCCTTTTTTTCAGATTTTTCCGATCTAAAAAATAACCTTGAAAGGAGGTTTTACACCTTCAAAGGCCCATAAAATGGCAAATATGGGCGTAAAAATTCAAAAAAATGAATACCTGTCTTGAGATTAAGTTTTCTGGGCCTGTCCGAATTTTTTCAGATCTGTTGGCGCTATGGCCTTTTCAAAAACGCTCAAATCCTGGTTTTTATTTCAATTTCTGCCAAATTGGAAGGGAGGGAATGATCAAATAATGAAAAAACCAATGTCAAATATGTATTCGGCAGGTCAAATAACCTCTAAATACACTCTATTTGAGCGACTATTTTGCTCAAAGTCTGAAATTCCTGTTTTTTCATCCATTTCTCCACGACTACGACCAGTTGAAAAAATGCAGGAAGAAAGTGAATTTTGACAATGTAGGTACCAAATAAAAATGATCCGGAAAATAGTGTTTATCGCGGGGTATTCTGATGTGCTGAACACAAATCCTATTATATTTTTTGAACATTTTTTGATGTTTTGTTCAAAATCTGTACAATCTTTTTCAAATGTTTCATGGAATAATTTTCCTCAAAATTCACGGTCGATCGAAACAATTTGAAATTTTCTTGTAAAAAATGAAAATTTCATCTTGTAAAATTTTATGAAAAATCATCCAGTCGAATATCTTTGACAAATTTTTGTGTCTGACAAATGCTTTCAGCAAATTTTTCGAAAAAGTCAAAGAAATTCGAGGAACCTACACACAGGTATATCCAACGTAACATCAAACACTTCGAATTCTCTTCCTAACCCATTTCCACAATTCGGTTCTTGAAGGTTGAATTAAATGCACAACTTTCATAACACCTTCCGTGCCGGGCCAAGTTTTCTAAACGAAGCATTACCTACAAACTACTTAAATAAATTAAAAACGCCGTCAGACTGTAGAAGAAATTACGACGTCGAATGCTGAGCTCGTTCGCGAAGCTAACTAGAAGGTATACAAGTATAAAAAACCATACCGTTACGCCATCAATCTCAAATCCAACCATCTCCATTGCTTACCTGCAAAACGAAGTAATAAAATTTAATAAAGCAATTAGCAAATTCCGTTCTTTTGTCGAACGCACAGTAAATTATAAAAACACAATTAAAGCAACGGAAATCGCGTATAGAAAATTTTCAAAAGCGCTTCCCGGGTTATTTATCAACACTTACGTTAATTATCCGCTCCGTAAAGACATTTGCTTTAGTTTTTTCCCGAGCCTCGGAGCCGAGTACGGGACTAAAGGTACAAGGGCTGGGGTACGAGGGGGTGAAACGAGATCGTACGCAGCGGCGCGAAAAACTCGCATAAGTTTCGCAGCCTTATAAGTATTCGTAGTAAATTTACGCGTTAAATTTTAATTTTACGTTGATTATATATGTTTTAACCCGTTGAGAAAGCTGGGGAAAATATAGCTGATTTATAACGGCGGGACCGAGCGCCAAACTTGCGTAATTTCGTTCGAACTTTTTAATAGTCGAATTTCAATAACGAGAGATCTAGTTGGCTGACTCGGCTGCCTGGCACGAAAAGAAAATCGTACGAAAATAAATAATATTGTTGATTAAATACCAGATTCTGGAGTAGGCGAATACCATCGAGTGTGAGCGTTAATTACGTGTATGATGGGATTGCTCGCCTTTCGGTAGAATTCTTTGACAAAGGTAAATACTTGGTCTATCTTAGCGTACAAACGCTTAATGAACGTTTTGCTTCGTCGTATTTTCGGCGGTGGTGTATCAATATCTACGAAATGAACAAAGCGAATCTATAATCAAGGTCTTGCTATCCCTTTCTCTCTCACGATCTCCTACTTAATCACACAGAATGTTATTTAACTGCGGTACCTTTTTCAACTTAGTACATGAATAGGCAACTCATCTGGGCAGTGAATATAATCATTGGGGCGAAGTGAAAAAAAAAAACGGATTAACAAATCGTAGGATTGATGATTTTTACCTGAAGCCAATTTTTTTTTGATCGTCGAGGATAAATTTTGATAAAATTTTGAAAACGTACGTCAATGTTTTTATGGTCATAAGAAATCATATACATTTAAAAAATTTTATACCTAGTAGGGAAAAAATCAAATTTTGACCTTTTGACCAGAGATATATACGAAAATAAAAAATTACTCCACAGTACCAAGCAATACCACAGAACTAAAATCGTATTTCAAATGTGTCAACTCTTCACTTCCAAAAATTCCACAAAAAAGGTCCAAGATTATATCTACAAAAATGAAATTTTTTTTAAAATATCGATAAAAATGATTCCACATTACGATACAAAGGACTAGGTATACCTAGATGCATGAAGCATTTTGGGATATCGTGGGAAATTTCCCATATCGTGGAAATTGTCGAGCGAAAAGGGAAGAGAGGGGGAAAGGAAAATTGTGAGAAATTTGATCGAAAAGAAGAAAAAATGAGGAATTTGCCCAATTGAGCGAAAAAAAAAGGAAAAATACAAATTTCTATGAATTTTTCAGTATTTTTATAAGAATTTGGTTTGGTTTCGTATCCAAAAGAGGAAAAAAATGCAAAAATCCGCCTAATGTATTAGCAAAAAAAAAAAGAAAAGCTGCAAATTTCTACTCAAGCAACTTTTCCTATGAAGAAAAAAAAATTGGAAGGAAAAACGTGGGAAATTTGAGAATTTATGAATAAAAGAGGGAAAAACGTGAGAAATTTGTGAATAAAAGAAGGGAAAACGTGAGAAATTTATAATTTTCTGTGGGAAAATGAGGGAAATTGTAGGTGTCGATTTCGGAAAAACTGCAATTTCAATATCCCAACACTGGCGTGAAGACTGAAATGGTATGAGGGAATTGGCTCACTACGTCAGTCGAGATGATCGTTTGATCGATATGCACTATTTTTTTTTTAGGAAATTGAGTGAAGGTAACCCAAAAATTGTATGTGAATCTCAAAAATACTTTTCATCTATTCATAACTTTTCCTAAACCCCCATTCAGAGAGAATACCTCCCTCCGCAGCAGAAATTTGAGACCCCCCCCCGAACAGAATTTTGATTTTACTCATTTTCTTTTCCCTCCAAATCGAAATTTTGGTACTTATTTGAAATTTCTCCTGCCTTTCAACTCCCTCTACAGTAATCACTAATTGAATAAATAAATTTTTCACTGATTTCATCGATGACTCAACTCTGCCTTTTTTAATCAGTCAATTTGACTAATTCAAATTAAGAAGAAATCATTTTCAACATAGAAATATAGGTACCTCTAGTGAACGTACCAAAATGGAGCATTTTCATGAGAAACTAAAGAGAACGAAAGTTGTAGCTCAAAAAATTTTCAATCATTAGGATTTTTCGATGCACGCACCTGAGTAATTATGTAAGCATATTAGGGTCGAGAAACACATATTCTAGATTTTGACGAAAATTGACGAGATAGTTTACTTCAATTGGAAGTCTTCACAAAAAAATTTTTGAGACCCCTCCCCGTCCAAAGGGTGATGGAGCTAAGGGATCCCAAAGTGAGATCGTTTTCGGAAAAAATGTGAGTTTTGCCATTTTTGGGTACTGCTCCCAGCTGGAAACCTCGGCCACCCCCTTTCCCATTCGAAAAAGATGTGATTTGACTTTCTACACCTTTCAGAATCATAAACCTTGAAATTGGATATCACTTTTTGACCTCTGCAGGGGGTACTTACTTGCTTAAAAGTTGCAGATCACAAAAGTTACAATTTTCAAATTTTTACTGCATTAAAATTACTTAATCATAAACCTCAAAATCAAGCAAAAAAATAATTGTTTAGTCTTTTAGAATGATTTTTGATGAAATTTGAAAAAAAAAATCGTGACAGTCCTGTCAACTGCGTTTTTATTTACACATTTTCCATGAAATTCAATCTAGAAGAGAAGCCAAAAAATGCTGTGAAAATTAGCATAAATCCAAATTAATTTTTCAAAAAAATTTTGCAGCTATGATACCAACTGAAATTTTATGAAAATTTCGTAAGTCAAAATGCAGTTGGCAACACAACCATAATTTTTTTTTTAAATTTCGTCAATAATTATTCAAGGCGACCAAAAAAATGTTGACTCGATTTTGGAAATCTTTGAGCCAGTAATTTTAATTTAGAAAAAATTAAAAAATCGTAAAATTTACAATCTGCGACTTTTCAATCCGCTTATAGAGGTCAAAAAAGGGTATCCAATTTCAAGGTCAGTGGTTCAGAGAGGTGTAGAAACTCAAATCGCACATTTTAAGGGGATGGCCGAGGTTTCCTGGTGGCAGCACCCAAAAGTGGCGAAAAACCAAGTTTTTTCAAAAATGTCCCCACTTGAAAGGGCCTCTGGCTCCGTACCCTCCTTTGAGCTCAAAAACTCAAACATTTTGGAAAGTCTTTCACTCAAAGTACGTAGATTAATTCATCAATATCTGTCACAATTCATTCACTCAGAAGATAATTTTCCTAAATCATTTTTTTTCATATGTGGTTTATATGATGATCATCATTATTAAAATTTTTTTTAATTTTCAATCATTGACAAATATTAAGTTTGAGTGAGGAGTAAGGTTGAAGTAAGAAGGTGAACATTTCGCCAGTTTTTTTTATCAAGGTCTGGGCACTATTTTCTAGCTACTCGTCTTCAACTTTTGAAAAAAAAATGCAAAACAATCAGGCACTTCAAGAGACTCGCTTTCCTTTTCTGAGCGAATTTTTCAAACTTCAGAATGTTGGTAAGAACTTGAGAAATAGTAAGAAGTTGAGAAATTCGGCAATAAATAGGAAAAATTTACAACGTTGGTAAAATTGAGAGAAACGTTTGAAAATCATGAAAAATCTGAAAACAGAAATTTTACTCGCATAATTTTCATAAAATTCAACTTGTTCTTTCAATGGCCAGAAAAATGAATTAATTTTTTTAATTCATATACTTATCCAGATTTCAATTATTATTTTGGAAAGTTTTAATTTCAGTGGTGCCAATTGAAACGATAAAAATTTTATGTACAATATTATTTTTGTGGAATTTTTTATCACTCTAAAAATCGTCAAAATATGACGTACCATTTTTTAAATTCAAATTTAATTTCCAGCGATTTGATTAAGAAATACCGAGCCTGCGGCAAAATAAAGGATTAAAATCAAAGACGCCAATTAGTCTGGTACAAAAGTCGTTAAAACGACACGTGTTTCGGCAAGCTTATCTCGTAATTAGAAAATAAAACGTATTTGAACTTATTAGTACCCCTAAGGCTGGTCTATTTTGGCATTAAAAAAAAGGAAAAAGAGAGAGAGCAAGGGAAAATATAGCTGGAGAAAAAACATGGAAAACGTTTAACAACCCTTTTTTCAAGTTCGGTAGAGAAAAAAGAAGTCGCGCGGTAATTTTTAAAGAAAGAAAAATTCGTTCTCTTAAAAAATACGCGACAAAAACTAAAAAAAAGCGAAGAAAAAAATACCAAAACAAGGGAAAACATCGTATTAAAAAGATTACGAAAAATGAATAAAATAAGAGACGAGGTTGAAGGGTATTAAAAAAAAAGGGAAAAACAACTTTTAGGATTAATTGCAATACGAAGCCAAGCCACGGTGCAGGCACCGGAGGAGATCGTCGAGTGACGAGAGAACCGAAGAAATTCATAACTAGAAGAGCACCTGCGACTACCTTTTATACTCGTAATTAGTACGAACGTTTAATGAGCAAAGTTAGTCGCGAAAACGCCTTCAAGAGATACTAAGCAACATAATAGAAATAATTGACAACAGAAGGAAGCACTAACTTGGGAATACAATATTTGTCTTTATTTGTGACAAAAACCGAAAATTAACTAGCTCTTTTTGGCTTTCATTAATTATTATTAAGACCTCAGGCGGCGTACACATGCGCGAAAACTTTTTTTAATGGCGTGAGACGAGTTGAAAAATGCTGTACGGGAAGGTTATTTTGTTCGAGAGTTTTCGAAATTGCTAGAAAGTGGAGATAGTCGGTCGTTGTGGGTTTTTTTGCCAAGCAAATGATCAAGTTGAAGAAGTAATATTGTTCTATGCGATCTTTCCGAGTATCCTTTTGAGTGAGGTGCATAAGCTTTAATCTGATGTAAGTTGGATTGCATATTTTCTATTTGAAGGAATCAGAAAATTTCAAAATCAACTTGTAATATTTAGATTTTTCATATCCTGGCAAGTAAATTTAATTAAATTCTTCTCTTCATCTATTCTTTGTTTTCTCATTATGCTTGAGGCAGAATTATACTTGATACATATTATATTTGAAATTACAAAACGTTGCCCTATTTTGAGAAAGATGGTTTTATGATAATATTTGAGTTGTATTATAGAAATGATGAATCCAACTTGAGCTATAAGACGATGAATTATTTTGCAAAGTAAAACAAAAACAGTGTAATTATACAAGCATTGTACTTAACTTGGCGATGTTTTCCCCACATTTAATCCTTTTTGATACCTTATATTTCTGGTATTCGTACATATTATTAATTCATTAATTGAGATATAAGTCATTCGAAAGGTACAAATGGATTTTATTATCTTAGCAAAAGTTCGCTATTGAGATTATACGTTGTGTTTGATCACGTTCAACTTATATCCAGGTATCAGAAGATATTTACTAAGTATAATGAAGAATTATCATTTCGGGTTTTCACTTTAGCAAATCCTTTCCATATCTTATTTCCGGTTTCATATGAAATCTCTCAAATTAAATTTTTGTACAAGTTTCATAATCAGAATTGCATATAGAGTTGAACTTGGTTGAATCGCGATAAGAAGGAATATCTGTGTAATCTAAACTCCCTTCCCTGTCGCCATCAAGTCGCTCATGTGGAATAAAAACAGCTAAATATACATATAAGAAATAAGACGCTGGTTAAGCTCGATCGAGTCTGAGAAACGAGAGAAAAAAAATAGCAGGGTACGTAAATGGTGAAAATGTCTAGTAATTGAATATTTCCTGACAGAATTTCTTGAATGAAAAAAGTTTCTCGAATTTGATTTTTTTTCTACAACAAAGTATTCGAAAAGTTTACAAGAGTTATTCAATGGATCGAGCGAGGAGGAAAAAAATCTGAAATCCACAGTTGGTGGAATTTAAAATACTTACTGAAAATTCGCGCAAAGTCGCCGATAATTTATATGGTATTGAGGGAGGAAAAAAATTAGAAGTAGCTGGAAACCAAAGCGTCGCAGTTGTTTTTCTGTTTGACGTGGAATTTTCTTTTCGTAGGGTGGATGTTGAAGTCTTCGATAGCAATGAAATATTTAGATATTTTGAAAAAATAGGGCAGTTTTCAGGGACTTTTCAATGTCGCAAAATTTACGGGAGAAGGATGGAGGGGAAGGAGAAGGGAGTTTAGAGTAGCATGAGATGTGGATAAGCTATGCTATAAAATGTAAAAGTCAGAATTGAAAAGATATGCAGATATACTCGAAGAATAACTTGGCTCTTCTCTCTAATTACAAAATCATTATTTTTCGTTTAAATTGAAAAATTAGGTAAGAGATGGAAAGTAACAAATTTTTTCAAGAAAAATCTAAAAAAAAAAAACAACATTTGGTTAGAAAAACTAGGTAGCATTGAATATTGAATTAGAAAATTGAGTTTACATCAGGTGGAAACGTGGAATTTTTTATTTTCAGTAGGTAAGTACTACCTATCTTATACCTATTTTTATCCGTCTGTTAATAAATTTCATTCATATTTGGCCACAGATTTTTTCATATTTTTTGTAGTTAAAATTGTATTTTTCAATTTGAAGAATCTTTTTGGTTACCAACTTCATTTCCAAACTTACCCATCCCAATTTATATCTCAAAAAATGTGAAGTTTTTTATGATTTTAAGCATAAAGTCTTTAAAGATTACTTTTTCATCATATGGAATTTTATTTTGACGGAACATTTTCCAAGATTTGAAAAGTCTGAATTTTTGGTAAAATTTTACTTACCTAGGTATTTAAAAATTATTTTACAATTTTATTAAAAAATAGTAAAATTTCACTCAAAGATTTTGCAGGATTTAAACGAGATTTTTTGATATGGTACCATACGTGCAGGAACGTTTAATTTCTTCAAAAATATTACCAACAAATTTAATGAAATTTTGACAGGTTCTCCGAATGTTGTTCATCGATTTTTTTAAAACTTGTTTACAAAATGTAGTTCTTAATAGAGTAGGTGCATGTTCACCTATTTGTATTCCAGTTTTCTTCAATGGATAAGTAGATATTATTTCAATTGAAATTTTGTTACGAATATTCTTTTGTAAAATTCGGCTGAAAACTGAGTAATTTTATTGAAGTTCTTGATAAAAAATGTTGATATAATTTTGTTTCAAATTTTAATGAAATTTTGTTCAAAATTTTGAACAAAATTTCTTTCAAAATTTCAAATTTTGTTTTCTTAGAACTTTTTAGTTTCGCTATAAATAGGTGCTTACTTGATTATGATTAGAATTATTTTAAGTCAAGTTTTCTTCAAAACTCCACATAAAATTTTATACAAAATTCTCTATAAAATTTTGAACGAAATTCTCGATAAAATCTCATGTAATTTGTAAAAATTCTAGTTAAATGTTGTGCAAAATGCTTATAAAAATTTGGTACAAATTTCTTGTGAAAATTTTGTGCCAAATTCTTTGTAAAATTTTGTGTAAAATTCCTTGTAGAAATTTTGTGCAAAATTCCTCTCTAAAATTCTGTTCAAAATTTCTTATGAAAATTTTGTGCCAAATTCTTATGAAAATTTTGTGTCAAATTCTTTGTAAAAATTTTGTGCCAAATTCCTTGTAGAAATTTTGTGCCTAATTCTTCATGAAAAAATTTGTTGCAAAATTCCTATTGAAAATTTTGTGTAAAATTCCTCTCTAAAATTCTGTTCAAAATTTCTTATGAAAATTTTGTGCAAAACTCCTTGTGAAAATTTTGTGCAAAATTCCCTGTGAAAATTTTGTGCCAAATTCTTTGTAAAAATTTTGTGCCAAATTCTTTGTAAAAATTTTGTGCCAAATTCTTTGTAAAAATTTTGTGCAAATTCCTTGTAGAAATTTTGTGCAAAATTATTCATGAAAAAATTTGTGCAAAATTCCTATTGAAAATTTTGTGTAAAATTCCTTGTGAAAATTTTGTGCAAAATTCCTTGTGAAAATTTTGTGCAAAATTCCTTGTGAAAATTTTGTGCAAAATTCCTTGTGAAAATTTTGTGCAAAATTCCTTGTGAAAATTTTGTGCAAAATTCCTTGTGCAAAATTCCTTGTGCAAAATTCCTTGTGCAAAATTCCTTGTGCAAAATTCCTTGTGCAAAATTTTGTGCAAAATTCCCCTTCTGAAATTTTGTGGAACATTTCACTCGAAAATTTTGTGCATTCCATGTAAAAATTTGTGCAAAATTCCTATTGAAAATTTTGTGTAAAATTCCTCCCTAAAATTTTGTGCAAAATTCCTTGTGAAAATTTTGTGCAAAATTCCTTGTGAAAATTTTGTGCAAAATTTCTTGCGAAAATTTTGTGCAAAATTCCTTGCGAAAATTTTGTGCAAAATTCCTTGAGAAAATTTTGTGCAAAATTCCTTGCGAAAATTTTGTGCAAAATTCCTTGAGAAAATTTTGTGCAAAATTCCTTGCGAAAATTTTGTGCAAAATTCCTTGCGAAAATTTTGTGCAAAATTCCTTGTGAAAATTTTGTGCAAAATCCTTCGCTAAAATTTTGAGGGAAATCCCTTGTGAAAATTTTGTGCAAAATTCTTCACTAATATTTTGTGCGAAATTCCTCTCTAAAATTTTGTGCGAAATTACCCTCCAAAATGTTGTGCAAAATTCCTTGTGAAAATTTTGTGCAAAATTCCGCACGAACATTTTGTGCAAAATTTCTCGTTAAAATTGTGGGTGAATTCCTTTCCAAAATTTTGCACGAAATTCCTCACTAAAATTTTGTGCGAAGTTTTTCGCTAAAATTCTGTGCGAAATTCTTCACTAATATTTTGTGCGAAATTCCTCTCTAAAATTTTGTGCGAAATTACCCTCCAAAATGTTGTGCGAAATTCCTTGTGAAAATTTTGTGCAAAATTCCGCACTAATATTTTGTGCAAAATTTCTCGTTAAAATTGTGGGTGAATTCCTTTCCAAAATTTTGCACGAAATTCCTCACTAAAATTTTGTGCGAAGTTTTTCGCTAAAATTCTGTGCGAAATTCTTCGCTGAAATCCTGTGCATTCCATGTACCATGAACATTATGTGCAAAATTCCTTGTGCAAATTTTAGAACAAAAATCCCTTGTAACAATTATGTGAAAAATTCCTCGCTAAAATTCAGTGCAAAATTTCTTGTGAAAATTTTATGCAAAATTCTTTTCTTTGGAAAAATTTTATGAAAAATTCCTAGTAAGTAAGTACAAATTTTACACAAAATTCCGTTTAAAAATTCTGTGCAAAATTTCTTATAAAAATTTCAAGCAAAATTCTTGATAAAATGTTAAGGTACGTAAAATTCTTAGTATCTATGGTAATTTGTTTAAAAGTTTGAATGAAATTTTGTTTACGATTGCAATTAAAATTTAGTTCGAAATTACGCTGAAAATTTTTAAACAAATTTTCTAGAATGATATTCTAAATTTTTTGCAAAATTTTAATTCAAATCTCCTTATTATACTTAATATAAATTTTCGCTTGAAATTATTTCTGTAGATTTTTCAAAAGAAAAATTGTAAAATTTAGTTTCAATTTTTTTGCAGACCATTTTTTTTTTGAAAATGTAAAAAATTATACAGTCGAATACTTAGCTCATTCAACTCCATGTACTATTTTAACCATTTCCTTTTTATTTTTCATAAGTAAGAGTAAGAAAAAGAATTGATATATCTTTTACATAAAAGGAAAAATTTTCACCAGAGTTCCTTGCCCTGAAACCAAAATGTACCGGTGAGAGCACAAAATATTTGAACACCCTGATAAGAAAACAGAATCGAATGGCTTCGTTGAATAAATTAAAGAAACCATAAATAGTTACGTAGACTATGTATCCGGAATAAGTACCTGGTTCTTAGGCTAACATCTTAATTTTCTCAAACACGAAGTTTTTTCCCCCAAATTTTTGTTTATTAAACCTTTATTTTATTCTTTTGGTAGTTACAAATGAAAAGAGAATCGTTGACGAACAAGACATGAAAGCACGTAATTTTTTTATTGCGAGCGTGCATATGGATCCCTGAAGACAATTCGCTCCAGTATCTTTCTCTACCTCCCCCCCCCCTCCTCACCATGTATTTGCATCACTCATTCAAGTATCTCCTTCAGGTTCAACTATCCGTAAATACAAAATACTCCGCGGAAGCGTATCGGTCGAGAAAAAATTCGCCGTCTTTATTTCCTCTTCGGATTATTTTTATTCACACAGCATCGCCACTAAATTTATCACCAGCCGCCCCTTGACACGTTGGCTGGCAAAAACATGACACAGCTCTCGGTATACACGGACGGAGAAAAATTCCGAACACAGCATTATATTTTTATTACATTTTCATTTTATTGCTGATCAATATTAAGAGTTTTTCATTACAAAACAGGCTTCTGCACAAATGGACCAACACTAAAAAAAAAAAGGAAAAGAAAAGGAAAAAAATCACTTTCGCCTATGTATAAAAATAAATTCGACGATTCGTCTATTTTTTACGATCTGCTCGCTCCGGCTATATGCGTGTTCGTTTTACAAGCGCGTTTTTATTTATTATCACCATCAAAATGCATATTCATTTAAGTACATCACTTTTTATATATTTCCATGATAAAACTATAGCCATCGGATAAACCCTGGTTTACAATTTGCCATCGCGAGAGCATTACGGCGGGTGGCTGGATTCGCGCTGCTGATAGACCGATGCGATTGTATCCTCATGTAAGAAAAATTTTTACGATCGAATAAACTCTACACCAGCAGAAGACAACGAATGCTATTTACCAAGCGTATATTGTTTTAATAAACCAATCGGGTTCGCCATCAACGCTGAAATAATTCTTTTGGCGAGGCAACATCGGATGCATTAATGTAAAAGCTAAACCATCGACGGATACACTTAATTTAAAGCTTACGCTGGGCCTTTTTTCTCCTCCTCTGTCAATACTGGGTCATCGAATGGAAAAAGGGTGAAAGCATTTAGCGCCAACGCATCGAGGCCGAAATGGATGACAGTGCGAGTGCCTGTGCTGATCTGCGACTAAAACTCAACACTGTTGGCTTTAAAATCCATATCGTGCAATTACAAATAATTAGCTATGGGTAAATTAACCAGACCTTTATTCGTATAACGTAAAAGATTAATTAAAAGCTTCGATTAATCATTAGTCCGGCGTATTTCGGGTTGGAAACGAGACAGCACGGAGGCCACTGTGAGAAAGAAGCCAGCACGTCGATAATCGTAAAAAAGTTTCATTTGTAAAAGAAGTCCGGCGACAAGTTAATTTTTTTCGTTTCATTAATTCCAGCCATGGCGATTTTTACGTATTAAAATGTTTTCCGCCAATTAAGTAATTTAATCTTTGCCAAATAGTTGGAAATTATCCAATGCTCGTGTTCCCGATTCACGTGGGTTATAATTTTTCAACCTTTTTTACCGCTCTCGAAATTTTCACACGCGTTGGCCATTAAAATTACATCAAACGATTAAAATGGTCGCCGAGAGGAGAATTTTTCAGCGCTCGGATTCGTAATTTAATAGGTTTCATTGTTCGCCAGGTCGAACAGAAGCGCAAACAAAGCCAATGAATTACCAGAGCCAAGATTATGAATGCGAAACGTAAAGCACACGTAAATCGTTTAATGTAAATTGGCGCTATATATTTTTATATTAAGTACAAATGTAGTTTCAATGTTGGCAGGTTTTTTTCCGGTCCAGGGAGAAGGAGGAGAGGAGGAAAAAACGAGTATTTTGTAATCCACTTTTTGCAACCTCCCGGTCTGTGGAATGCTACGAGGGATGGAAAGTCTAGAATTTTTCGTCGTTAAGGAGAAATTTTGGCAAATCGGTTCGAAAATGCTCGACGCGACGACGACGATTCGTGTAATATTTAAATTTACTATGGGAAATTTTGTTAAAACGTATCCGCGTATAAGTTTGCACAAAGACTCGGGGCTTACAAGAATTTGTAATTTCCCAAACGTAGCATCTCGTTTTTCACTATCGTAAGAGACGAGTACGAATGCCTGAAGTAATATTTCGTTGACTTCATCAATTTCAAAGTATCGATTTTCTTCTATTTAATTTTTCAGCCCGTGATGTATTTCCTGACACGGTTTTTTTTCTCTCTCTCTCGGTATAGAGAATTTATCCTTCGAGCTGTCTTTTAGCTATCTAAAAGAGGTAGTTGGCTTTCGGGCGAATTATCCTACGATTTTATCGTCGATGATGAAATATGTAGGTAAGATATGCTCGGTTTATGAAGGTGAATGAGTAGCATGACTTTGTAAAAGATAAAAATGAAAATTTTGTAAAATCGATGTCTTTTGTTCGAATATTTTGTGGGAAAAATGCGTATACTTGGGTGCCTATTTAAGGTCTATAGAGTGAAAGGGTTGGTTGAGGATTTTTTTGTATACCTACTCGAATACAAAGTCTAATCTTTTTTCTTTAGTTGTAAGGGATTTTAGATTAGGGAACCTATTTTGAGCTTGTATGAGAATTAATACCGACGACAAAACTTCAAACTTTAAATGGAGTAGAAGAGAAAAGAGGGAGAAGGTAATTTGGAAAAATTTAGTTTTCAATTTTTCCTCTCTTTTTTTGCTACTCATTCTTATAAATAAAATGACAAATATGATGATACATCAGATAAAATAACACGACTACATGCAAACATTCGAAAAAGTTGAGAACAGGCGAACGAAAAATAAAAAAGAATTTCGCGTTTCCTGTCCATAAATCAAAATAATGGTCAATTTTGACTACAGCATTAGCATGGTGTTGTATTCATTTTTTTTGCTATAAATTTTGTCATTTTTACGAGTATAACTTTTGCCTTGATTCAATATTCGGTGAGAGAAAGATGATGGGAAAGGGAAGGGGGGAGGGTTAAAGTTTGAAAAATTTCAGATAAAGTGTACGTTGTTAAAAAGAGAAAACTTTTTTTTTCACCCAGAAACAATGAACATCGATAATAACGACAGGTAATGAAAAGGGTGAGAACACCTGCGAAAAATCAATAAAAATCTGAAATAATTGGGCGAAAAGTTGTCGCAAAGATTAAGGGAAGCTGTTTGACAAAAAATTAGTCAAATCAAAATATTTTCAGGGAATATTTCAGTATCTCACTTTTTCGTGTTTATCCCCCCCCCCCTCATCCTCCTCATTTATAGAGAAAAAATGAAAGGAAATCAATTTCTATCAGTAACAAAATGATGTTGAAGAAACTAAATATTAATTCGATACCTATAATTATCACTGGACTAGGATAAAATTTATACAAATTTATTCAGGAGCAGAGCTACACAAAAGTAGTAAAGGAGCATGAAACTGAAGACACAATTTTTTTTTGATTCTCTCAAACGGAAGACAACACATTTTGATGGTCACGATGCTGATGCAATAAAATTTGTTCAAAATAATTAAAAAATATGATTTTTGAAAAAAATCTTCATTTCTTTCGTACAAATACGTAGGATAAAATTTTAGCAAAATTTTTTAAAACATTACTTCTTAAAAGCAAAAAATGACCATTTTTGAAACATTTCAAAGACGTTTATGACCTTTGAGAATTCTCTCCCCTCCCCTTCCTCCATGAATCCTTGCCTACCATATTTGTTGTAAGGGCTACAGAAAAAAATCAAGAAAGAAATATTCATTTTGAGAAATTTGAGAAAATGACTAATTTTTTAGCATTCGTCAAGTTTGAGAATTAATGGAATTCATAGAATTAGCAATTTGATGAACTAGAATTTTTTTATCCCCATTTTCTCACCTCAGGGAACAATCAAATTTTTAATTAGTGAAGAGAGAAGAACGGGTTAAAAACCATGCAATTTTTCACAAGAGTGAAAATTTTCTTAATTCTATAAAAATCACACTTGAACCACATATTGCAGAAACCGCGTAAGTCGCTTTTTTGAAATTTTGAGAAAACAACAAAAAACTGATTGTACTGGATATGAAATTTTTTGGGGAAAAATGAATTGCGCCATCTTAAAGACCATAAAAAAAGGAAACTTTTTGTAAAAAAAACTTTTTTTCAAAGGTCCTCCTAGTTCTGTACAGACGCGTTCAAAAATCGTCGACTTACGCGGTTTCTGCACTACATTACATTAATGGTCCAGAATTTTTGAATTAAACGAGTCTATCACGTAAATAAGACCTCGAGCACACTCCAGGGGGGCTTAGAATACTAAAATTTACACTTTTATGACCTCACACTCGAGTATTTTTCTATATTTTGACTCATTCACGTAAAAATTATCAGCAGGAAATCTCAATTTTTTCAGTACAATACGCGTTGTCCTAAAAAATTATCTCTACTTTTGATTAGCTTGGTGCAATATTTTATCGACTCTCAGAAAATGTAGTGCAGAAACGTCATAAAACCTGCACTTACACGTCCTTTCTGCACCAAACCAAAACTTTGGACCGCTGCGGACAGCGCGGGATGCGGTACCACGACGCCATTTTTTCTCAGAAGGTGTGTCTAACCTCAGAGAACCAAAATCCGCGAAAACATGAGTTTTGGTTTTTTGGCGACTTACGCGGTTTCTGCAATATGTGGTTCACTTCTGTGAATTAATTGATTCGGTGATTTTTTTTTTCACTAAAATTGGAAATTTTCCGCAAGGAAAAATGAGCCAATCCGCCTTCTCCTACATTCATTCTTGTCACCCTCTTAAAAAACAAAATTCTCTGATTAAACTGACTTTAGAAAAATAACTTGAATTTTGAATTACCATCTAATTTATTCAATTCATAAGATAAGGGAGGGGGGCAAAAAACAAACACCAAAGATCGAAAAGAGAGATTGTTAAAGTTTTAAAAAATTTATATTTAGTCAGATTTTACAAAATAAATTAAAATCTTGCCAGATGGAGAATTCTTTCAAAAAACAACCATAGTCAAAGAATGAAATTTTGCAGTGAAACAAAATATAACGTAGGTACCCAAATTATAATCATAAGAAGTGAATATTTGATTTAGAGAAAGGAGTGTTGATTGTTCACAAAATTTTCTCTACCTTCAGAAAATAAAATTAGATTTTTTTACAGCCTTACAAAAAAGACATATTTTTTAGTGTTGATTGTGATTATTTTTCATACAAATTCTGCTCCAATAACTCGTTTTTGAAACTAGAAAAAATAAATGAGAGGTTAATTTTGAAAAAATTGATGCCATAATCAGATTTGTAGAATTTTCTATAAAAAATTTGAATTTTTTATGGTAATTTTTGACTATGGTTGTTTTTTAAAAGAACTTTTTAAATGGGGTTTAAATCCTAAAAATACATGTATTTTTCATGTGTATTTCAGATTTTATTTTGTAATTTTTTCAAACGTACCCACAATTTTGTATGTACTTTCAAAAGAAAAGTCGATTCGAAAAAATATCTAACAATTCCTCACTTTTCAGACTCAAATGCAATTTCTTCAATTTTTACACGAATTTTGATTGAAAAGATTGCATTTTTTTTCAGTTTGAAATCTACAAAAATAATCAAAAATTGACTTCTAAAGCTACCAAAAAATCGATTAATTCAGCAATTAACACAATCCAAATGTGGATAAACTTCAGAAAAAGCGAAAAAAGTATTGAAGTTGCAAGAGAATTTACTCAATTTTTTGCAAAAATTCAGAAATATTGAGAATTTTACAAATTGCAAGCAAAATCACTAGGTATTTATACTAATTCAGCGATGAATCGCCAGTACTAAAAGAAAAGTTCACAAAATAGTATACACTTCCCCCCTTTCTTCCTCCTCACTCCTCGGAATCGAAAACAAATAGTAATGTATAATTGCATATCCCTGGACAAGACGTTCATCTCCCCAAAAAAATCATTCCAATTTTATTTTTATGTTTAAATTTTTTAAAAATATTTCGAGAAAAAAAATGCAATAGGTATCCGAATTTTAATTGGCATTTGATATAATTTTTTTCATTTCTGTGGTAATTTTCTATCAAAGACGAAATTCAGTTCACTTTTCTGATTAAACTAGGGGGCCCACCCCCTAGGCCGCTTCGCGGCCCCAACCCCTAGCTCGCGCCCTCGCTTCGCTCGGGCTGCTCGCTGCAGTTCAACTTCCGATTTTTAAGTCAATAATTGAGGGGCTTGGTTCCAAAACAACGATTAGACAAAAGTGACTTTTGACACCAAAGTTACTTTTCTTACGTCTATTATAGCAAAGTCGAAGCGTTAACATGAAAATGGAGATTGTAGAGTCGTGAAGCATTAAGAACGGAACCCAAATCCGGGAAGAAAACGTAGTAAATTTTCGTGGCAAAAGTGAGTTTTGGAACCAAGCCCCTCAATTTTTCATTGAAATTTGAAACACACAAAATTATAACTAAAAAATAAACGATTTAAAGTTCGTAATTTCAAGATCGAATAACCGAATTCATAAGGTAACAAGATAGTCCCGTTTTTCATACTCCTGAGCTTTCGGAGGGCATAACTCGGGTAAAATTCAAGGAAAGGGGGTTACACCCCCTGGGCCGCTTTGCGGCCCCAACCCCCAGCTCTATTTTGAAACATACCAAAGTTGTACAAGATTAGAAATTCATGATAAATTTTTGGTTTTACAAATTTTTTTCTACCTCGCAGTAGGTAAGAGATAATTTTACGTCATAGAGGGAATAAAACGCTACTTTATTCCCTCTCGCGAATTGCTCAAGTGCTTAAATTCGCGTTTTATTCCCTCTATGACATAAAATATCGTATGCAACTCAGGAGAGAAATGATTTTCGACAATTTTGAGTTACAGTAGACTCCCGATTATCCGACATAATCGGGGCGGGGAAGTGTCGGATACTCAAAAAAGTCGGATAATCGAAAAGTTCAGTTTTTTTCAGAAAAAACGTAATAAATGAGTTCTTGAAATGCGGGGAAATAATTTGGCATGCATTTATTTCACCAAAATTAAAACCATAGAACTAAAATCTAAAAAAAAACATCACCTCGATGTTTTTAGGTAAAAATTTAAAAACAGAAATACTTAAAAGAAATCATTTTTTCGAAGACAAAATCATTAATTTTTTGAAAAAAAGTCAGTTGTACATTTTTGTCGCGGCGCATTAATTTTTTTCAGAGCCTTTTCAAAGTTCGACCATTTGCGAAAAATCAACAGTTTTCGCGAAGTGAAGCCTTTCTGCCTTTCCAAAACTCGCGAATTCTCATTTCCCACTGCTTTTTAATACCATACCAGATAGTGTGAACAAAATAAGTTGGATAATAAAGCATTATCCGACGTTTTGAGGTCGGATAATCGGAAGTTGTCGGATAATATTTTTTGATCGGATAATCGAGATGTCGGATAATCGGGAGTCTACTATATTTCCCTCGCTTCGCTCGGGCAATAAACCTCAAAATTCGTCGAAAATCACTTCATCTCCCTTGTTGCATAAAATACTATTATCAAAAAGGATGCATTCATAATCATTTCAAATGAATAATAATTTGAAAAACAACTCCATAAGAAGGGAGGGGTCTATGTAATATGGTAATCTACCCATAAAATAGGACCACTATTCTCGTTTTTTGCTACGTTGCCGGTTCATGCTTCCCGTTTGTTTCATATAGAGGGTAATGAAGTTTTTTTCATTTTTTTCCAAATCATGAAAAATATTTTCATTATTATTTGGTTTTGAAAATCAAAAAAACAAATAGCTCTGTCAGTTTGTCAGGAATAGTTTTTTACATAACGAAATGAAGCAATTGCCTCAACTAATGTTCAACTTTACTCGAGAATATCTCGAAAACTACGCCTCCTGGAAAAATTTGATTGCACCTATCTGATAGGAAATTTAATTCTCTACAACTTTTGTCATGGTTATTATGGACGTAGAACCAGGGGAGCCGAGAAACACTTAAGATTTTGAGGAATTACCCCCCAGTTTCTCGCGTACCTCTCCCCCATTTTTCACACATCTTGATTTTTTTACATTTTTAATATGTAACTAAGTACAATAAGTACATATAAAAAATCATTCTTTCTACCTCCACTTTACTTCTGTTCTTAAGCCCTAAATCATCATAAAAATGCAATCTTTTAAACCAACCAGTGAGGTGAAGTTTCGAAGACATTTTTTCAGGAGGGAGGGGGTGAAATCGGTAAAAATCTTTACTCAGATTTCAAATTTTCCCTACAATATGATACCTAGATCAATGACTTTCTTTACCCTCCCACAATGCTCATTTTTTATTACGAACCTAGTACCTACTACCCTAGACTTCAAAGGTAGCTGTAGCCAGTGGCATCAGGAGCTTCTTTTTTGGGAGGGTACGAAGTGGGTATAGAGACTTTGAATACCAGAGGGATTTTAGGTGTAAAGGGGAACTTTTTTCACACTGTTACCTGAAATGGCTTGAAGAATTGTGATTTTGGTTATGCCTGAGCGAAGCGAAGGTGAAACTTTGAAACTTTTGAATTTTTAATACCCAAAAAAGGGGTTTTAATGCTTTGAAAATATCTATCTAGGGTAATTTGGAAAGGGGGGTGCATTATACATTGCATCCCGGCCACGGATATAGGGAGGAGTACAATACACTCCTTGTGACCTACTTTTTGATGGTATTGGCTGCAGCAAACATGATTGAAAATTTTTAAAACCAATTTATTCAGATTAAGGCACGAAACATTTTGGCTTTTGGGGACAGAGATTGATGGCACAAATTTGGTGACCTAAGTAATTTTTTTCACCCCCTTGTCTCTCTCATTCACTTTTATTGCTTTTTCCTATTTTGTCATTTTTAAAAACATTTAAAAACATACTTCGGTACTTATTAGAGATTTCCACCATGTTCTTTATATGTAACTGAAAAAAATTATAAAACATGTCTATTTGTCCCGAGCGAAGCGAGGGTGAGGTAGGAAAATTTCAAGAATAATAATAATTTTATAAAATAACTTTTATGCTTTCAATGTGCGTATGTGAGAAACGATTTTGTTCCAAGTGGAGCGAGGGCGAAAATTTTTGAAAACCTCAAATTCCAGGTGCAATGAAACAATGTTTTGGATTAATAAACCTGAATAAAAAATCGACCACTGCTAATTTAAAATCATTAAAGGAGAAACACCTACGATAAGACAGAGCTCAGCGAGGCCAAAGTTCTTAAAAACATTAAAAATAATTTCTAAGGAGAAAAAATACAAACAAAATTAATTAAAATAATTTTGAGGAAAAATAAGGGAAAAAATCATTTTTGTAGGATTTGGATTATTTTAAAATTATGAAAATAGAAATACAATAAGGACGAGCGTAGCGAGGCCAACATTTTTGAAAAATTTTGATTTGGGAGGAAATTTTTGTGTTTTTTTTGAGGGAGGAGGGAAATTTTAGGTGGTTTTGGGGGCGGTTTCTTGTGGTTTTGGAGGGTAAATTCAGAGTTGAATTGTGATTTCTGAAAAGGGACACTTTCACCCCAAAAATATTTTTGAAGAATTGTCCTCAAGAACTCAGGCTTCTCGGCACCCCTGCGTAGAACGCCTAGATTTCTCAGAAATCTCACTTTTCGCGAGCAAAGCGAAAAAAATGTGATTTTTTCACATAATTTAAGCAAGTTTTCGCTGTAACTTTGTTTCTAAAAGAGATAGAGGTCTGCGGTTTGCGGCATTCGATTCAGCGTGAAATATTCTATAAGATAGAATCAAAAAAAAAATTTTTTTTCAATTTTTCTCAAATCCGTGTGTATTGTTTTTGAAAAATCACATTTTTAACACAGGAAAAAAATTCAGAACTTGAACATTTACGTTGAAAAAATTTAGAGTTTGAAAAATTTACAGGAAAAATCCAGAGTTTGTAAATTATTGACGTGATAAGAAAATGACTCTCAAAACGAATGTAAACAAACGTCGTAGAATTGCCCAATTTGCTAACCAACAAGTTGTACGTTTTTTGGATAGCGGATTAGAAACAAATTAAAAAAAATAAAAATTGTCCATTTTGTATCCTATTAAAGTACCTACCTAACTGGAATTCAGACTTTAAATTTTAGCAGCCAGCGATATTTATTTCAATGCCGGCTAAATTTTACAACCAAACTTTACATCTCCCGAAAATGGGCAAAATTCGCCTTGGATTTTAGTATAATAGGATAGGATATAAAAAAATTATATTTTGATACCACGATCGATAAGTTGAAAAAATTTAAATTATGTCGCAACCTCCTCATCCCAAGTTTGGGCTCAAAATAACTCTAGAAATGGATTCAGGACTTCAAAAATTCCTGTGATACGACATTTTTGTGAATTTTTTTTAGAATGAATTTTATTCGGAATTCGTTGATTATATTTTTCATGTTTTTTCAAAAAAAAAAAAAATATAATTTAATTCAGCTCCTCTCTGAGGTTAGGAAATTTTCGAAAAATTGTTCTTAAATAACTCAACGAAATTTAAGGAACTGGGTACTGAATATTTTTGATCCCACTGGAATTTCTTTAATGAAACATTAAAATTTCAGTAACACTCTATAAATGATCTACCTTGTATCCAATGAAAAAAAATATTTTTTTTACCCCCCCCCCCCCCCCCCCCCTCTCCCCTCCTTGGTAACCAAGATTCGGACAATTATACTCCGGACCTCACACCAATTTTTCAAGTTTCTCTGAAATTGCAACTGTTAAAATTCATTAAACGAGGTAATATAGGTACCCAGTTTCTCAAACTCCGAATTTTTGAAATTTTACAAAAAATACAAGATAGAAATTATCAAAAAATAAAAAAATAAATTTCAGCGGACGAACATTTGAAATGAGGATTTTTTGTGGTGCTTTTTTCGATATAGAATATTTTAGTCTAAATCGAAGAATTGAGAGTTAGGAGAATTTCTTGGTCAGTTTCAATGAAAACAGAAATCTTCAACAATATTTATTCAAAACTTTCAAAAAAATTTTACTACCTAAAATCCAATCAAAAAGCAATGAGTGGTGTTTTAATAGGGCATAGACGCACTCAGAAATTATATAAGGGAGAAGCAGAATTGGAGAAAAAATGGAGGGAAGGGGGTTAAAATTTATTGGAAAATAACTGAAATATTTGTTGATTCAGTGATATAGTCAGGACGTATTTTCAGTAGGCAGATGGTGCATAATACATACAAATTTGAACTAAGCAAAACTGCTCTCTCAATTATAAATCAGTGAAAATTACTGAAAATCACTGAGAAACAGTCAGAATTGCAGCACAGGAGAAAATCAGTGAATTTTTTTTCACTGAAAACAAATCAGTAAAATTTTTTTCAATTTTTCTCAAATCCGTGTGTATTGTTTTTGAAAAATCACATTTTTAACACAGGAAAAAAATTCAGAACTTGAACATTTACGTTGAAAAAATTTAGAGTTTGAAAAATTTACAGGAAAAATCCAGAGTTTGTAAATTATTGACGTGATAAGAAAATGACTCTCAAAACGAATGTAAACAAACGTCGTAGAATTGCCCAATTTGCTAACCAACAAGTTGTACGTTTTTTGGATAGCGGATTAGAAACAAATTAAAAAAAATAAAAATTGTCCATTTTGTATCCTATTAAAGTACCTACCTAACTGGAATTCAGACTTTAAATTTTAGCAGCCAGCGATATTTATTTCAATGCCGGCTAAATTTTACAACCAAACTTTACATCTCCCGAAAATGGGCAAAATTCGCCTTGGATTTTAGTATAATAGGATAGGATATAAAAAAATTATATTTTGATACCACGATCGATAAGTTGAAAAAATTTAAATTATGTCGCAACCTCCTCATCCCAAGTTTGGGCTCAAAATAACTCTAGAAATGGATTCAGGACTTCAAAAATTCCTGTGATACGACATTTTTGTGAATTTTTTTTAGAATGAATTTTATTCGGAATTCGTTGATTATATTTTTCATGTTTTTTCAAAAAAAAAAAAAATATAATTTAATTCAGCTCCTCTCTGAGGTTAGGAAATTTTCGAAAAATTGTTCTTAAATAACTCAACGAAATTTAAGGAACTGGGTACTGAATATTTTTGATCCCACTGGAATTTCTTTAATGAAACATTAAAATTTCAGTAACACTCTATAAATGATCTACCTTGTATCCAATGAAAAAAAATAGTTTTATTACCCCCCCCCCCCCCTCTCCCCTCCTTGGTAACCAAGATTCGGACAATTATACTCCGGACCTCACACCAATTTTTCAAGTTTCTCTGAAATTGCAACTGTTAAAATTCATTAAACGAGGTAATATAGGTACCCAGTTTCTCAAACTCCGAATTTTTGAAATTTTACAAAAAATACAAGATAGAAATTATCAAAAAATAAAAAAATAAATTTCAGCGGACGAACATTTGAAATGAGGATTTTTTGTGGTGCTTTTTTCGATATAGAATATTTTAGTCTAAATCGAAGAATTGAGAGTTAGGAGAATTTCTTGGTCAGTTTCAATGAAAACAGAAATCTTCAACAATATTTATTCAAAACTTTCAAAAAAATTTTACTACCTAAAATCCAATCAAAAAGCAATGAGTGGTGTTTTAATAGGGCATAGACGCACTCAGAAATTATATAAGGGAGAAGCAGAATTGGAGAAAAAATGGAGGGAAGGGGGTTAAAATTTATTGGAAAATAACTGAAATATTTGTTGATTCAGTGATATAGTCAGGACGTATTTTCAGTAGGCAGATGGTGCATAATACATACAAATTTGAACTAAGCAAAACTGCTCTCTCAATTATAAATCAGTGAAAATTACTGAAAATCACTGAGAAACAGTCAGAATTGCAGCACAGGAGAAAATCAGTGAATTTTTTTTCACTGAAAACAAATCAGTAAAATTTTTTTCAATTTTTCTCAAATCCGTGTGTATTGTTTTTGAAAAATCACATTTTTAACACAGGAAAAAAATTCAGAACTTGAACATTTACGTTGAAAAAATTTAGAGTTTGAAAAATTTACAGGAAAAATCCAGAGTTTGTAAATTATTGACGTGATAAGAAAATGACTCTCAAAACGAATGTAAACAAACGTCGTAGAATTGCCCAATTTGCTAACCAACAAGTTGTACGTTTTTTGGATAGCGGATTAGAAACAAATTAAAAAAAATAAAAATTGTCCATTTTGTATCCTATTAAAGTACCTACCTAACTGGAATTCAGACTTTAAATTTTAGCAGCCAGCGATATTTATTTCAATGCCGGCTAAATTTTACAACCAAACTTTACATCTCCCGAAAATGGGCAAAATTCGCCTTGGATTTTAGTATAATAGGATGATATCAACCATTAGATTTCCTCGAAAAACTACTCGAAATCCATAATCCGTATTCCATATCTATGAAAATCTCATTAACTTCTCTCCACGAACTTCCTTCCTCATCCGAATCTATTGACCAAATCTCGCCCATCAACACCCTTCTTGAAAAAACTGGCGCATAAAACGAAACGAGAATCCCCGAAAACTTTTTTCGAATCTTTTAAATTTTCATACCCGAACCCTCCAGCAACGCAGGGCACCGCGGCGTCATAAATATTCCCCTTATTCGGGCCGACGTTCTGTACACGATTCCGCGACGGTCGCTAAACTCGCGCTATTCTCTTGGGCAGCGAGATATTTCATTCTTTAGATACGTAGATTGGTTTAAAAACCAGAGGAAAGAAGCAACGAACTTTCACGGCGATGGATTGCGACAGTAGGATTTGAATTAAGTTGGGAATACGGTCGGGTGTCGGAGGAGGAGGGGAAAGCTTGACAGGAACTTGAAGAGGAAATGAGGCTGGGAGGGAAGTGTTGAAAAACAGGGTCACGATGTAAACGACGAAATAACCGCGAATATGGGGTAAGATTTAGTAGTCTGAAATATTCTTTAATGAGTTATGGCGATGTTTCCCCCTTTTTTTATAAATATTGGTCGAAGTTTCCCGAAAATAAATACATAAAATTTTATCACGGTTTAGGCAATAAGATGGGATAAAAATCATCATCGGTTTAAAAATTTATATAGAAGGAGCTTCGAAAATAAACGATAAAAAAATTGATGAAATATTTTTCGAAACAATTTGCGGCGGAAATATTTCATTGCATCGAAAAACCATCAATTTGGCCATTATTGTCGTTTCAAATTCCACTCTCGACGAATTCTGGTCGTTTGGAATAGTTGACGGGGCAAAGGCAACGGCAAAGGCGAGACGAGAACGCGACACGAAATATATTCAAATCCTCGCCCATCGTAATTCTCGCGAAACAGAATTCCTTCTGTGTCTATGACTTTGGCAAAGTTTTACATCTGTTTTACGATTTGTAACGTTGATACGCGACGCGTTAGGTGAAAACATGCATAAGCGAAGGCAAATCGCAGTTTGGGCGGAGGAGTAAAAAAGCTCGACTTATCCGTTTGATAAATGCGAGTATACGAGGCTGAAATAAGGACTTGGCTCGACGATATCGGATTTTCTTCCCCCTTCGAGCGTATTCCCGGTAAGATAGGTAGGTCTAGCTAGGTATTGCCATCTCGTATCATATTTTGACGAAATAACGTTGTATAAACCGGAATCTGCTTTTATATCGCAGCGTTATTTTTTTCTCTGGTATCTGTGTGTGTATTGAAAAGAACCCAGTTTCGATAAACGAAATTGGTAATCGGTAATGGGAAAAACGTACCGAGCAATAATCGAGCCACATAATTTCTATCCGAGCTGCTCGCTCGAACCTCTTATCCAGTTGGTTTCTTTAAAACGAGCTCTTCTTTTGCTTTTTTATCGCTAAGCTGCTGGGTACCGGACCATTGGGCGATTTTCATCGAGCCTTTAACGTAATTTCGTCTCAATTAAAACCCGGCTAGTTTATCCGCAGCATTGAACGGTATTCGAGTCAATAAAGTTGGCGAGGAATAGATAGAACGATTCTCGATCTTGTTTATTAGCCACCTCATCTCGAACAGTGGACTTTGCGAAGGAAATTTCCAGCCGAACGTTCGAAGGTATATTTTGTACAAAATACTTACATGAGGAAATGGGAGGGGAGGGTGTGAGGGTGCAAGGGCAACTTTACTTCGTAAGCAGTTTAAAATTAATCAATCTTAGTCAACTGTTTCGAGCCAGTCGCCTGTACAAATATGAACATCTGACACGACGTTCTTATACGAAGATAGCCGCCAGCTAATTATTTCTAGTCTTCGAAGCTCGCTTAAACGATCTGCAAAGTTTGTTAAAGTGCTTCGCTTGTTTAAAGCACTTTAACGGCCTATCAGCCGGTCTTCTCCTTTTATATATATTGGCAAAGTTTCTTCGCGTTTTTTTCTCTCTTTTCTTAAATACCACCAACACTCGAAGTTGTTTTCTTTTCATTTTTTTCGCGCCCCTGCCCCGATTCGCTGACACCTCTTCTAACGTTACACAAACTCGAGGAATAAGTTTTTCCCTAATTCTCATAAACTATAAGACTATTTACGTATGTGGTTAATATTCGAGGAATTTTTCAGCCTTTTTGCCATTACAATTGAACGTGTCACAGCAAAAAGGACATAGAAAAAATTGTGTTTTTGGAAAATCGCGATTGATGTTTGAGTATATTTTTTTTAATACCTACTAAATTAAGGAATTGAGCTGGGGAAAAATTTTTACCTTAAAAGGGTATAGCCGGTGAATTTGGCCCCCGCTCCGATTTTCGATCAAACCCCCTCAGGTGGTGTACCTTGATGTAAAAAATTGGAAAATTTTTTGACCCCCCCCCCCCATTCGGAGTTATGGCCATTTTATTGCATTATTTTCAAGAATTTTTCATTTCAATGGAAGTGAAGGAAATTTTCTGTTCTTTGGCATAAAGTTACATCTCGTAGATATGTATTCACGATAATTTTTTCAACAATTTTGGTGCACTTCTTCGCGTTATTTTGGCTATTTGAAGTTTTCAATCGTAAAAAACACCATATAAGCGAAAATCGACCACTTTTTAAAAATATCCCAAAAACGTGTTTTTTAACGTAGATTCACGTCACGTATTCACTTTTGGCGATTTTGATGCACCAAGGGCCAAAAATTGCAAAAAACCGTACAAAAATGTTGTTTTTTTAGCAGATTTTTCAAATTTTGAGCGTTTTGTATGGAGAGAAATGACTGAACGAAGAAATTAACATTGGATTCGTGTTTAGCGGGTCAAAATACCCTGATAAATACCCTTTTCGCGGTCGTTTTATTTGAAGACTCGAAATTCACTATTTTTGTCATGAAAAATCAGTGAAAAAGGTGAATTTTGAGACTTTAAACAAAACGATCGCGAAAAGGGTGTTTATCGGGGTATTTTGACCCGCTAAACACGAATCCGACGTTAGTTTATCTATTTGGCGAATTTTTTCGTATAAAGCACTGAAAATTTGAAAAAACTGCTAAAAAAACAACATTTTTGTACGGTTTTTCGCGATTTTCGGTCCTTGGTGCATTGAAATCGCCAAAAGTGAATGCGTGACGTGAATCTAAGTTAAAAAACACGGTTTTGTGATATTTTTAAAAAGTGGTCGCTCTTCGCTTATATGGCGTTTTTTACGATTGAACACTTCAAATAGCCGAAACAACGTGAAGAAGTGCACCAAAATTGTTGAAAAAATTATCGTAAATACATCTCTACGAGGTGTAACTTTATGCCAAAGAACAAAAAATTTCCTTCACTTCCATTGAATTTGAAAATTCTTGAGAATAATGCAATAAAATGGCCATAACTCCGAATGGGAGGGGGTTGGGGGTCAAAAATTTTTCTAAATTTTTTTTACATCAAGGTACACCATCTGAGGGGGTTTGATCGAAAATCGGAGCGGAGGCCAAATTCACCTAAAACCCGGCTATACCCTTTCATCTTTTTGCTACAAGAAAACAGCTCGCCCATCACTTGATATCTTTTCTATTTTTTTCTATATTGAAAACAAAAGGTTGAGTTTTATGTCATTTTTGTTGTGACTAAATTTCATTTCGACCCTTCTACGTTTGATGACGTATAATTTTTCCGGAAGTGAAAATTAAAAAAAAATCTTCATACAAAAGTTGAAGAGAATGAAAAAAGGAACATTTTCGTGAAAAAAATTTCAAATTATCTCTTTAGGGAGCGATAATATCGCACTTTGAAAAATGACAACTTTTTTTCATTTTCTTGGTTCCAAAAACATGCTAAAAATACATTTTGGACGAATTTTATTATTTTTTCAAATTTATGACGAAAAATTAACTAAAAAAACACTTCATTAAAATTTTAAAATTTTACAATCATCTGCACAGTGAGAAAATTAAACATTACGCAAATTCTCGAAAATCAAACATGTAATGTAGGTACCGAAATTGCAAACTTCGCATATTAAAAACGCCATAACTCTTCGAGGAAAACATATTGGAAGGTGGGAGGGAGCTCATTGGATAGAGAAAGCTTCAGAGAATACGAATCGCTTGTCGCATCAAAAAGAACATATGCTGAGGTATGCCCTTTTTGTTGACACATTCAATTCGGTCAGTTTATCTCGAACTGGAACGTTGTTGGAAATACGTGTAGAAAATTACGTTACAATTACAAGCGAGAAAAATTCTTTATAAAGAATTACTTCCCTTTTGGAGCGAACTATCACGCAGAACTATTCGTAATTAATCCATTTCCCGAATACAAAAAAATAAAATGAAAAAGAAAAAGAGCTATTAAATTATTGCAACATGGCGCCGCCAGCAGAAACGTCATAATTCAAAACCGCTGAACAAAAAAAACACCGCTTAAATGCCGGTTATACACGAAATAAAAAATCGATTAAATTGTAACGTTATAGTAAAACCTCCCAGCGCCAAATTTACCGCACTTTTGCTTCGGGTTTCGCTGCCCCCTCGGCCCCCGAAAGCTTTTGTTTTGCTAACGATAATAGTACGACAAACTGATTCGAAAAACGAACTTGACACGGTGTCGTGTCGTGTTTTTAGTTATTTTTACTGGATAAAGCGAAGGCGTTGCTTTTTTGTTCTATGCTGTGTTTTTTTTATTGTTTAATAGAAACGTTTAAAGTTGTTTTAATTTTATGTTTTCGTTACGCGGTGTTGGCCACGTGAAAAAGTAATTTGATACAGAGATCAAAACACATGCATATGAACAGCCATCAATTGTCAATAAAATTTAAAAGTATAAATAGGTAACGCAACTTATTTATTTGAGGAGATATTCACGAAAAACCGGTTTTCAGCAGGCATTTACCCCCCCCCCCCCCCTGATTGCGGAGGGTTCCTGGAGAGTTCAGAGTTCAATTTGATATGTTGTTTAGTGGACCATTAAGAACGTAGACCGTGAAAAAAAATTAGAATTGAATTTTTGGGGGGTTTGGTACATTTTTCCCTTTATTTTCCTGGACTAGGTATTATTATATCTATATTTTTTAAAAATTTCCCCAAAATTCAAATTTTCTAAAAAAAAGATGTCAAGTTCAAATATTTTCAAGAATTTTTAAAGTTCAAAATTTTTCCATCCTAAAATGTTTTCAAATTTTTTCCAACTTTACATTTTGTATTTACTTAAGGTTATTAGAACAATAGAATGATAATTTAGAAAATCATCAATTTTCTTTGTTATAATTTTTTCCTTTGTTGAGCTGAAAAAAATTTTGAAGTTTAAAAAAAATCTTGAAATAATGCTTGGGATTGAAAAAAAAATCGACTTGAAATTTTTTTAGAAAATTTTATGATATAAGAAATTAGAATCGAAGAAAAACAAAAAAATATACCTAAAGTTGGAAAATATTCTAAAAAAATGTAGTTAATTCGGAAAAAAATTTCGAGAAAATTTATACTTGGAAAAATTTTTGATAAAATCTGGAATTGGAAGAAATTTTGAAAATAATGAACTTGGTAGAAAAAAAATGAGATAGCTTACGTTTAATTATAGAAAATCAAAAGCACTTCTCACCCTTAGATGAGCTGTTGAAAAAATTAAAAGGAAAAAGTTGTCCATTGATATATTTTTTCCATGGTTCCGCATTAAGAGGAGTCGAAAGAAATACGAGCGTGTCTAAAATTTTAACGAAAATTGTTGGACTAGTTTACTATAAGTGTAAGATCTCACAAAAAATTTTGAGCAATCCATCTTAAAAGAGGACACTTTTGGGTGGTCCATCTGCTACCCCCCCCCCCCCCCCAAAGTGCGGTATGAGTTTCTACAGATTATTGAATTATAGAACTCAAAATTAGATACCATTTGTCTTCTACAAAGCACTGCCATGAAAATTTTTGAAAAATAACATCATAAGTTAGGTATTCTAACTCAAAAAGCACTTTTTGCAGGGAGAGCCCGATGTTTCTAGTACGTGATTAAAAATTTTTCAAAGGACTCCCAATCACAGTAAACTAACTTGCCAATTTTTATAAAAATTCGGGATGTTTTCTCGATCCACTCCTCTCTGCATCCATTCACGATTTATACAAGTAAACTGAAGAAGACGAGGCATTTAAGAAAGTTTATATTTATTCATACAACTGTCATTATACGTCATTTCGTATGAACGTCGACGTAGGTACTCATTATTTTTCTATTCATAGAACAATTTGAATTCATTCACAAGAAAGCATCATGAAAAGATTTCAAAAACGTGGAAAATTTCCAACCGTTAAAATTATACCATAGAAAAAATTTACATAAAACACGATGAAAATTTCCCAAAACGAATTCCATTAAAAACAATTCGAGAAAAATTTGAAACCCGTATAGCTCTTGGCAATTTCATCATAGCTACTCTCACCTACACAAACGCACAAAAGGCTACACCGATACAGCCACAGCATAGTAAAAAAAAAAAACTTTGAAAATATACCCCAATCGACGCCACAATTGTGACAGATGTCAACGAAATTTAATACCCGAGGTTACACCGGCACCGCACCGTCAAATGGCTAAAAATCCGAAAAAATAGTCTCGTTTTAATTAAATTCGTCGATTAAATTTGAAGCTGAAAAAAAAACATCCGAAAAAAACTCCGGAGTTGTTTTCCAACGCCGTAATTTTTTTCACCGACGTTTACATTAAAATTCCCTCAAACGAGGATTTGGCACGGCGAAAGTTTTTGTAAAGTCTATTTACACGACGAAATTTTATCATTCTTCGGGAAGGAAATTTTTTCCACGTAAAAAAATACAAGAATTTAATAACGTGTCTTTTCCTCGGAGAGGAAATTTTTTTCGTTATTAAATTTATAAAAGCCGAGGTTTTCAAGGTGTGCTATTTTAAAAAGGTTTCAACTTTCTTTTGTTTGGAAAAAGTTTTTTACGGAGGGGTTTCCAAATGCCATGCCATGCCATTGCCCTTGAGTCTACAGATGAAGTACAATAGGTGACCCTTTTCGAGATGAATTTTTCAAGGTGAAGTCGTAAAATATACCGATAGGTAGGATTTTTGCCAATTATACGCGCGAAAACGTTTAATAAATTATCGATTTTTTGTTAACTTTTTCTCGATGTGGTTTTTGGAAGAGAGAAAAAACTGCCGACGGATGCCAATAATTAGTTATATGTACCTACCCGTATTATATGGAGTAGGTACCTTTTAGTGTTGAATGCAAACTAACGAGAAGTTGGCACAGAATGATCCTATACGTATCTCATTTTTGTTTTGAAGAGTAGAGGGTAAAGGGGGAGGTATAACCTTCGTCATAAATTAAGGATACAAATAGGGAGAGAATCCCAATTCAGGAGATGAAAGAATAAATCTGGAAAATGACAAAGATTAAAAATTACTTTCTCTCCTATGTCACTGTCTCAGAGACCAATGGAACAGAGATAATCATCAATGTCACGAGTGACAATTTTGAGCAAGGAACCGCTGATGAAAATGTACGTGTTGAGATTGGCTAGTTTAATTACACAAGAAATCGATTTTGAATCACAAATAATCAATATCATGAACTAAAAACAAATTTCAGATATTTACATGAAATTCGCCATTTCTAAGAAATTGTAAATTCGTGAAAAATCAGCGATTCCTGGAATAAGTTCTATTCCTTAAAAAATCCGTATTCTCCAGGAAATTTTCAAATTCTGGAACATTTCTGATTTCTGGGATTCTTCAAATTCCTGGGATATTTATGATTTGTACGATATTTCCGATTTCTGGAATATTTCCAATCTCCAGAATATTCCTAATTTCAAGGATACTTTCAAATCCTGGAATATTTCTGATTTCTGGAATGTTTCCAATTTCTGGAATGTTTCCAATTTATGGAATGTTTCCAATTTATGGAATGTTTCCGATTTCTGGAATATTTCCAATTTCAAGGATACTTTCAAATCCTGGAATATTTCCAATTTCTGGGATATTTCCAATTTCTGGAATGTATCCAATTTTTGGAATGTTTCCAATTTCTGGAATGTTTCCAATTTCTAAAATGTTTCCAATTTCTGGAATATTTTTAATTTATGAGATTTGTCAATTTCTGTTCAATTTTCAGGATATTTAAATTTAAAATCGCTGCAGAGCTGGATTATTTCTGATTTCTAAGATAATTAGAATACATTCAATTCCTGGTATATTTTCTGCTTTCTGGGATATTTCCAATTTCTGGGATATATCCAATTTCTGGAATATTTCCAATTTCTGGAATATTTCCAATTTCTGGAATGTTTCCAATTTCTGGGATATTTCAAATATCCCAGAAATTGGAAATATTCCAGGATTTGAAAGTATCCTTGAAATTGGAAACATCCCAGAAATTGGAAATAATGTTTCCAATTTCTGGAATGTATCCCATTTCTAAAATGTTTCCAATTTCTGGAATATTTTTAATTTATGAAATTTGTCAATTACTGTTCAATTGTCAGGATATTTAAAATCGCTGGATTATTTCTGATTTCTAAGATAATTCCAATACACATACATTCAATTCCTGGTATGTTTTCTGCTTTCTGGTATATTTCCAATTTCTAGGATATTTCTAATTTCTGTGATATATCCAATTTCTGGGATACATATTTCCAATTTCTGGGATATTTTAAATTTCTGGAATATTTCCAATTACTAGAATATTTCCAATTTCTGAAACATTTCCAATTTCTGGAATATTTCCGATCCCTGAGATTTGCCTACACATTTTTTTTTTACAATTTCCAAGATATTTCCAATTCCTTTCTGAATTCTGGAATATTTCCAACCTCGGATATCTTCAATTTCTGGAATGTTTCCAATTTCTGGAATATTTTTAATTTATGAGATATGTCAATTTCTGTTCAATTGTCAGGATATTTAAAATCGCTGGATTATTTCTGATTTCTAAGATAATTCCAATACACATACATTCAATTCCTGGTATATTTTCTGCTTTCTGGTATATTTCCAATTTCTGGTATATTTCCAATTTCTGGGATATTTCCAATTTCTGGGATATTTCTAATTTCTGGGATATATTCAATTTCTGGGATATTTCCAATTACTGGAATATTTCCAATTACTGGTATATTTCCAATTACTGGAATATTTCCAATTACTGGAATATTTCCAATTACTGGAATATTTCCAATTTCTGAAACATTTCCAATTTCTGGAATATTTCCGATTCCTGAGATTTGCCTACACATTTTTTTTACAATTTCCAAGATATTTCCAATTCCCGGAATTTGTAATTTCCAAGAATATTTACCGAATTCTGGAATATTTCCAACCTGGGATATTTTCAATTTCTGGAATGTTTCCAGTTTTAAGGGTACATACTTCCAATTTCTGGGATATTTTTAATTCCTGAGATTTACCCATTTCTTTTCAATTTATGACATGACATAGGTAATAAATTCCGAAAATATTTTCAATTTCTAGGATATTTTCGATTTCTGGGAAATTTCCAATAACTGGAATATTTCTGATTTCTGAGATTTGCCCATTTTTGTTCAATCTAGGATACTTCCGATTTCTGAACTGTTTCCAATTTCTGGAAAATTTTCACAAAATCATAGAAAATTTCCGATTTCTGAAAAATTCTCAGTTAAAATTCTCAGTTTCCAAAAAAAAGTTCCCAATTTTCAGGAAAATTTTCAAATTTTTAAAATACAATTTTTGATTTACAAGAAAATTTTTAATTTCTAAAACAATTTCCAAGAGGATTTCCAATTTCCAAGGGATTTCCAATTTCTATGCAATTCTCAGAAATCCTCAACTTTAAATTCCAGGGAAATGTACAATTGCCAAGAAATTTTCAACATCTAAAAAATTTTCAATTGCCAAGAAATTTTTGATTCTTGGGAAATTTCTCAATTTATTCAGGTCACTGATGACAATGGTCATGGGTCACAGGTGATGAGTTAAAGGTCACAGATGACAGTTCAAGGGTCACAGGTCGGAGGTGAGGTGAAGGGTCGGAGGTGACAATTTTTACATCATGATTACTTTCAAGTAACTGGTAACAAGTTTATTGTCCCAGGTAAGACTTTTCGTGTACTAGGTCACCAGTCCATGTCAGAGATATGGAGTATCGCATCATTAGTGGAAAGTTCCTTGTATCATGTAATGTGGAAAAATGGCAGAAACATAAAAAAACTCAACAACAAACACCCAGTCACAGACAAATAGTTGATTCTGAAATGTCTTACTAGAGAAAAATTTTTCTTCCTCCACAGAAACGTTTTCTGATCAATTGATCACTTCGAAATAGTGCCGAATAAAGTCATCTTCTCTTTCATCACTACTTCCAAAAATGTTTTCATTCTACACACATTTAGGTACAAACCAGAAGCGCCATAATTTTCAGAACACCCTGTACACGTACACGCAAACGACGTCAAACCGCACAAACTCGCGTTCAAAAGTTAAGTCGATTTTAATAAGAACGATTTTTCATTTACGACGCGAAATTAGTCAGAAATTTGATTTTTCAACATCTCTCAAGGTATAAAGATATACGTACGCGCGATATTTCATAAACATAATTCCCCTCATCCACGAAACGAACGCGTATACGGTTGCGGGAGCTGTAAATCCTTTGACGAACCCGAGCCGCTACGTCTTTATCCTCGTTAAGGAAACTTTTAATAATCAATCATAATATTTCTCGAGAAGTAAATTATTTCAGCTTGATTACTTCATGCGATCACACGTCTGCGTATGTAGCCGTTTAAAGAAGAAAACACGCCGACGAACAAATTACTCGTCAGACGTCTACCGCTTTACAGCTTTTTGAAACCTGGAAACGTACACGAGCTCAATTAAGATACGCAAAGAGCAAAAAAAAAGTCGAGGTAAAAAATTCCCTCCTATTCTCTCTCGAAACGTCGAACCCAACACCACCCCTGGTGGAAAAAAATTATAGCGGATTTGATTATAAAATGTAGTATCTTTGCATTTACATAACTTCATTTTTAAAAAATTTCAACTTTAGTGGCACATTGTCTCGGATATCAGATACACGTAGGTACATTGCCTGTAATTTTTTTTCGACTCGTTTGCTCGTTTCGAGCCATACGAATAGTATTCTTTTATTGTTACGTTTAACCGTTTGCCATTTTCCTAATTGAAGCTTCGTATTATGGCAGTAGGCTTTTTTTATGCTCTGCCTGCGTTCCTCCTTTGCAACGTATCTCTGTTCTTAGCTTTTTCTCAATTTTTCTGATGACTACGTTTTAATAATATATGCTGGCAAGTGTTTCACTCGCTATATCTCGTATATACGAGGGATGCATCTTACATATTTAATAAATTTACAACGTTTTGTCAACGTACCCGCTCCGGTGGCTCGGCTATCTGTTGGTTGCGGTGCTCGGCGTTGCTCGCGAAAATAATTTTCTTCCGCGACGTTTTTCTTTTTTCCCCCGGAGCCAGGGGGAGCCGAAGGGAGGGGATTTTTTATAGATGATTTTATTTCGTGTGTACGAAGTTGGCATCTTTTGATAGTAGTATCGCTACTCTGGCTGGATACGGTATTAGCATGGCGGTGAAAAAAATTAACCATAAATTTAAGGTGCATCGGTGTGTAAGGTGAATTTAAACTGACATTTAAAGGTATACCCGTTGTTTGGAGGATGCGGGCTCGAGTATTCGGGTAATTTGGTATTCCATACCGCCAAATACGAGGATTTTTATTCTCGCCAAGGTTTCGCTGTTTTATACGACCACGAGCGTATTTTTTAGCACGAAGCGGGCGACGGCTGGTGGCATGCTCGCATGCGAAAGACATTAATTGACGACGAATATTGAATTCTTAAAACAAGACCAACGTCGTGTCAGCTCTTTGCGAGACAAGTCTGTTTAGCCGAGGTAACCGAATTCGTTGGGGGAATTTACCTCTTCGAGAGGGTTTTTTTTTCATCCGGGTAACTTTCGCGAACCCTCGTACGAATCGTGGTTAATGCATCGACCGCAAAGTGAGCTGAGCGAAGGCACCGTAACTCAGCCATGTACCGAGATAGAGTTGCGAGTAATTCTTACACGGGTCCTGTGGTATTTCTTGATTCGACCCGGACGAATCTCGAGTACGAATGTGGTGTTTTTGCACGACGACGTTCAAGCGACCGGCAAATACCGTGGAATAAGTGAAAAGTGTAAATTTCTTAGAAACGTGGGGCTCGTTTCTCCGAGTATTTAAAATGGGAGGCCTCCAAGTAATGTGATTTAAATTAAACCAGGAGCTCGGATGATGTACTCGTACGTAGAAATGTAGCAGGGATGGTTTTTTAAAAAGGGGAGAAAATTTTCGTAATGGTTATTTTACGCAGGAATGGTGAATTTTGCAGACCGTACACAACGATACGCTTTTCGACGATTAAATTCGTTCGCTTGAATACAACACAGTAAATTTCTTGTATTTGTATGTATATGTTATCGTACCTACTTCATTTACATCCAGAACGAATGGTAACCTATCTAGACCCTCATTCCCCTCCTCTGGCTCGCTACGTACCGTCGTTTGAGTATATTATGTGAAAACAAACGAGTGGGTATCTGTATGTATAACGTATTATGCCACTGTGCCTCTCTGTCTGTCTCTGTTTTTTCTAAATGTGTAAATTTATCTGTCTGCTTTTCATCTCGAGCCATGCATGGTGCGAGCTTTTACCCCTTTAGGTACGTATGTCTAGGTAGAGTTGTGTAGCGTATAAATATAGCCAGGTAAGGGATACACGTTTTATCAATAATCCGCAAAAAACGACGAGTGTATTTTGATGCATTATGAACATTTAATATGAAAAAGGGTTTCAGAATGGGAAATTTTTTCGATAAATTATTCATCGGTGAAGTTCGTCTGGATGTTGATAAGTGCCTATCAATTATTTTGGCCAAAAAATGATATTTCGATGATCAAGCTCCAAATTTATTCGTTTCAATTTTTTTCGATGTCTTTAATTCTAATTCTTTTAAAAATTGTATCCCATTAACTAAACATTTTTTATTGAAATTTTCCCAAAATTTTTCTGACCTTGATTTTTTAAAATGTTTACTATCTATATTTTAAAATTTTTTCAATTTAATTATGGAATTTATTGTAAAAATTTTTGAAAAACTTCAAATTAAATTTTTTTTGTAAAATACAACGTTGAAAAATTTTTTAAGAAACTTTCAATTAGAAAAATTTTGAAGTTGAAAGAAATTTGAGGAGAAATTTTTTAAATTATTGGAAAAAAATTTCGAGTTGGAAGAAATTGAAAAAATATGAAATCGAAAAAAAAAATAAAAAAAATAAAAGTTGGAAAATTTTTTAATATGTGCTATAGTTTTTCCAACTTTGATTTTTCAAGTTTTTTTTTCAACTTCATGTTTTTCAAAATTTTTTATTACCTAGTAATTGGAAGAAACTTGAAAATACCTATATGAAATTGAAGAATATTTTTAAAAATCACAATTTTAAAAAAATGTTGAGAAAATTGAAACTTGAAAAATTTTTGAAAAAAATAGCATTAAAGAAATTGAAAAGATTTAGAGTTGAAAATTTTCAAACTTAGAATAAATTTGAACCTTGGTCGTCAAAATCCCATTTTTGACGAAAATAATTAGGAACTAGTCAGTTTTTATAAACAATTTTTTTTGAAGCGCCTTCAATTTCAAAGTTAGGCAAAAGGTCATGAAATGAAAATTTGTTCAGTTTTCGAAGTACTATCCATTCCCACGATTTAAAAAAAAATCGTGATTTTTTTGGAAACAGCATTTGTCCCTTCAATTATCAAGATAGGCAAGATGTTCATCTCAAGTTTTTTCTAGAGGTGCCCGGTTATACCCTAAAATGTAGTATCATCCTCCAGTCACGCGACACCCTGTGGATGGACTAGCGTGGTTGATTTCAAAAAAAAAATCAATCAAGGGAGTGGATAGTACTTTGAAAACTGAACAAATTTTTTACTGAAAACTTTAAATGAAGGGGTTACGGGGCATTCAAAATAAGTGAGCTTCAATTTTTTTTTTAATTTTCTCAATTTTGAATGACCCGTAGCTCTTTAATTTTTGAAGTTAGGAAAAAAGTCTTCAGAACAAAATTTGTTCATGGTTGATTTATTTTTTTAGAATTTTTTATAAACAATTTTTTTGTAGCTCTTCAATTTTAAAGTTAGGCAAAAAGTCATGTAATGAAAATTTATTCAGTTTTCAAAATACTTACTATCCATTCCAGCAATTGAAAAAATTTTAACGTGTTTTTTTTAGAAGCAGCATTTGTCCCTTCAATCATCAAGATAAGCAACTGTTCATCTCAATTTTTTAGTGGTAACCGGTTATATCCAAAAATGAAATATTATCGCCCACTTATACACCCAGTCCATTAATACAAGCCGCGAGCACGATTTTGTTTAGTGAGATGGACTTGCTTTTTTGGCAAAGTTTACACTTAATTTCCTCATTTTTTTCAAGATCAAATTTTTTCAAAATTTTTTCCTATTTATAATTTTTTTGAAATTTTTTTCAAGTTGTCAAACTCCCATAGTTTTTTAGAATACTTTCCAAGTTCAGTTTTCTCAAATTTTAACCCAAGTTTGTTCCTGCACATTTTTTTTTGTAAGTTCAATTTTCTCAAACATTTTTAAAAACTAAATTTTAGCAAAAATTTACGTGAATATTTTTTTCAAGTTCTTTCAGTTGCTTACTTTTTCTGGTTGCAGTATGAGAAAAAGTCAAAAAAATGACACTGCCTATATTATTAATTTTTCTTTGACGTCATCGAAGCAAAAAATTGAAAAAATATCTATTTACAAGAAATGTTGACAAAAATTGAACTGTAAAAAATTTCGCGAAAATTTAAATTGGATTTTAGATCTTGGAAATATTTTTGAGAGAATTGATGAAATAAGAGAACTCAGGGAATATTTTGTTTCAAAAAGAAAATTTAATAACTAAAAATCCCAAATTGGAAAAAATTGAAAAAATTCGAAAAGACATTTTGAGAAAGTTTGAAGCTAGAAAAATACATGACATAAATTTGTCCTTCCCGCGAGTATAAATAGACATTCGTCAATAAACTTACCCAGGGGGGGGGAGATGGGTTCAATATTAAATTCTTTTTCATATGGCGATATTCAAATTATCAAGTAAGTAATACGCATAAACTGTGAGAATTGTTGGCAGTTTATTAAAAAATGTTCCCAATGCAGAAATAGTTTTACAAACCAGGACCAAAAAATCTGATATTCTAATTTTTTTAACCGATTTTTGTCAGTGTTTACTGAGGGGAGATTTTAATAAACCAGAAAATCAGCTCTATAAGGAGTACAGGAGAAATCTTAAATTTATCAGAATTCAGCTCTTGAAGGAGGTGCTGGAGAATTTTTAATTCTCATAATTCAGCTATGGAGGGAAATATAGAACAATTATCAATTTTCAGAATTCAGCTCCGGAGGAGGGTACAGGGGAATTTTCAGTTATCAATATTTGAAGAAAATATCCCTAGAACTTAGTCCTCGTACAAATAAAAGAAGTACAACAAAAAATTATGGAAGAGGCTGCAAGAAAACTATTAACTAATAATTTTTTAAAAATAAATGAGTCTAAACAATCGTGTCAGTAACATGAAACTTGAATTTGAACTCATTTGACTTTTCGAGCTCAGCAGCCAAAAGCCAAGAGCAAAAAAACTGATTTATTTCTTGTTTATAATGTAAGTAATTTTTTATGATTTTTCCCTAAAAGTTTTCCACGATGTTGCCACATTGGATTCTGGATTTTACCAGAATTTCACCAATTTCAGACATAAACATTTTCCACAATTTCAAAATTCAGAATTCAAAATTTTCCGAAATTTATCAATGTAAAATTCAAATTTTCTAAAAAAAATTCATCTAAATTCCAGCATTTTCGTAATTTTCCCAACTTTAAAATTCGGAATTTCCCTTAATTATCTACCATGCCGAATTTTAAAAAAAAAATCTTCAATTTTGTCGGATTCCTAATTTTACAATTCTGACAGATTTTTCTAAACTTATCAAAATTTCTCAAAATTTTACTGAATTATAAAAATTTATCAAAGGAAAAATTATGTGAGGGGAAAGGAGGTCTCCATATTTCTCACGTTATCTTTGATCGCAGAACTGCTACAGAAACGTTACAAAAACACCACGTACGTCGCAATGATACCGAATTTCTAACCTCACACGGCTGGGCAAAAGGAAACCCCACGAATTGGTTGTGAAAAGTCTATAGAAACATTCCCAGAATGTGATTGAAACTCCATAGAAACCCAACGAAACGAGCGATAAACGAAATTATTGAAAACTTTTCCTTGTATATACTTAATTATCCATGGAAAATTGCAAATACAAACACGATCATATTCGCGATGTTATTTTGACTTCAAAAGACGTAAATTAATACAGAATCTCGTTTAAAATAAGTAGCTCGTTTTAATAAAATTATTTAAATATTTGCAAAGGACCAAATAAACCTACATCAATTGAATTTCGTTCAATCTGAAGAACAAATTATCCCCATAGGATATTCGAAGATCTGCGACATTTTCGTCTTCGATAAATTATTCAAATAAATATTCTCTTTCGATATTATTTCTACTCCTCCTCTGTTCCATTTTGGATCAACGATGAGAGCGAAATCAGTGGCGAGTTATTCAAGATACAGCCCGAATCGACAGACATCTGTACGTATTTAGCTAATCAGGGCGAATTTTATTCCGAATATAATTTCGTTAAAAATTAATTCGACGGTGAAAAAGGTAGTAGCCGGAAAATATTATATTTACAGTTTTTACGTTTAGGGGGCGGGGTGGGATCACTAGCGTGATCCTTGATCCGCCTTTGAAACACGGTCGCGGCAATTATAACGTTTTTTTTATGGGTCAAACGCGATGATATTTTCATTAACGTTTGTTATCATTATGAAAATATAAGCGAAAACGCCAGTCGAAGGAGGCAAGTTTAAAATATTTAATGAAATAACTCGTCGCGTAATGTTCTTACACGACGAGTAAGTGTCAAATTAACACGCTCAATAGGGTATTGTCAGAAGGTTTTTTCTCGTTTTTTTTATTATTTTTTCCCCCCATAAACCCAAAATAACGCGAAAAGAAGCACAAACGAACGTTACTGGAGAAAAATTCAGTTTAAAATAATGTCAGTTGTCAAGTACCGCGTAAAATTCCCTTATGTCTAAATTTAATATTCAACAGCTGAGGTGTTTGGTTATTTAATTAGCATTAAGCATTTTTTTTAAATTTACCTTTGGTACGCTCGAAATAACGTCTACTTTTTGAATATTACGTGGAGTAAATTTTAAAATTATTCCGTAAGAAGGTACGTCGCATTATACTCGGTTTATTTATTTTTAACTCGCGAACAAAGACGTTAACAAAATTTGCGAGTTTATTGCCCTTTTGAATTTCGCCTTACACGAGGCGAATTGCAAATCTGACCGGAAAGGTGGCGGAAAAAATGGACCTGGAGCTTCTGCGATGATGAAATTTACCCCGCGACACGTGTATTTCATTGGAAAATCAAACGTTGTGGTATCACGAGAGGAAAAAAAAATATTTCAGCGAGAAATACGAAACGTTGCGGAGAAAAGCGCTGGCTGAAAACGAATTACCAAGATGTGTGATTACAAAAGGTCGCAATAAGAGGTAATTTACGCGTTTGTTAGCTGTTACGATGTGCGGTAAACGAGTGGTACTCAAAATGATTGTCATGAATTGGAGAAAAAATCACGTTTTCGTGGCTCGAACGAGTATATAAAAATTTCGTTACTTGCTACGATGTCCACGTCGCGAATGGATTCGATTCTGTTTCGTGGGGGAAAAAACCTTTTCAGTGACCCGGAAGTACCGAGAGACAAAAAAAAAATGGAATTTGGAATTAAATGTGTCGTTGGATGAACTAGATTGCTTACGAAGTTGTAATACGAGGTGTTTCAAATGTATTTAGGATACTTTAATAGAGTATGAAATTTTTTTAAATGTTCGTACGATGTAACGAATTGGTGAAAAGAAGCCAATTTTGCTAGGTCTCGTTGACTTTGCTATTGGTATTTTCGCAATTTCGCTGGAAATTGAGGAAAACTATGGGCTAGGTCGCAGCTACGGTGGAAAAAAATCTCATAGAAAAATTGAAGCGAATGTTTGAAAACTTTCGAAAAGCACATTCGGAGCGTTTACTAATTCCACGTATGAAATTTAAGCCTCTTAGGTTAGAATAGTCAAACTGTAACATTATATATGTACAATCGCCGAAAAATAACGCAAAAGCCCGAAAATCCTAATCGTATGAAAGGTGCAGATAGAAGCGGAAAGAGAACGAGGAAGAAAATCCTTCAGAACTAATTTTATGTGAAAAGTTTCATTCGAAGGCCCTACGCTCACATAGTACTGCGAATACGCACACAATGTATACCAAATTGTGACCTATGTGCATCGTTAAGATTACGAGAACGATAAGCGTATGAAAATTAAAGGCAGTTTCGAGATGGGAATATTTTTTTGAATTCCTGGTTCAAGTGGGGCAGTAAAATAACTACAGAAGATTTGTTTTGTTTCGTTTTTTAAAAAAAAAAGTTTCTTGAGTCAAGAATAATACAAAGTGGGGCTGAATTAAACATTAGGCGAACGAAAAATACGAGAATGAATTTTATGAATTTTTTTTCTTTCGTTACTTGATTCTAAAACCAATTGGAAAATTAGAAAATAAAATATTTTTTATACAAAAATTTTTCAACCTCACATCTCTTGGATACGTTTTCTCTTTTTTAAAAATCATGAAAAAATACAAATGTGACCCGTGCAGGGAAAAGGTACCTAAAGTCGGATTTTTCAAAAATGAGTTTTTTGGCTTAAATGATAGGGGAGACTATGCGGAACATTTTAAGACCTGGATGAGCATCCTAAGTAAATTTTTCGGTGAGATAGAGACATTTAAAAATTAGAAAAAATCATGACTTTCAAAAAAAAAAAAAAAGCGAAAAAACACGTTTAAAGCTGCGTAGAGGTCTGAAATACCTAAAAAAGCGAAAAAAAAATTTTTGAAAAAAATTGTCCATTTTTCATATTTTTGTCTCTAACTCAAAATTATGTTTTCCGACTTTAGGTACCCTGTCCCTGCACGGGTCACAAATATTTCTTAAATTTTCAAAAAATTAAAAATAGCTTTCCAAATTATCAATTTCTTAACAATATGTCTCCATGAATGCATATAAATTTCATGACAGGTCTCATAAATGATTATTTCAGAAATAATTGAGGGGCTTAGTTCCAAAACTCACTTTTGCCAAAAAAAATCGATGTCGTTTTTTTTGCGGATTCTGGTTCAGTTTTTCATACTGAATCGAAATCTGCAAAAAAAAACGACATCGATTTTTTTTGGCAAAAGTGAGTTTTGGAACTAAGCCCCTCAATTGTGTTTTACATCATGATATTTTTACAATTGAGGAGCGAATTTCTCCAGTAATAGGTACCCATTTTTGTTTTTAATTCTTTCATTTGACGACGACCCCCCCCCCCCCCCATCGCCGGCACAAATTCAGAAAGAAAGGACTGATTTGATCCTTGAGCCTTCCTAATTTGCTTTGATTGAAGATTTGAAAGAAAATAAAAAACTAGATTTTAATTAATTGGACATGGATATTTTTACTCAGAAAAAACATTTGCACAGATTGCAGATTTTTCACATTTACCAACTTCTCCTCCTTCTACAGTGAAGCCTAAAAAATAAATGTCCCTGAAAACATTTTCCACGATTTTCATTGATACCACTCCTTTTCAAGGAGATATAAAAATTAAATTTCTGTCCACAAAGATTCGTCAAAAATGGTATTTTTGAGTTTCTTGAAAAGTAAATTTGAGGGAAACATGGTAATATTTTTGTGGATAGGGGTATAAGTTTTCTAATTTTTGATAAAAACTGACAACTTTTGATAATTTGAGCAATTTTCATCAAAAATTGACAATTTTTAATTAAGACTGGAATATCAACGAAAAATTAAAGATTCTTTCCGTTTCTGGTAAGATTTGCCAATTTTTGGTAAAAGCTCCAAATTTTGGTAAAAATTTCAATTTTTAGTAAAAATTCCAATTTTTAGTAAAAATTCCAATTTTTGGTTAAAGTTCCAATTTTTGGAAAATAAAAATTCCAATTTTCGGTAAAATTACCAATTTTTGGTAAAATTCTAATTTTGGAAAGAAAAAATTCCAATTTTTTTTGTAAAAATTCCAATTTCAAATAAAAATTATTAATTTTTAGTGAAAATTAGCATTTTTAGTTACAATTATCAATTATTTGAACTTTTACCCACTTCTGGTCAGTATCGCCAATTATATGTATGTAAATTAAATTCCACTTTTAAGTAGATCCATTTTACGTCAACTTAAATCAAAAATGAATTCGGGTCTTCAGATTTTGCTTAAATAAATGCGTGCAAAAAAAATTAAAACAACGTATGGCACATCCATTTTCTATAATTTGAGATCATCGAATTTCAATATCGATTTACTTGAAAATTAGAGCCCCACATCCACGCTCTAACTCGATCCCTCCAACCATTTTTTTCGTAATCAAGGCATAGGGTCAACTGGGGCGCGGGGAGGGTCAGATAGAAGAATCAAGTCGATATTTTTAAACTCGGTGATCTCAAATCAGTGAGAATCAACGTGACACAAGCTATTTTTAATTTTTGCACTTTTTTTCAAAATTAGGGGTCTATTGGGGCACTAAAGGGTCAGATTCAAAAATAAGCAAGTATTCGAACCTTTTTGTAATATTTTGAATTTTGGTCGAAATTGAGCACCCATGTGCCCCCAGAGGAGTCCAGATCCCATTTTGAAAATTTGCTGGTTAAAAAAAGGGTAAGAAGGACTCTTTATTTTAATTTTTCAGATTTTTAAATGGTAATGTTCATCTTTTGTTCTTATTATGAAAGTTGAGCTTTCACAACAAAAAATCAGCTTTGAGCTTTTCAAAATGTCATTAACGTTTTTGAATTTCCTATCGATTCTCCTTCAAACTCCGCAAACAGTTTTCGCCCAAGTACAACCAATCTCGAGATATGAGCCTTCAAATTTGGGTAATTTGAAAAAAAATCGCAATTGCGTGAAAATTACTAGGCCCATCTCCTTTCCCTTGAAGGTAGAAGAGAAATGATGATGGTTATGTGAACAGACCAGGAAGGGAAACTCGTAAAACAAATTAAGCAAAACGGAGGACCCGACTTCAATTTTGGTCTAAGTTGGTGAAAAATTGACCAAGTAAGAATTGCTTTATAATTATTGATGAAACTTTAAATTTTTGGTACCTACTTTTCAAAAAAATCGGAAGACGGAATGATAAAAATTCACACGAGCAGTTTTTGTTATTAAAATTCCATAGAAACTACAACAATTTTAATTTTAAATTTTTTCCATTTTAGTTATCGAAACAAATAGAGAAGGGAAATCATGAGCGAAATTTGAAAGCTCATTTTTTCATTTAAGGATGAACCAAACAGAGGATAGATTCCCTCCTTTCATCCTTCCCATCACACTAATCATAGCAAAACTGATTTTCCGATTGAGAACGTTAGAATCTGATCGAAAAATTATCAAAATCAAAGACGGATGACTTTTTAAAAATAAAATAGAGAAAATATTTCATTTTGTGCCAAAAAATATTAAAAAATTGCTTTCGAAAAGGAAAAATCAAAAAAAATTCTATGATCCACAATATTTTCTAATACCTCAATTATTTCATTTTCAGTAATTTTTAAAGGATTTTTCACCCTTAATAATTGAAAAAAATGAAAAAAAATTATTAAGCAATTTTTTAAATGAATGATTGTCGAACTGGTACCTACGAGACAAAATTTATATACCTATTTTTCAAAATTTTTCGAATCATTTTTCCAGAATAACCCCCTCTCCCTGCCCAATGAACCAACGACCTACGTAAATTACTGTTTTTAATGTTTTTTATGATACATGCAGTGATTCATTTGCATTTCACAGGGTGTTTCTGTTCAATAACCCTTCACAACCCTTCGATAATACCTGGGGCACTTTTGTTACACTTTTGTATGATAATTTGCCTAACCCACTAACATCAGGAGCAAACCGAACTCCATTACGATAACCACTCGTTCGCCCTTTTTTAAACACCCACTCTATGGCAATACATCATATATTCCACTATTTCAAATCCACACTTCCCGAACACGTGCTTCGCAAACCCACGTATACGTAATACCTTTTAAAAACCCGGCACAGATCACGAACGACATCAACGCACCGAAGACCCCTCAGCGCAAAAAATCACTTTTTATAGTCGTTTGAATAATTTAAAAAAAATCTCGCTCTCGGTCTCGTCATCATATTCGCATTTCATAGCATCTCGTCCTCGTCGCGGCACATGACACGTCAGCATGGCACGAAGGGAGGTAAAAACTACGTGAAAATAGCCTGCTAGCGACGATGGATGGTAAACATACGGCGCGGAATCGTCATAAATTTCGTCGTACGGTCGGGCCGCCATCATCGAGGGAAAAAAACGCTTAATATTTGTGCGATTCTATTCGCGTTTCTGAATCAATAAAAGCCTTTTCTCGATTTCGTCTGGTATAACGACGAATCGCACCCCCTAGGAAGTTATACGTATATTTGGAATATACGACGGGATGACGATAGCGGTGGGCGACGTCGGACGCCACGTACGAAACGTGTACCCTAGATTCGTACCACTGGAGGCACATCCACGTATGTGTGTACAAACAACAACACCGGCAGCAGGAGCAGTAACAGTGGCACAAATTTCACATATTTCATAGCCATAAATAATATTTACTTTGTCGTACAGTACCGATGGTAGAAGGGAAGAGAAAAAAAAGGAGAACCGAACGACTATAAACGTCTTTCAAATCCCATCGCATCGGCCAGTAATCGAATAAAAATCTCACTGTACGGAGACTGGAAATCGATCCGGTAACACATCTCCGAATCATGTCAGGAATTGTGGAAAAAACCCATATAACCCATCCGGCTTCTAACAGGTTTAGTCGGACGTGAAAACTCATGGTACCAGAAGCAGCTCGAGAAAAAAATGACTATGTAGGAGATATTAGCGCATTACAAGTGCGCGAGAAAGAGGCGAAAACTCGATAAAGCTTCGGAGAAACCAAGGCAATTTTATTTCCCCGGAGACCTCTATGTACTTATTATACTGAATTACGATGTCTTTGTTAAAAGACAAAACAACTCGAGAAGACCTGCAATAAGCACTTTTCATATTTGTGTAGAATATAACGCGTACGCCCGAGAAAATGGAGATACATGTGTCGTTATTGCTTTCGACGACGTGGTACCTCGTCGTTTTGTAAATAGAATTGCGTAGAAATGAAGAGGAGAGGAAAACGCAAACACGATGCCTAATTAAATGTTTAATTTGAGTTGAAAAGATTTATCGCAATGACTCGATTATGAAAAGAGTCAAGTCGGAGAAGATGGTGAAATAGGCCTCAGGTCCAATTTGGGTGTCCATTGATCAGACATCAAACACAGATTTTGGGAAAAAAATAGTGACTTTAGTGACTTTTTATGACGCAGAAAGTGACCTATTTTTCCAAAAAAGTGACCAATTTTTCAATTTGTTTTCTTATAACTAAAGACCCCCCCCCCCTACTTTTTTTCATAACTCAAACTGTATTCCTAGCTGTGATAGTGCTGAAATTTGTAATAAGTATGTGATATACTGGACAGGGGTTCATCACACTAAAAACCCTCTTTCAATCAAATAGAAAATCTTTTTGTACAGGTAGGTTTTGTCACATATAAATTCCTGTTTGAAACGAGCAGCAACACCTACGGTATAGGTAATACTTACCTGTCAGAGGGTTAATCCTGTTCATAATGAACAGAATCTCTCATCATACAGCTAAGACCTATCACATGGAAAATCCTGTTCACAATGAACAGAATCTATTGTCAGACAGGTGAGACCTGTCAAAAGGATAATCCTGTTCAAAATGAACAGAATCTCTCATTGTACAGGTAAGACCTGTCACAGGGAAAATCCTGTTCAAAATGAACAGAATCTCTCATTGTACAGGTAAGACATGTCACAGGGAAAATCCTGTTCAAAATGAACAGAATCACTCATTGTACAGGTAAGACCTGTCAAAAGGAGAATCCTGTTCAAAATGAACAGAATCTCTCATCATACAGGTAAGACCTATCAGAGGGAAAATCCTGTTCACAATGCACAGAATCTATTGCGGAACAGGTAAGACCTGCCACATGGAAAATCCTGTACACAATGAACAGAATCTCTCATCGTACAGGAAAGACCTGTCACAGGGAAAATCCTATACAAAATGAACAGAATCTCTCATCGTACAGGTAAGACCTGTCACAGGGAAAATCCTGTTCACAATGAACAGAATCTCTCATTGTACAGTTAAGACTTGTCACAGGGAAAATCCTGTTCACAATGAACAGAATCCATTGTCAAGCAGGTAAGAGCTGTGAAAAGGAGAATCCTGTTCAAAATGAACAGATTCTCTCATTGTACAGGTAAGACCTGTCCCAGGGAAAATCCTGTTCACAATGAACAGAATGTCTCCTTAGACCATAGAGAATTAACATAGACCGCGCTACTGATAAGCGGCGAGTTCCAACATTATTTTGCATGAATTGGGTACTTGGCAGATACGACTAAACTCGAACTAGAAATGAAATCGCATCGTTTGATTTCGGTCCAGTTGTTTCTATGAGGTCCCCTTGATAGTGCAAATTGACTTGGGCATAATTTTTCTGCATTTCTCTTGCAGGAATTGATCCAATTCAAGCAAGTTGAACTGGGTACTTGGCGGATAAATAAGACCGAGGACCGAAGCACCGAACTCGAACCAAAAATACAGCCACGTCCTTTGAAATCACTCAATTTTTTTTTTACTTCTGAGTGCAAATTGATTTCTCTTAATTTCCCCTGCAGGAATGGGCCCAATTCTCATAAAATAATGTTGGAACACGGTAACAACGTACGTCTTATGGCCGTAGCGCGGTCTATGTTAATTCTCTATGGTCTAAGAATGTCTCATCGTACAGGTAAGACCTGTCACAGGGAAAATCCTGTTCACAATGAACAGAATCTATTGCGGAACAGGTAAGACCTGTCACAGGGAAAATCCTGTTCAAAATGAACAGAATCTCTCAGTGTACAGGTAAGACCTGTCCCAGGGAAAATCCTGTTCACAATGAACAGAATGTCTCATTGTACAGGTAAGACCTGTCACAGCAAAAATCCTGTTCACAATAAACAGAATCTCTCATGGTACAGGTAAGACCTGTCAAAAGGAGAATCCTGTTCAAAATGAACAGAATCTCTCATCATACAGGTAAGACCTGTAAGATGGAAAATCCTGTTCACAATGAACAGAATCTCTCATTGTATTGGTAAGACCTGTCACAGTGAAAATCCTGTTCAAAATGAACAGAATCTATTGCGGAACAGGTAAGACCTGTCACATGGAAAATCCTGTTCACAATGAACAGAATCCATTGTGAAACAGATAAGAGCTGTCAAAAGGAGAATTCTATTCAAAATGAACAGAATCTCTCATTGTACAGGTAAGACCTGTCACCGGGAAAATCCTGTTCAAAATGAACAGAATCTCTCATTGTACAGGTAAGACCTGTCACAGGGAAAATCCTGTTCACAATGAACAGAATCTATTGCGGAACAGGTAAGACCTGTCATCGGGAAAATCCTGTTCAAAATGAACAGATGGATGAGAAATTTTTCTAGGATTTTTCCACATCAAAGAACACTATGTGATGAGGTTGGAATGCAAAAAATCAATGCTGGACCAATTTGACTTCCTTATCCAGCTATACTCTTAAATGTAATAATAGTAGGTACTAAAAATAAAATTTCAAATGATAAATTTTGAATTAATAAAAGAATTAATCTCAGTTATCAATATAATTTAACGATAAAATTATAATAATGAAAAATGGGCATTGGACAATGACGGTAAAAGTATCGAACAAGGTGACGTTTTCTGTAAATTGATTATGGGAAGCAATAAAGAAACAACCGAAGAAGAGACCGAGGAAAAAAAAACCACACACAGAAAGTACAATCCAGCGATAGAATCTGCTTTGCTATGTAACATGGTACACACTTGGGAAAAGGTATTCATTACTGTATAAATTGGTTCTTCGTATCTCTCTTTCACTTAAGTACCCGCCGCACACTTGGGTAACAAAAATTTTAACAATGTTCTTGATTTTTGATTGTTTAACTTGTTCGGTTACGTTTTCTCCCTTCGCTTCGTCGTCACCCCCGTTCGTTCGTGTATTTGTAAGGTAAGGGCTGAAACGAGAACGGTGCACGATCAACAAGTGATTTCCAAAGAATGCTTTTTCGACTACGTACATATTTTAAATTGCCGTTTTATTGCGTATTGTAATATCGCCACGCGCCTTTACCGTGCACATTTTCGCTTTGTGTGTACATAATGTTTCCCCTCTTGACGTTTTTATTTCGCGAAGAATAGGTACCTGCAAATTAGACACGATGATGAAAAACTCGCGGGAGTCGAAGGAGGAGATAAAGGGGAAGGATTGTGATTACCACATAACAACTCGCGTCAGCGCACGCGAAAAACGTTACGTGTAAATGAAAAGTACAACTTAATGGAGCTTTTTAAATGGCCTTTTCTGTTCTCGTTTTTTTTTTACTGCATACCCTCGTGTGAAAATGTTAAGAATACGTATTGCGTGTTTTTTTCTTCCTTCTCGTATTCACAGCTCGACACGATTAACGAAGTTGGTCGATGTGGTTGGTAAGTGGAATAAGACATGATGATGAAAATGAGCTAGGATGCGTGTACAGAAATGAGAGCTGAATGGTTTGATTTTTTATGCTCGGAATTTATGGAAGTGATTTTAAAAAATTAATTGAAAATATATTTCATTCTGGATTCGTCGAAGTCGAATTTTTCTCCTTTTTTAATGAATAATGTGGGACAATACGATGAAATATATTTTGATTGTTTTTCAAAAAATATGTTGGAGAGACCCAAAAATTTCTATGAAGTTCTCATCATCGTTATCATAATAAGTAATAACCATGTCACACAGAAAATTACATGTCCAAAAATTTGTAGAAAAAAGTGCTTATTGATTCCTGCGCCAGGAGCATTATAATCTCTGATTTTATATCTAGGTACTTACTTCATCTATCATCGCCACAATATTTTTTCAAATTTGAAATTTTCCAACATTATTTTGAATTCAGAATATTTTAAATTTCATTCTAATTTGGAATTTCTCAACATTCCCCTGAATTTGGAATTTCCCGAAATTCTTTCCAAATTGCCATTTTCCACCAAGAATGTTTTAACGTTTTCTTATTTTTTTCGCATGTTTTTTAAAATTTAGTTTATCGGGAAAAACTTGACCGAATTTTGTGACCGAGGGGAGGGGGTGGAAGTGAAAGGATGGAGATTCTACAATAGAAAGGTAGAAATTGGTCGATTGATTCCAACTTCAAACTAATCATAAAAGCCTTTCATGGTAAGGTGATGAAATATACCCGTGAAAAAATTCAACCAAAATGTTGAAATTGATGTAAAACTACTCCCCAAAAAATGTTGATCCTCCCCACCGCCACTGCCTCTAATCCCACCCAAGTTAGGAGATTATACATGCTCAAAATTTAATATTTTCTATCTCTGGGGAGAAAATAGTGCGAAAATTTTGAAATTTTAGCAGATTATGGACAATGGTGATGCTATTGATGTGTAGTAAGTCTAAGCACTTATTCCTCGCCGAAGCTGAATTTTGGAAAATTAAAATTGTCCTGTACTCCTCATTCAGAATGAAAATTTCAAAGTAATAAAATCTTCTGTACCCCAGAGCGACATTCTAAAAATTGAAAATTTTCCTGTCCCACCCTTCAGAATTGAATTCTGATGTTCAAAAAATTCGATTATATCCCCTTTCAGAGTTGAGTTCTGATATTTCAAAAAATTCTTCTGTACCCAACTCCGAAACTGAATTTAGGAAATAACAAGTTTTTCTGTACCTACCACTCCAGAGCTGAATTTTGGTAATTTAAAATTTCTCTTGTACTACAGTCCAGAGCTAGATTTTGGTAAAATGAAATTTCCTCTTCCTTCCCCCTTCTAAGGTGGAATTCTGAAAATTGAAAATTATTCTGTATCCCCGAATTTCGATAATTTAGGATATCTTCTGCACTCCCTTCAGAGCTAGATTCTTGAAATTTAACTCATCTTTTTCCCCTACCCGAGCTCAATTTTGGATATTTAAATTTTCTTCGTACTTATCAGGAAAGTTCCTTTGTGCTCATCAATGTTCCTGTGTTTCTAGTGTTTTTAGTGGTTCCAGTGGTTCTGGTTCAATGGTAGGGATGAAAATCAATCTAACAAGTCATTCCATAACTTTTCCAAGCTTTTGAGGCTAGGATGATTTTTGGGATGAAAATAATTTTTACAAATTATCCCACTACTTTTCTGAGGTTTTGAGAATGGGATGATTTTTGGGATGAAAATCAATCTCACGAATCGTTCCACGCTTTTTCGGGAAGTAAAATTACTTTTGCGATGAAAATAATTTTCACAAATCATCGCACGATTTTTTTCGAGCTTTTGAGGCTGAGATGACTTTTTGGGATGAATTATCATCCCAAAAATCAACCCACGACTACTCCAAGCTTTTGAGGTTGGGATGATTTTCTCCTTTCGGGTTGAAAATAAACCTCTCAAATCCTCCCACGATTTTTCCGAGCTTTCGTGGCTGGGATGATTTATGGGATGAATTTTCATCCCAAAAATCATTCCAAATATTTTACCGAGTTTTTGAGGCTAAGATGATTTTTGGGATGAAAATCAATCTCACAAATTATTCCAAGATTTTTCCGTATTTTTGAGACTGGGATGATTTTTTATGAACTTTGAAGCTAAGATGATTTTTGGGATGACTCACAAATCATCCCACAACTTTTGTGACTGGGATGATTTTAGGGTGAATTTTCATTCCAAAAACCGTCCCAAGATTTCTTATGAACTTCTGGGATTGAGATGAATATTGGAATGGAAATCATCTCCCAAATCATCCCACGCCTTTTCCGGGATTAAGATGATTTTTGCAATTAGTAATATTATTTTTACAAATCATCCGATAATTTTTCCGAGATTTTAACTCTAGGTTGCTTTTTGGGATGAAAATTATTTCCACAAATCATCCCACAATTTTTCCAAGTTTTTGTGGCTGGGATGATTTCGGGATAAATTTTTATTTCAAAAATCCTTTCACCATTTTTTTACACACTTTTGAGACTAGGATGATTTTTGGGATGACTCGCAAATCACCTTACGATTTTTCCGTGCTTTTGAGGCTGGAATGATTTTTTAGATGAAAATAATAAATTTTACAATTTCTTGAGGCGGAGATTATTTTTTCTAGATTTTAAGACTAGGATTGTTTTTTTGAGCTTTTGAGACTGGGATGATTTTTGTGATGTATGTTTATCCCAAAAATCATTCCGCGACTTTTCTGAACTTTTGAAGCTGATCTAATGAGTTAATGATTCCAATGGTTTCAATAATATCAGTAGATCCGATTGATCCACTAGTTCCAATGACTCCGATCGTTTTAGTGGATCTAGTGGGTTCAATAGCTTCTGTTGTTTCATTCCTTTCTATAAAAATTTCATCGAAATCGGCCAAGCGGTTTTCAATAAATTAATTTTTAAAGCGTATATTTAAAAAAAAAACTGAATCAATGCCACCATGTAAGAAAATAATATTGGTGAATTTATTTCTGCGCCAGGAGCCAGGAGCACTGATAACTCTTATATTTGTATTTCATGAACAGTATTATCCATTAGGTATCATTATTGGAATCATCATTTTGGAGACTTGTATCAAATCCACGTTACAGGAGAATAAAATGGGTATTGAATTTCTGCGCCAGGAGCACAAAAAAACTTCAGTAAGTATTACAATTCATTATCACTGGATTTATTTATGAGTGACCTGAATCAATTTCACCGCGTGAAAATAATGTTCTGGTGAATTAATTTCTGAGCCAAAAGCACATAAACTTGAATATTTCACTAGGTCATCACCCATCACCGTCAAAATCAGTAACCAAGGACTTGAATCAACTCCACCTTATAAAAAAATGATTTTGATGAATTTATTTTGTATCAGGAGTAAGAAAAGATTTTCAATTTTTCTCAACTTTTCTTACATTTTTTTGAAAAAAAAAATCATCTCTCAAGTTCAAGTTTAGAAGCTGTTCTCTTCCTTCTCAAAGTTTTCCAACACACTAACATGACTTTACAAAAATACCCATGTTGATACAACAAACGTATTATTATAACTCTAGCTATTTCAGTTCTACATATTTATTTTGAAGAAAAAAAAACTTCTACCCATTCATTCTTTCGCTAAATGTCAGAAAAAGAATAGGTAATGCATTTTTAATTCTAAAACTAATAATTTCTTAGCTCAATCGCATGATAACACTGTTCCCATCCGTATACACACTCGTGCCAGTATAAGATGCAAAATTGGGTAATTGTACGTCTTTTATTACCGTACATTTCGACACGACTCGATATATTTTATGCACACACAAGCTGAATGAAATCGAAATGAATACATTCGCGTCAAGTATTTCATTGTTACACGAGTATACTTTGTATGTATAATACATGGAATTGCGTGAGCAAGCCATTTCGAAAGTAGAAAAATTTCACATTAAAATTGAAAATCAATGATGCGCGATGTTTCCTTATACACTGCGATACTTTCTTCTATCGTTTTTACCGCACTGAGCTAGCTAATTTCTATACACACAATGGAATAAAAACTGAAATCACGAGAACGTACATCCTACACGTATTATTTCTGGTATATCGTATATAAATATTAACCGAATATCAATAATGAGATATGTACATATTTTAAACTATAACGAAGAAAAGCGAGAACCGCAAGAGAAATAGTTGATGACGGTGTCTTATACAGACTAAGAAATAAGGATAAGTGCTTCGAGGATTACCTGCAGATGAGGGGTTGTTTTGGAAAGTTTGAACGAAAATTAGGTCAACTGTTGTGTTATTGCAGTTTGGTAACAAATAAATGATTCGATGAAATATATTATAAATGATTTTAGCAAACAAATTAAATTTTGAGGGAGATTGCATCGGAATTATTTAGAATCTGGATGAATTTAGATAAAGGGATTAATATTTCTTAATTAGGGATATCCATTTTGTCGATTTACAACGTATGTTAGTACTTCGCCATTTTCCAAGTTTGTTCATTTCCATTCGTACTAAGTGCATCATAAATAATTGTATGAAATGCATGAATTGAAAAAAGTGTGTTTCGAAGTTTAAGGGCATCGATATGAAATCTTCCGTACGAGAAATTGAACGAGAAATAGTTATAATGAAAAAAGGTCCCAAAAATTAAAATCAGAGACGTACTCTTTGATGAAGAAACCTTGCATTTGTTACATTTTCAGAGATCGTTGGAGTCCATTTTTCAAATAAATAGCTAAAAATAAAATGAAACGTATTTTTTTCAATCTCTAAAAATTCTTCTTGTTCAGCCTTTTTTAATGCATGTGCTTCGGTTTCAGGAAAATGGATTTGCTACAAAAAATCATTTTCATTAAATTCGTATAGGTAATTGACTGAGAAAATTGAAAAAAAATAGTTTGAAGGGCAGATCTCAGCACAATTGTCCCAAAAATAGCTCCTAAAATTCCCACAGAAATTTTTCCAAATTTTTCATGATTGCCAATTTTTATTAGAATTTTGCTAGGAATTCGAAAAAGTTAATTTGAGGGCCGTATCATGTCTCTAAAGGTCTCCAAAAAGATCCTCCAATATAATTTTTTTGGTTTCGATTTTAGCCTGGAATTTCATAGAAAATCGGGAAAAATTAGGTAAGTAGAAGGGGTCGTGTCATGCCCCCAAATACTCCTAACAGGACCCCAAATCGAAAAATTTTAAAACTTCGATTCCATTTCTTCAGAATTTTAAAATTTTTGAGGTTTGGAGCTTTTTTGGTGGCACTAGAAGGAATGATATGGATCTTACAAATTTCCAGCATCAAGATTTTTGCAAAATGAAAATTTTCTTCAAACACATTTTTCTCAAACAATTGAAGCATACGTTTCCAAACTGCCCTAAGTCCAAAATATGTATATGAGAAAAGGGACATAGGTGTACTGAAAAAAAGGTTACACCTGGGTCCCTTTTCTCATATACAGATTTTGGACTTAGAGCAGTTTGGAAACGTATGCTTCAATTGAGTTCATAGATTACCGCCCCCTTCACCCCTCTCCCACTCCCACTCCCACTCCCACTCCCACTCCAATCACCCTTTTCACAATTAAAAAAATTCGAATAATTTTCAGATCTGCCCAAATTCTTCAAAAAATAAAAAATTACGATTTTTCCTATTTTTCCCAGGTTTTCCAGGCCAATTTTTAATACTTTTAGATACAGAAACAAAAATGTACTTTTATTTCAACCAGGATCAAGTCCCTGACAAAATGAGGGAACGATGGAATTTCAAGAGAGAGAGGGAGTGAGAGGGGTTATTAAAATAAATAGTTGAGAATCGAATTTTTTAATTTCACACTTTTTCATGAAATGTGCAAATTCATTGCATTCGAGTGGAACGAGGGCGAAAATTATTGTTCCAAAAAAGATTTTTAAAAACTAATAATTTTTCATTTGCGATTCTGAAAAAAATAAGAAAAGATCCTTAGCCACTGACTCCCATATTATTTCAAGATTCTGACGTCTAAAAAAATTCAGGGCTAAGATTGAAAAATTTGCGAGTTTCCAAATTCCATTACTTTGGAGTGAAATTTGCCAAGTTCCTTGGCTTTTCTAGATTTTTTATAAAGCGGAAATTTTTATGTAGATGGAAATGAATTTTTAATGAAGATACAGAATTTTTCAATCAATTTTTCATGATAACAGAGATGACAATCATTAGGTATGATATGATCATGAACAACGAAAAAAAGTTGAAAAAAATTGTGCTCCTGGCGCAGAAAAGGTATTTTGACGAAAATTGTCAATGTAGTTCAGTCTCAGCCAAGGATCTCCCGAAAAATTCTGTTTTCTCTTCCCCAACCCAAAAAAAGACAAGCTAGAGTTTCAAAGTAGGGTTATTTTCAGAAAATGTGGTTTTTTGCCAGTTTTGTGCAATGTCACCAACTGGAAACCTTGATTATTATCACTCCAAGAAGTTGCAACTTGAATTTCTACATTTCTCTGAACCATTGACCTCAAACTTTTGACGTTTTGACCCCTTACAAGGGTTGAAAAGTTGCGGATCGCAAATTTTGAGAATTTTTAATTTTTATTAAATTTCATTTGCTGATTCAATCAGATGAAACTCATCCCAAATACATTTTTTTATGTACCTACACAATTTTTATTCTAATTCAACTACTTTGGCTCATTCAATGGTCTGAAAGTGGGTACCTACTACCTACCTACTTATCTTAAAAAATACTTTTTTTGTATCGATAAATTAATCCTAATTTTTTCGTAAAATTTTGTTCCAGTGCTGCCAACTACATGACAATTCACGCAATTTTAATTTTAATTCAAGTTCCTAATTCAATAGTTCAGAAACAGAGGTAAAAAATTTTTGGTCTTGAGAAATAAATTAAAATTTTTAAAAGTTAATAGCAATGCTGCCAACTGCATAGCGAATTATAATATTACTATCTGAAAAAAAATTAAAAAGTTATAAAAATAGAAATCTGCTCTGGAGGAGCAGAGGGAAGGACGACTGTCTCTCTGGATTTACGAAACATAATTTATTTCGATCATATTCACAATGCAATTGGCAGCACTGCTACAAAATTTTCCAAATGTTTCGGAAATATAAATCAAAAAATAATAATTTCCAATTTTCTTCAGTGATAATTCAGAAAAAGTGAACTCAAATCTTCCAATAGGTATACTTATTTTACAAATATTAATGAGAATAAGTTCTACAGATGCCAACAATTTTACAATAAAAAGATTTTTGAAATAATTGACAGATTTTTTTGATACCTACTAAAAGTACTACTAATTGAACAGAATTTGGGACATCAATCTTGGGAATTTATTTCAAACCCACAACATTCTGAAAACTTCACATAACAATACCGGCAATTTATTCTCAGTCATCATAATATATTTTTTCAAAAAAAAAAACTTTCTCGAAATTTGAATAGAATCCGAACCAATTGGAATTTAAATTTATAACATGCGATATTTCAAAAAAAGAAAAAACCACGTCATTAAACTTTTCCCGTATAATATACACACCCTACTTATTTTATTCATTCCATCGAAACCCTCGAACCTCAACCTAAGTAGTTCATTCAACCCCTACCAAACAGTATATCACGATTACTCGAGAATAAACAAGAAACAGCTCTAGTCAACTACCTTACCGTATAGTTAACTTCTTAATTTTTCAATAAACCATCGAACCCCGAATATTGCTCAGTATAAGTATATAACAACGAACCCAACTTATAAAAGGTATAGGTACCTTTTATAAATATAAATTTCGTGAAAAATACACGTACGTACAATCTTTATTCTTTAGATTAGGTAACGAAACAGGAACCACCCATCGAAACACGAGCAACGATATATTAAAAAGCTGACGTGACTGAAAACATAAAAGATAATATTTCGAAAACGCTCGATAGGTACTTGCAGTTTTTTTTTACACGACACAAGTACGTACTTTTGGTATAGGTATTTAATTGATTCATCGCCACGCCATCGTCGGAGTTGACTGATCGTAAAAATACTCGTTGATGAATTTCTTTTTCAGCATCGAGCGAAATTTTCAACCTCGATATTACGATTCATACTGTAAAAAAAAATCTCCTGAATAACGTACGGATACGTTTTATTGAACTGTAAAAACGAAAACGATGCCATTGGTGAAAAACGACTCGAAAAAAAAAACGAAAACACCGTTAAAAAAATAATTTACATTCGTGATAAAAACCATTGTCATAATAAGCCAACAGTTTTCCTAGATACGTTTCCTCGATTTTCCAATGCCATCTCGTCTATGGGGTTCTCGGCATACGATCCAGCGGCCATTGTGCGTAATAACTAGACCGTATCGTTTTACAGCTTTTTTCAATGTATCGGATTTTTTTCATACTGTTTTTGAGAAAATTATAGCGATGCCTACACATACGTGGTATGGTATAGGAAATCTAAACAAAACCCTCATCTTGTATCTTCTTCCTTTTCGCATTTTTCAATATGACCGAACGCGTATAAACGAAATACGAGCCGATATAAATATTCACTTTATCAAATTCTCGATACAAGAAGTTATATACCTTTTTAATACCGTATCGAAAAGGAGTAAAAGAGTGGTAGATGAAACGGATGGGTTTTTAGGTTTATTCGCAGCTGAGGGGGAGGATGTAAAAGAGCCAAATCATACAGGGATATCTGACTTATGAAAGGTTATACCTACTCGAGTATAAAAAATAGGGGTTATATCGAGTTAAAATGTATCGAATTGGCGAATCAGGTCAATGATTCGTGTCTTGTGTTGGTTCAGATCTCGTGTGCCCTTGGAAGGGGTGGAAAAAGATATTTGACATTTCTATTGTTGTATACTGATACTTAGTAGCTAACTTGAGTATAGTGTGGATTACGATGGCAATATAAACAATATTTTATATCAAATATAAATAAATACCTATAATACACGATAAAAACGTATTATATTGTGTGGGATAAATTGGATACATGAAAATTGCCCGAGAACCTTCTCGATTGCTTGGGTTAATTTTGGTCACGCTTCGAATATGCTTTCATAGTACCTACTTACACCTCGCTCGCCAGAAATAAAATAAAGAGATCGTCGTCGTGGTTGTTTTTCTTTAGCAAGAAATTGCATACCTACACCTGTTACAGTGGATCGAAAAATAAAAATAAAAACTTATTCAGGATTTCGACGAAAATTAGCGACTAGGTAGTGGAGTACTCTCTCACTCTGAATCAGTGAAAAGGAAACAATAAGTGAAATTCGCTGATTTTCAACGAATTTTCGCTGATTTATCAACGATTTTTACTGATTTTTCCGCTAATTTCATAAATTTCACTGACTTTTCGGTGAATTTTCACTGATTTTCTCCTATGCTGCAATTCTGACTGTTCGTCAGAGATTTTCAATAATTTTCACTAATTTATAAATGAGAGGGAATGTAGTTCAGGTTGAGTTGCAAATTTCCCTCAAAAAATTGAGCTTCCAGCTCAAAGAGGAGATGGTGCTTGATGGAGACCTCAAAGAGAGGTCATTTTCGAAAAAAGCATAGGTTTTGCCATTTTGGGGTTATTCCTACCACGCTACCTACTAGGAACCTCGGTCACCCTTCCCTAAAAAAAAAATACGATTTGAGAGTTGACACTTTCTTGAATCATTGTAGTGTAGGCGAATAAGCGATACTTTTAAGAAAAAAAAAAAAAACATTTTTAGCTAGCCAAGATTTTATTGCCAAAAACTGTCGAGGGTGGTCCCCTGACTAACCTCTAAAAAGTCCGCACCCCCTAGACCCCGTGCTAAATTTTTTATGAAGGCTCCACCCCCTCAAAAATGGATTTTCCCAAATAACTTCTCAGGATTTGGTTTTACGGCAAAAGTAGCTCAGTACTTTTTTGTTCTGCACTCAATTTTCAACATTTTTTGTAAAAAAATTTTTTCCGTACGACCAATAGCAGCGGAGGTAGAGAGTCCTGAAGGAAGGGGGTTTTGGAAAATATGATATCATTTGAAAACGCGATAATAGGTACAAAATCGTACTAAACTGTATGTTTTGGGCATGAAAATAGTAGTATTATGTAAATTGGTGGTCTCATTACTATTTGACCCCCCTCCCCTTTATATGTGCCCACCCCGCCTCACCCATTTGTTTTTTATTTAGCAATAGCAAATATGATTGAGGGGTGGGGAGGGGTGGACACATGGGAGGGGAAGGGGTAAAAATGCTTCTTGATCATCTTTCCCCCTCCCATGTGTCCACCCCTCTCCATCCCTCAATCATATTTGCTAATTGACCTCGATATTAGATACCACTTTTTGTCTTTTATAAAAGAAAGAAAATTTGCAGATCGCGAATTCGAAGGGGTTTCAATTTTTACCAAATTCAAATTCCTCGCTCAGACACCTCAAAATCGAGCCAAGAAATTTTTCGGTTACTTAGAATGATTTTTGATGATAAGTTTAAAAACATTTTCATGGCAGTGCTGTCATTTGAAATTTGATTCGCGAAATTTTCATAAAATTCAAATTGTTCATCCAATGGCTTGAAAAATTAGCCAAAATAATTTTTTAGTCTTAAATGAATTTAAATTTTCTACATTCTCAATTATAAATCAGTGAAAATTATCGAAAATCACTGAGAAACAGTCAGAATTGCAGCACAGGAGAAAATCAGTAAAATTATTTTACTAAAGACAAATCAGTGAGAAAAATCACTGGAAAATCAGTGAAAAGTGAAAATTCACTGAAAAGTCAGTAAAATTATGAAATTTACTGAAAAATTAGTGAAAATCGTTGAAAAATCAGTGAAAATTTGCTTATTCCTGTGCTGCAATTTTGATTATTTATCAGTGACTTTTCACTGATTCAGAATGAGAGAGTACCTACTGTCTCATTTATAAATCCGTGAAAATTATCGAAAATTACTGGAAAATTACTGGAAAACAGTCAGCACTGCAGCACTGTAGATAATAATCAGTGAAAAAATTTCACTGAAAGTGAACAGTGAAAAAATTTTCTGGAAAATCAATGAAAATCCACTAAAAATTCAGTAACTTCTCTGAAATTCGCTGAAAAATCAGTGAAATTCGCTAAAAAAATCAGTGAAATTCGCTGAAAATCGAAGAATATTACATTGATTTTTCGTGTGCTGCAATTTTGACAATTTATCAGTGATTTTTCACCGATTCAAAATGAGAGAGTACCTAATTTTTTGGTTTTTTTCTAAAGCAGGGCTGCCAACCGGTATACTATTATCAGAAATTATTCTGGGTTTTGGTTCAATTTTTAATTGTTCGAGCAAACGGAGCATTTTAAAGTAAAAAATTTTTACTTTCTCGCGAAAAGTCATTTTAGATCGTCCATGTAGCACAGTAATTTTTTTCTAAAAACCTCGCGATCTGTGCACTGTCAAAGAATCAATGGTTGGGGGGAGGGGGGTGAAAACCCTGAATGAAAAAGCACCATCTCAATTTATTTCTTAAAAAAACACCAAATTTTCCAAAAATAAAATTCCAAGGGTGGTTTTATACTCGAAAAATTGTTTTTCTGTCATTTTCACCAAAAATGTTCCACTTTGAGATGCCTCAGTTCCTTGATTTCGAAAGGTGCTGAAAAAAAGTTTTGAAAAAAATTATAGGTAAGTACGCCTAAATAACTCTCCACGTGAATTTGAGCGAAATCAGTGTAAAACATAGAGCCCCCCCCCCCGCAGAAAGCAATAAGGGGCGGTACCTTTTATCACAAACTCTGAGAATGATATGAAAGCTTTTTAAGCAACAAAATAGCTGTTGGACTTGGACATTTCTCTTCGGCTAATGGTTATAGGCATCTACGATCAAATGTTTAAAAAATATTCAGGTATCTGTTTCTGTTTTATGGTTACAGCGCCCATCGTATTTTTTGGATAGCCAATTTATGTAAATTCAATCACTTCAGTTTTAAATTACAATGTTTATTATTTTCTTCAGATTCTTTGTAAGAGCGTCAGGTTATCCACTTACAGTTAGAATCTGACGCCGAAATGTGCACAACATTTAATTTTTTAAAAAGTTTCAAAATTATTCCTAATTTAAATTTTTTTTCAATTTGTTCCAACTGTAAAAAAAAAAAATCAATTTGTTGAACTCTCAAGTCTCCTTCCAACTTAAGAAGATGTAAATAAAATTCAGTAATTCATCAATTTTTTGATAGGTACATATCTTTTTAATTGGAATGAGAATGATCGTTAAATTCGAAAAAAATTTCCCCACAAGAACGAAAAAAAATTGAGAAAATTTGAACTTGGAAAAAATCTGAAAAAATTGAACTCGAAAAAAGTTTGAGAGAATTGAGCAAAGAAAATATTATCATAACGAATTAAAAGCCATACCTATTTAAATGAAAAAAAAACAGCTTTCCATTTATGATCAAAATTCTGATTTTAAAACGAATCTGGAGTTTTTTGATAATTTTTTAATAACTGGTTACTCTCCACATTGGTTAATAACTTTCTGACAACAGATTTCTGATTGAAGCCCAATCTTTTCTATGTAGTTAAGAGGGGAAGGGGGTATTGTTCTTTCCAACAGGTGGCATGGTATTACTCAAAAGTGGCTGAAATTTTTTCTGAAACTGACTTCAGTCTGAGCTCGTTTCCTTGGACTGGAACTCAATAATTTTTTTTACAAAATTTTTCCAAACACTCCATTTTATCATCGGCATAATTCATTTTGCTTATTCCTCGCCCATTTAGATATTTTTAATCGCATTCCTTCGATCTTGGCACCTTTCATGATTTCTTCTGCATCTATGTTAAATAACCTTGGAGAGAGTGGGCAACTTCGTCTCACTCCTTTCTTTGCATCACAGAAGAAGCAAAGGACTGCGACTCTTTAAACGCATCGATTGCCTTACGAGACTTATTGTCGATGCCTTACAGACGAGGGGAGAAGAAGGGAAGGTTAAATCGTCGTTAAAATGTAGATTTAAAGGGGGGGTCTCTTTTCGTATGTAAATTTTGACGTAATAAGTTGAATTGAAAAGAAAGGAAGTACGCGCGTATTCTGGCACAATGGAAGGAGAACTCAAACTCGAAATATATACGCTTAACAAATTATCCGTCTCTGGAGTTCGCAGCACGCTGGTGCGACTTTGGTACCTATACTGTGCTATAATATCGATCTACATCGTATTCAATTTTAATTCCGCGTTAAAGAGAACTTAAATGATTACTCATTTGAACGGCTTGTCAAATTCAACCCTTATATTCGAAGGTCGAGAGGGTGCGTATAGAGCACAACAAGATTATATATACCGCGCCGCAACTCTCTAATAAAGATTTGCATTGTGAAAGGAAGAGAGGTCAGGGGAGGTATATCTATCTAAACGCGAAGACGCAAGCTACTCAAACGATAACGCCTCGAGGTTCCCTATTCCCATAGTACTACGTAAGGGAAAAAAAAGGCATCGTTCTCGTTGTCTTCCTCTTCACCGCCTCGTCAGCGCCAACTTGCGCCAATTTTCCGCCTACTTTGAAATACGACAACGGCCGTTCGATGGTATAAAAATTTATCTTTGGGAAAAAAAATCGCCTTAGAGAAGTATAGATACTTATACTCTCTTTCTATAAAGATTTTAAATAAATATATTCGCCCGGTGCCTGATAAAAGCTCTCTCACTCTTTGGGCAGATGAGGGGGATGAGGACCGACGAAGCAGATTTTTATTCTATCCAATCAGCCATATTGAAGAAATATGTCCAGACTAGGCTCGTCTTTTATATTGCCAGATTAAAATTCAACCTCGGGGGTTCTCCCCGACGTCCCCCGGTACCTCGAATTTCCGCCTCGTGCGGTTTAATTTGAACGGAATTACACCGAACGTTTTTCCGACCTTTTTTTCTCTTTTTTTCGCACGATGCGACGACGTTCTCGGTTCCGTGTTTTCATACCGAAGACCGAAAACGAGAAAAATTTTGTCGACTCGTCGCTACCATAAAAATCAAATGGAATACATTTTATCTTTACCTTTTGAAATCGAAATGATTTTTTCAAATATCATTATTTAAAAAAGTATCGAGCTCAAAAAATAAATTTGCTAAGGAGAAAAGGGGGGGGAGTGAATTTTATTTTGATGACAAATTTTAAATTTTGACTTTTTTTTTAAATAATTTTTTCATGTTTAAGAACCAAGAAACTGTTGGAATCACTTTGATACCTTCAATCTTCATTCAGAAAAAAATGGCGGCACTGTTTAGGGCTTTATAAATACATTGTATAGGGATGAAATAATTACAATCGTAATTTCATCAGTTTTATAAAATGGTAAAAAAAAATCAATGAATTCAATCTTTCGAATTTTTTAGGTGCGAAATTTTCTGGGATTGAAATATTTGTTGGTGAATTTGAGAATTTTATGAAATAAAGGCACAAATCTTTGATCACGAAAACCCAAACTTTTCTAAAAATTAGAGTCAACAATTTAAAAAAATTAAAAACCTTGGAAAAAACATTAAATTAAAACTTGGTAAAATTCTATAAAATGTGGTAAAATTTTTTAAAATTTATATTTTGACTAATTGAAAAATCACTTTTTTCTCCCTAAAATTGTCCATACCTAAACGAATAAAAAAATTTTCCAACCACGAAATTTTAAATCTGTCAAAATCAGAAATATTATTCAAACCATAAATTTCATCAAAATTTGTTAAAATTGTACTCATAGGTAGTTATAGGTACCTATCAAAATTGGGATGCGATCAAATTTAAAATAATTATGAAAATTTGCCAAGGTTTGAATATTATTTACAATTTCTGAAATATTCACCCCCAAAAAAAATAATAAATTGAACAAAATTTTCTGATTACTTATTTTGTGATCTTCACCACTTTGCCCTTTCCTCGGATTCTCAATATTCAAGTATATTGAAGAAAAGGAGGGATCAATTTCTTACAAATTGAGGAATGAATGGGGGAGGGGGGGGGTAATTGGAAAGGGCTTTTTCAACAGAATATGAAATTAGGAAAATCGTTCAAGATATCCGAATCCCCCCCCCCCCCCCCCCCCCTTCAAAAAAACTACGAAGATTCTAGAATCACAAAATTTTTGAGAAAAAAAATTGAGCCTGCTTTTGAAAACGTACATTTTGATACGATACTAAAATTCGCAAAATTTTTAATTTACCCCTGTCTCTCAGGGCTCAGCGACTTAAAAAAAAAACTTTGACACCAGTATTGAAATTCTCAAAAATTTAAATTTACTCTTCCTCCTCTGAAGTCATTTTAAAGTTGAGCTAAAAATTGGAGTAAAAAAAATCGAAATTGAAATTAGTAAGTACCGTACCTTTTTAAACTTACATTTATGATACTCTCATCAGAATTCTTAACATTTTGAGCTTTCCCCTCCTTTGTGAACCTATTTTAGTTTTTGGAATCGGTTTTCGTAAAAAAAAAACACACACTAAAAAAATATTATTGCCCTAAGTAACCTTCTGTACCTACACCAGACAGTAAAATTTTCACTTGGGTAATAAATTTAATTTTTATCTGACTAGAATCATAGTGTGACCCAAAATGGGGTCTGTCAATTGCCCAAAAATTTAAGAGCTAAAAAAAAATCGTATGAATTTACTTACCCTGCAATTTTTTGCCCCCTCCCCCCCCCCCAAAAAAAAATCAGTTCAACGATGAAAAATTCATCAAAATTGTTTCGTCTATCCTTATCAGGGTCTAAGGGAATGCTAAAAATTCTTCAAAAAATCAAAATATCGTGTGGCATATTGTTTTTTATTTTTGATGCGAGCTTCTAAGCCTTCCGTTCATAATTTTGGTCAAATCTGAATTCGGCCCCTTAAGCCCCTTAGATATAAATTATGAAAAAAAATAATTTCGATTCGTATTTTCAGCTCGGTAAGAAGGCCAATATTTTATGATTGCGAATAATTTTCTTATTTATGATATATTACGATAAAAAAAATGAACATTCGTGGGCGGGGGTGTCTGAATAAGGGGGAAGTCAATAACTCAAAAAACCTACTTTTCATATTTTTGAAAAAGGACTCTGACAGACATGAAATTGGGGGGGATTCACTTAGAACTCAACCCTATCAGCAATTTTCTCTTCCATTGAACCCTCCCGAGGTAGGAAATTTGAATTGAAAAATCACAAAACTTTTTCAAAAAATTTAAAAATCGTAAAATAATTTTCAAAAATTTAATAACGCGAATTTTTGGAACTAACAGAATTGCAAATCTGAAAATTGAAAAAATTGTATAGTTTTTCGTAACAATTCATGAAATTGAAGAATAATAAAATTTGAAAATTTTTCAATAAACAAAATTAAAAGTACTGAATTTATAAAATTATTAATTCTAAAAATCATCAAAGAATTATCGAGAAGACTGATCTCGAAAAAATAAAATTGAGATAAACCACTGCCATGCTATGTACATTGAAAAAATTACAAATTTATCAAAACTCAAAAAAAATTACGAACCAAGAAAAATCTCCACGTAGGTATAGTCAAAAATGTTTGAAAATTGATGAAATACTTAGGCGAAAATCCTCATCAATTCTACAACAATACAACTTCCTTATCGCCGTATCAAATATCCCCCTTTCACATCTCCATTCCATCGCACTCCCTTTTACAGAACATCACCGATATCCAGCCCCAGCCCAATTTTCTACACAATAAACGACGACAGGTATCAAGAAACGAGAGGAAAAAAGAAAGGGAGACAATGAAACCACTCGAATTCCGACAATTCGATCATTACTCGGAAGATATTTCTATAAATACATTAAACCAAACCTTCAAAAAAAAAATCAATACGCGATTGGCAGGACGAGAAAGGGCGAGAACATAGGTACAAAATAATTCAAAAAATACCTAATCCTACGCTTGTATCGTGCATCCAATTTGCATACGCTTCGCCCCTTCTCAAGCATCTTTTTAAAATTCACCACCAATTTTCCAAAGCTCCGAAAAAAGGAACTTGACATAATTAAAAGCCAGATCGAAGCGGATGTGTGACGAGAATACCGAATTGGTCGCTATATTAAGTCGGCCTCTGTATCGGTACGAAAGGGATCGAGGGATGGTATCTTACCCCTTTGCTGCAGTCGTTTCAAAAACGTTGATTAGAAAATGGGATTATAGAATGGTTAAAATTTTCTCGAACCCAAACGACTGTGTAAAACTTTACAATGACGAGTTTATCTGGTCCCCGTACTACATGGCGAGTTTAAAATGTAAATGACCCGCGACGCGGGCCCAAAGTTTAAAATATTGTTTGGCGCTGTGTGGCACGTCGTGTCGATTCCGCCACAAACGCTGCAACCAATTAGCCAATTAATAACGCAACCGGGTCTGCTTTGTCTTAAGCGTTCGAAATATACTAGGTATCTCTTTTACTTAGGTAAAGGTTTCGAGAAAATGGTCGTGTATTGTAAAGGTATGATTAAGCGGAGACTGTAGAATGCTAATTCGACTCTCGCGGCCAACGAGGCCGCCTAGCTTAAAAACGACCACGTTGACGAGCTGTTGACCAAACATCAGTCGAAACAGAGACTTATTTGGGCGAAAAGTTGAGAATAAAAAGGGAAATATATAATCTTTTGACAAAAAAGGTGGTTTGAACGACAGCCATGTGTTGAGACATAGGTGGTATTAACGACCAATAAGTCTGCTAAAACCTGTAAATTTCAAACGACAGAGTAGGTTATCTTCACGACTATTTTTATTTATGAATCACGACAACTCCCCTAGACAGAAATGAGTGTTTGAGTGACAAAGAAATATTTTAAATGACTACACAGAGAAGGGTCAAATTTTTGCAGGGAATAGGAGTTAAGGAGTCAAGGTCTGAAATTGATTTCTGAGTCAAGGCGGAGTCAGGAGTCAGCTTTCTTCCTTGACTCCGGAGTTAAGCCGGAGTCAGGAGTTAAATTTTTGGCTGACTGCTAACTCCTATTCCCTAAATTTTTGTGAAAGAAGATTACCTAGCGATTGAATAGGGTGTGATAAGGTAATATTCATGATTTTCCCTACAGTGAAAATGAATATTGAAAACATCATTGATATTAGTGCAATGATAATTTTATTTTAACTGTACAAAGTGTCGTTTTAAAATATTTCTTTGTCAGGTCAGGATTACAGTGTAATCCATTGTCATGTGAGAAAAATTTGTTGACATGCAATTTTTTATTTGTTGTTCAATGTATTCTCCGAACATGAAATAAATATTTTAGTTGTTTAAAGAACTTCTCTGTCATGCATTTTCTTCACCTGTGTCAATTAAATTTTTTGTCTTTTTGACTTATTTTTGTAGTGGATTCACCCTTTTTTGTCGCAACAATAAATAATCATACTCAAATAAAAATAGTCTTGTAGAATTAACCAAAAAAAAAAAACGGGGTTTATATGGAAAGACTAGTGATGGGTGATTACCATTTAGTAGTGCATTTTTGAATTAAATCGATTAATCGATTATTTGGAGAAAGTACCTAATCAATTTTTCAATTTTTTTGCAAAAAAGCTTCATTTCAACAAAATTTGGCCATTTTTGATGATTTTTTTTTGTTTTTCAGAGAAGGGAAGAGGTCTCAAAATTTGTCAGGTTCTCAAAATTTTTTCAGTTCTGAATTTCTGAAAATTACTCATTTTTGGAACCAATTTTGAACTTAGATACCGTAAAATGGGGCGAATCGGGAAGTTTTTTGCACTTTTTTCCTCATAACTTCGGCTGTATTATGTCTAGAATGCTCATTCTGGTGTCAAAATGTTCGCCCAACCTTCCTCTACAATTCTATTCTTAGTTCACATTTTCACCCCTCTTCCTTTCGGCGCTAGCATTGCGCAAAGTCATTCCAAAAATTACCCTGAAAATGGGGCTATTTGGGAATTCGAAAAGTATTGTGTTACATTGTGTAAAAAATGGCAGCTAAATGTGGAAAACAACAAATATTCATGATTAAGATATAAAAACAACAAATATCAATCTTTGATGTGGATTTAAAATTATTTAAAATTTATTTGTTTACATTTTGTATAATTTTGCCCTGTTTTTAGAAAAATCGTGATTATCTTGAAAATGGTAGAAGATGGCGTCTCAACAATGGCGCCAATCGATTCTACGTGAAATTTTACATATGAAACAATATATTTTTTATAATTTTGCCCGTTAAAATATATTAAAAATGGTTTTGTACATGTCTAAACATGACTTCCCGAATAACCCCATAGTGGTAAAATCGTGAATATCTCGCATACCTTTACATATCAGTTAGTGAATCCAACGGCAATCGATTCTACGGTGGATTTTACATAATATAAAATTTTATACTGATTTTTTACACCATCAGAATATAACTAGCCATACCAAATTTGGAAAGTCCTAAAAAATTGTCATTTTTTGCAATTTTTTTGTTTCTGGCACCACTGATGTAAATATTGGCGAGATACCGGGACAACACACAAAAAATGTTGGTACAGTGTTACCCTACCCAAAAAAACTTGAAACTGCCGTTATAAGTTACCTGAGTCACGCAGGGTTGCCATTGAACCAAACAAAACAAGCACTTCCCAAATAGCCCCCCATTCCCGATTCGCCCCGTTTTACGGTAACATTTTTAGCCAAACCTCAAAAAAATTAGAAGAAAGCTAAGTATTTTCAGCTTTTCAGCCAAAATAAAGGGTCAGAGGTCAGAGAGAAAAAAGTTATATAACAAAAGTTGTTATACGCTAAATTTACGATCAGAAAAGTCAACTCAGTGGTTCCCAAAGTAACAAAAAAAAGTTGAAAATAATCGATTAGATAATCGATTAATCGATTAGTTTGGCTTGAATAATCGATTTGATTAGTTTCAAATTTTTGGAAAATTGATTAATAGTGCCCATCACTAGGAAAGACTCTACTGTTGGGGGAATAACCGATTATTTAAATAATCGATTAATCGTGCTTCGATTTTTCCAGTAATCTATTAACCAAAAAACTTAAGTGCAATTATTTTATATAATCGATTGTTTTTTAGGATTATTTTAACCAATTAATCACCTTTTTCGATTAATCTATTAGTAATTGCCTCAATCATCAGCCTAACGTATCCTGAATTTGACAAATTTGTGCCATCATATTATTGAAATGTCTTCAACTTTTCACTAAACAGTGTTTTTTTTAATTCTAAATGCTTTAATTGTGTTTTTGACAGAAACTCAAAAATTTTTAAATAATCGACCATTTTTTAAAATAATTGATTTATTGGGCGATTATTTTATATAATCGATTAATCGATTTTTCCGACTATTTTCACCGCTTAATCAGCTTTTTTGATTAATCGATTATTAATTGCCCAACACTAAAAGACTCGACGGTCAACCAATTTTTGGCTCTAATAGTTCATTTTCATGCCCTGAACATGAGTCTGAAGTGTCCGGTTGTGTTCGGGGTGTGAAAGTCCCCTAAATTGTGGACCTATACCTCCAAATCAGGTTTTTGGCCTATATCTGCCAAAATATTGGTGCTAGAGCAAAAATTAGATTTAGGAAACTTATTCTACGTCAGATTTCCTACCAGATGATTTTCGAATGATATTTGCAAACTCAAGGGGAATGGAGCTAAATTAGATCAAAGAAAGAGAGTTTTTTTCTAAAAATCTGATTTTTGACTTATACCTGATTAATTATTGATCCTAGTGCAAAAATTGGGCCCACAAAACTTAGTTTACGTCAAATTTCCCATTAGATGACGTATGAACGATATACTCTCTCATTCCGAATCAGTGAAAAATCACTGATAAACAGTGAGAATTGCAGCACAGTGAAAATCAGTGAAATTCACTGATTTTCAGCGATTTTTCACAGATTATTCAAAGAATTTCACAGATTTTTCAGTGAATTTCAGAAACATCACTGATTTTCAGTGATTTTCTTTCACTAACTTGCTTTCAGTGAAAACATTTTCACTGATTTATTAGTGTGCTTTAATTCTGACTGTTTTCAGTGATTTTTGATAAATTTCATTGATTTAGAAATAAGAAAGTACATAAATCCAAGGAGGCTGGGGTTACAAATTGAGTAAGGGGAGGGATTTCCAATGTGATTCAGAATATGTGTCAAAGTGCAGTCGCAAATTGTATATTTCTTTAAAAAAATTGGTATGATAGTTGGAATAATGAACAACAAGATCAAAATAAAATTTTAGAGGAAGGGAGCTACTAAAAATGTACCATAGGTGCGGAAGTGGTGTTTTGACTTTAGAAGCTCCAGCCCCCCTTGTGGTAAGGTTGAGAAAATTCAGCGTTCCCGGGGTGGATTTCATATATTTTGACCTCCCGGAACACAAATATGTGATTACTTTGGAAATCCGATCACTAGGAGTGCCCCAAATTTCAAGTAAGTATACATAGACCAAAATATATTAATTTTTTTTCAAACTAAAAAATTATCGAAATTGAGTAAGTACATTGTGGCACCTCCTACTCCTCCCCATGAAGACCTGTGAAGCTTGCATATGAGTCTATAAATTAGATCTGACCTCTACTATCTGAATATCGCATTGAAAATTCGTTCCTGACCATTGTGGGAGATGTAGGGGCAAACAAAAATGCGATTTTCGGATATTTTTTCATAAATATTGGTAAATAGGGGAGTTTTTATATTGAAACTTGGGGCACTTCTAGTGATTGGATTTCAAAAGTAATGACATATTTGTGTTCCAGGAAGTCAACATATATGAAATCGACCCCAAGAACGCTGACTTTGTTCAACCTTACCACACAGGAGGGGCTGGAGCCTTAAAAAGACCATCCCGCACTTCCTATGGTACATTTTGAGTTGCTCCCATTTTCCAAAATTTTATTTTGGTCTTACTGTTCATTATTCAAAATCATACCAATTTTTTTGAGAAATATACAATTTGCGACTGCACTTTGACGTATATTATGAATCACAGTAGAAACCCCTTTCCCTTGCTGAATTTGTACGGCATAAAAATAGACCATTAGAGCCAAAAATCTGTTGGCCGTCGCGTCGAGTTTTTCCCTATGAAATGTTAATTCTACTGGACTAAAAGGTCATCAGAAATTTTCGAAATATGAAAACGGCGTAATTTTTCAAACCATTTAACATTATGGACGTCGCGGTGGACGACCGAGAAAAAAATCGTATTTCGTCGATTTCTGTACGAAACTCATTTGACAGCTTTAGCACGCGATCCGACGAAATAATAAAAGTCCGAGTTTGGAAATTTAATAAAGTTATGCTTCGAAACCGTATTTAATTTCAAATCGAAAGTTTAACAAGTTTCAAAGTGCTGGCTGAATTACACAACGGTTTGGGAAAAATTGCTATCGAAAAGACGTATCCTGCAGCACAGCGATCTATTTTCGTATAAATAAGCGATGAAAAAAATCAACGAGACAGAATGAAAATTTACTCGTCGTCGACGAATAAACTCGTACACGTTGTCTTTTGTCGAGAGCGAATAATAGGCCAGCCATACACGTGTGTCTTTGTAAAGTTGGCATAACGTGCGAACGAAGGCGAAACTGGGTTATTGATACAAATTGAAAATTTTATCAATTTTTTCCTCGATTTTACGTAGGTACGTATCGAAAAACCATAAATGAGAAAACTTGTCGAAAATTTTTCTCTCGAGAAGGGAAACAAAGAAACGAAGCAATATTATTACGTGATACATTATTATCAAAATTTCATCTTGGGCTGTATATTGGCGAGATGAAGAAACCTTGTAAATGCTTCAAATTAAATTTCGAAAAAAAAATTACCAAAAAAAAAATTCATCGAACTATTTTTTGTAACAAAAGGTCAAAGAGAGAGATAGAAGGGGATTACAAAGGTACATTACGACAACATCCCCACGCAATTTTTTATTCTTCGCTTTTCAAAAGGGTATAAAATTTTTCATTCCTGTCAAACTCGGCCTAAAAAATGACAGCTAGATATTTTTCGCAGACGAAACAATTTATCCATTTTTTCCATCGCATCGTCGAAATTTAAAATTTTTTCTGGACGGAGAGGAAAATTGAAGGGTGGAATTAGAATGCTTGAATTTGTATAGATGTCGTAGGCTGGTTATTTTTTGCTCCCTCGTGCTCTGCGATGGAGAATAAAAGGGAAAAGACTAATTTTCGTCCTACGCTAATTCATTTCATCGAAGTAGAAATAATTGACCGTATATGGTAGGTAGTAATTTGTCTTTTGTAATTATACGGATGACCATCTCTGTATGATGAATTTCTAAATTACCTAATTCAACTGTTTATTTATTTGATGCTATTTTTAGAACCATTCCTAAAACATCGAATTCAAAAAAGTATTTTTATTCGAAAAATACGATTTAATTTTATAAATCCTCGAATCGAAAAAAAAGGCCGAAAATGAAAATTTTCACATTCTCATAATACGTCACCAAAAAACAATAAAAAATTAAATTTAGAAGATGTGACTTGAAAAAATGTCCAAATTTTGAAATTTTGAAAAAAGTGACTTACAGGGAACTAAAAACTAATTCTATTCCCATACGTAACAACGTAAACTTAATTCTTCTCTCGGAATTAACGTTCAGAGTGAAAAAAATTAAAAGTTGAAATCAATCGTCTTTTTTGAAAAAATTTAGCAAAATTTTTAGTTTTGAAAATTTTGAATGAAATAAAATTTTGTATAGAAAGATTGAGTTTTGATTTACTAAAATTTATAACAAAAATCTGTCACATTTGGGAATGAAAAAAATTTGGAAATGAGAAGAGGAAACTAATTAATTTCATAAATTGAAAAATGTATTAAAAATTGAAAAAAATTGATTCCTTTGAGTTTAGAATCACGATTGAAACAAAAAAGTCGAAACTATAAAAAAGGTTACTACTATATATTTCAAAATAAGAATACAACAAAAAAATATGACCAATCTATTCAAAGAAAAATCATGGGTACTCATTAAAAAAAAATGAAACGAACTGGAAATTGAAATTTACGTCTTAGAGGAAGAACAAGCTAAAAATACATGAAGGCACTTGGATGACTGGTTCAACCATATTTCCATGTTTCTGAGTAACTTTTGTTCGGTGCTCACTACTGGTTGCAGCGTTTTAGAATTTTTTTCAAATTTTAAGGAGACCAACAAAAAATTGGGGAATGACTTCAAAATTAATTGAAAAGAATTTAATATTTTTGCTCAATATTTTCCCTCCTCTTCCTCCTTCACAAAAGCTCAAAAATTCAAAATTCCCAGTCTTTTTAGTGGCGAAAATCTAATTTTTGATTTTTTTGAAGAGTTTAACTGTTTAAACGATTTTTGCAAAGGTATTACATATTTAAGAACCCCTTAAAAAATCAGAGAAATTTTTTTACATTTCAATAATAATTTTCAAAAAAAATTGAAATAAAAAAATGTTTAATTGAAATTTTGAGTTTTTACCGGAAAGGGAAATTTTTACCCACAGTTTCTGACATGATTTCACAACAATTTTTCATCACAGCTCGTCAAATTTTGAAAAAGGTTGTAAAACTCTTCTTCCAGAGTCAAATCTCTCAATTCTTGTAAAACATTGGCGGGTAAATTGGAAAAAAAGTTGTGATAGATGTCGAAAGTGCGTGGTAAAAATTTTAGACGTTTCACTTTAATTTTTAACTTTCTGACGTATAGCTTCAAAATTTTGCCATTTTTTACGTGTTGATGGTCGGTCATTTTATCACCAATAGCGAGTAAAAAAGTCATTGAAGTTTTCGATCTTTCTAGCAATGTAACATATTTTCTATTCATTTGAAAAAAAATATATTTTTTTGAAAATTCATTGTTTTTATTTGAAGTACATTGGGAAAATGAAGAGTTCAAATGAGAGATAAGAAATTTTCTCATATCATTTTGATGTTTTGTCAAAACTTTTTTCCAATTTTCTCCTTTATTAAAACTTTTCAACAAAAAGGGAAGACAAGCCTCACCAATACTCATCTCCTATTGCAGGTACATCGAAAAAATCACAGATTAGGTATTGATTTTTGAAGAAAATCCAAATTTTATAAAATTCAACAAAAAATCAATAAGTAATTCAAAACACCAATCTGGGCTGCCAAAGTTTCTTTTTTGGTCAAAAAAATCAGGATTGAGTAAAAATATGAACAGTGGTGATTTTTTTTTTAAATGATGATAATGTTGCATTTTAGACCAGAAAAATAAAAAAAATCTGTGGGTTGATAATTATCAATTTTAGACCTCTCTTCTCCCTCATAGAACCAACACTAATTCTTCCATGTAGCAGATGACAAAATTTTTCGAGAGGAAGAAATAAAAAGTAACATTCATCCAAACTTAAATATTTTGACATTTGAATCAGAAATTAAAGTGACAGATTTTCCGATCTTCACCAAATGCCTTCAAAATCAGGAATAAATCAGAAATCTAAAAAAATTAAATCAGAAATGGAATTTCAGAGCGGTGGTAGTAGAGGGGAGGGGGAGATGAGATTATATAAGGCGAACAGAATCTTTAGAATCTTTCGTCTGGATTTCAGCTCAAAAATAAAAGGGAAAAATCCTAATGAACTCAAAGTAGAGAAAAATTGTATTCCTTTTATTTTCAAAAAAAATATTTGAATAAAAGTACAGTAAACCAGATGAAAAAAAATTCAGCCCAATTTCTAATCAAATTCTGAAATTATTGTAACTGAACAGATTCATCAGTGAAAGGGATGAAAATTGCCCATTCTGCACCTATGCTTTTTACAAGTCAGTTTCAAGACAACACTGTCTAATTGACAATAAAAAACAAACCAAAGCCCACATTAACTCGAGTTCATCGACCTCTACGACATTTTTATGCAAAATCTCAAAACTTGATAAATTTTTAAAACGACGATCTACCGATAAGGCAATTACCACGTCAGCTTTTATACGCCTATCAAACCACGAATAATTTTCACATAAAAATATAACTCTCGTTTAAAAACAACAAACTCGGTAATTACCAAACTGACCTAATAAAAAATTTTCAAACAGCCTCTAAACATAATACAACATTCCCGCAACTACGCTGGCTTTTTGTTTTCTCGACTCTTATTTCGCGAAATAAATTAAGAACGATGACAACAAAGGAAGCGACAGAGCTCTTATAACCCTAAATAAAAACAAGCTCTTCAAATCGAAACGCAGCCCGACAAAGAGACTGCTGGAAAACTTGGCGAGCACCTTAACCAGATACAATCTCGTCAACGACGTTTTTCTCAAATAAATTGAAAAAGGCCAGGTATGTGCTTCAATCCATAATACTTTTTTAAAGTTGCAATTCGAGGTGTATTTGATTTCGAGCAAAAAGACCTTTATACTCGCACATAAAACTGCGATTCTTCGTCAAATACGCGAGTGGAGAAAGAAAGAAACATCGATAGAAGGAAATATACGAACCTGTTGAAAGGAAAACTCGATAAATGGAGGAGAATAAATTTAGGAAAAATTTTCGCATAAAGTAAGCACAGCATATAAAAAATAAGCAGGAAAAATACCCGATGGGAAACTTTTTATCTTGAAACTTTTTAATATCGATAAGTTAAAAAATTCTCGAATAGTTTGATCGAACATGTAGAAGGACTCGTGAATATATTTTGCTATTGCAGAAAAATTTCCCATAATGTGGAAAATTTCACGTTGTTTCGACCAACTTGCTCGGACTCGAGAAAAAATTTTCCGAAAGAATATCGCGTATAAAATAGAGAAGAAGCGAAACGTAGTATATGGTACATAAATTGACTATATGCGTTATACCCATTATAAAGTTTTGTATTATAATACATACAAACGGAAGTAATGATTTTCGCTAGTGCTGTTCAATATCTATATAGAGTATGTATTAGGGTGGCCCTTATTTATACTTGCGTGTTTTTTTTTCTTTGAATTTTTTTGATGCTACCCCCTGAAATGGTTACCTACCATGCGAAAATAATTCTCAGAAAATTTTGGCCAAATTGGTACACATTAACCCGTGCCGCAAACGCGATGAAGTATTGATAATGCCTTGAGCGCGTCGCATCATCAGTCTCACGCGAGTTACGTGGTGTGATTAGTAGGTAACGCGCTGTGTTGATGGCGGCAATAGCGAGTCGTGTCATAGCTGCCTACAGCAGACGTACCGTGAGGGGTAGGGGTAACTTATTCTCCTGGTTGAGATTTTTTTTTAATATTTAGTTGGGAAAATTTAATATTTCTACTCACATTTTCTCAAGTCGAAGAATAATACAAATAAGTAGGTAGTAGGTAAATTTTCACAACTAGAGAAAAAAATGAGAAGGTACAGAATGATGAATTTTCCCAACTTAATGACATATGAGTACAAATGGTAAATCTTCCTACAGATAATGACCATTTCTTTGTTTTTTTTCTTTTCTCTTTTTTTAATATAATAAAATAAGAATTTTTCATAGGAAAGTTTACTATTTGTACCCATATTTCATCAAGCTGAAAAAATTCATTATTTTTTCCTCATTTTTTTCAAGTTTTGAAGAAAAAATTTTGAGCTTTTCCCAAGTTGTGGAAATTTACCATCTGTATATTTTACCAAGTTTGGAAAGTTGAATATTTGCACATCTGTGTTTTTTTTAAATGGAAATAGCAGTTATCATTTGCATTCATATTTTCCCAAGTTGGGAAGATTACCCAGTTTTTTGCATTTTTATGATCTCCTAATACAAAAAAAACAATAAAATTTTTCAAAAATTTTGGCTTCACTGCACTTGGTCTTATTGTATTTCTCCTTTCATGGTTTTAAAATAATCCAAATCCTACAGAAGTGACTTCTGTTCGTATTTCTTCTTAAAGTTATTTCAACCAATTTGTATTGTATTTTTTACTCTTGTTAAAACTCATTTTCGATATTTGAAAATCAAATTTTTAAAAGCCTTTGACCTCGCTGCGCTCGGCCTTATCATATTTTTTCTTCAACAGTTTTAAAGTAGAAATTATCGATTTTTTTAATTCAGGTTTTTTTATTCAATCCATTGTTTTATTGCACCTTGAATATGAGTTTTTTTAAAAAATTTTCACCCTCGCTTTGCACGAACCAAATTCATCTCTTTCATACCCATTCACATTGAAATTTCAAAATTTTATTTACTTAATTATAACGTTTCTTGAATTTTTTCGCCCTTGCTTCGCTCGAGGCAATTCAACAATTTCGTAAGTTTTTTCACATACAGTGAGTATTCAACAGTTTCGAAAAAAACGACAAATTTGGAATAAATAATAAAGTAAATGATAGAAGAGTGAGTCAACATTAAAATTTAGTTTGGTTGGATAATTTGCGCCATTCAACCCCTCCCCCCGCACCCTGTCTCGTGCCCGAATAAAAAATTAATTAATTTTTTCGATAATGCTGTTTATTTTTCAAACTAGGAAAAATTGATGATTTTTGTACTTGAGTTAACGAATCTTAAACATTTTATCAATCAAACTTGATCAAAACCAATTATAATTTAATGTGGAAAAATTATTACTGGCATGGGCTGATAGCCCTAGTAGTCTAAACCCAAAAAAGTAAAAAAAAAAGGGAAAATTGGGGAAAATGAAATGACAAGGTAGGTAAGGTACATATTTACTTATTATTCAAACGAAACACCTATTGGGCCAAAATTTTTGTTTGATGATAATTTTGATTGATACTTGATCGTAATCAATATTTTTGTTAATTGATTAAAATGTAACTTATTCGCCGCAAATTCAAATGCGCTACATACCGTATGTACGCTGTGCTGCTGCGCCAGTATGATGTAATGTTCAGTACTCTAAACCAAACAGCGCGTCGCCTACCGATTAGACCACGAGACTCGCGTGGAACGGCACTGATGCGACGCGCTTAAGGCATCATTAATACTTCATCGCGTTTGCGGCACGAATTAATGTGTATCAATTGGGCTAAAATTTTCTAGGAATTATTTTCTCATGGTAAATAACCATTTCAGGGGGTAGCACCTAAATTTTTCGAATTTCTAAAATAAGGGCCACCCTAGTATGTATGTACATATAGGCAACCAGGCAAGTGGTGTATTGCGGCAATCAATATAGACCAACAATGGGAAACTGTTTTATGTTTTATTGATGGTGATTCGTTTCTTACACATACGTTGGTTGCGAGGTCGTATAAGGCTACCCCGATCCCATCCGCATCGCGAATTTATACGTAAAGCTACACTCGTAGATCAAATTACAGTACACGGTACAAATTCGCGATAAGCAGGGTGACAATATCAAGGGGCTAAAGGTACATCTATCTATACGTAGGTTCGTATGAGCACATTAATTAAATTCCGTATCGGTCAAAGTAACATCGTCAAAAACCACTGTAGCAATGGTACACAGCGCATTTGGGTCGACAAAAATAAAATACTAAATTTAACCTATAATTCGCTCTGAAATTACTCTTTGGATGAAAAATGTGCATGATGGTGGGTTGCTCCTGGCGCAGAAGCCGCCCTATGATGGGGGAGAGATGGTGCGGTATAGATGAGGCCTCTATGGCATGTCAACGTTCATTGATGAAAATGAGGATTTCCCATTTAATACTCGAGTATGGATACGGATGCGAAACCGCAGTTCCCCTAATGTTGTGATGTATGGTGGTTATTTTCATCTCGCGGCTGGAGCCTTCGGTTTTTTTAGCCATTTTTTAGGGGATTGTATGAATATCGAGATTTTGAGTTTAATGTGAATTTGAATTTCAAAGTAGGATATGGGACGACAGAAATTATTGTTGGGGGGGGGGGGGGGTCGTGGATTTTTTTAAATTCTCAAGAGTAAAGAATTTGGTTATTTTATGATTCTGTTTTCAAAAATTGGATCGATTTCTTCGAAAATGAAAGGATACCCCCCCCCCCCCCCCCCCTCGATCTTTATTTTCAATGAACCAACAAATTAAACAAAAGAAAATAGAAAACAAATGACGTTTTAAAAACATTCCCACAAATTCCCCTTCTCTCTAATTTTTAAAACTCGTATTGATGAATTTTATAAGAGCTGGATCAAGTTTTGAGATTTGAAAACAGACATTTAGGTACTGATTTTTCATGTTTTTCATGTTATAAAAATCAACAAAAAATTCTCAAAATTGAAAGAAATTTTTTTTAGCGAATATTTTTACTAAAATGAGTTTGGTTGTCTGAGAAATGATCATAAAAAAATTATATCAAAAAATTTTTACCTCGCGGGGATCGATCTTTCATACCCATTGACTACTTATTATTGTTTTGCCAACCTTCAAAAAATGGTAAAAAACTGAAATTTATTCGTGAAATTTCAAAAGAGAAGAAAGGGAAGTTGAAGAATTTTGTTCTCAATTTTCATAGTGTATAACGATTTTTATGGAAATTTTTCGACAATTTTTAATGCTGTAGAACAAATAAGTGAAATTGCCTCTCAAAATCTCTTTTTAAGATTCAAGTGTACTTACCTAATTATAGATTCGTAGAAAGAAAAACGAATGGGGTTTGTGAAAATTGCTCACAAAACTTCTCCATTTTTTTTCAATTGTTCATGATTTGAAATTTGTGAAAGAAAATAAATTATAAAATTATGTAGAATGGTTTACATATAAGAAGGCAAAATTTGAATTTCTAACAATTTATTATTTTAATTCGCCTTTAAAGAATCTGGAAATGTTAACAAATTGTACGATTTAAGTAATTTGTGTTTTCGTAAATTTGCAATTGTTTGAGATTTTACAATTATTTGGACTTCATTTTCACGCCTCTAGGATTTTTTTCTGCTGGGGGGAGGAGGTACTCTGCACTCATTCTAGAATTTTAGTAAAAACTTGCATCTCTCATAATTTTTCGAACAATCCAGAACGCTGTGTATTGCCTACAAAGTCTAGAAATGAATTTTTTCAACTTTTTCTAGACTTTTGCATTGATCTTTTAAAAAATTAACGCGTTTTGCTCTTCATAAACCCCCTCTTCTACAAACAACAAATTTCTAGGAAAATTGTTTTTTTTTATTAAAAAATTTTCTATCCCCTTTCCCCTGCAACACAATGAATTTTTAAATAAATAATCAATCGATTTCTGTGGGGAAAATCGACTGATTTTTAAGGGAAAAATCGATTGATTTTTATGGAACAAATTCGATTTTTTTTACGAGGAAAAATCAATGGATTTTTATGAGGAAAAATCAATGGATTTTTATGAGGAAAAATCAATGGATTTTTATGAGAAAAAAAGCAATGAATTTTTATGAGAAAAAAAGCAATGAATTTTGTTGAGAAAAAATCAATGAATTTTGTTGAGAAAAAATCAATGAATTTTGTTGAGAATAAATCAATGAATGGATCTTTATAGAAATAAAACAATGGATTTTTATGGAAATAGAACAATGAATTTTTGTGAAAAAAATCGGGAAAAAATCTCAAAAAACCATGTTTTTTTATACTCGGAACCGATTTGTTATTTACTTACCCCTTTTCAGTATGACAAAAAAAACAATAGATCAAAACTAAAAACCACACAATTTTTTATGCCACCTTTAGTTAAAAAGCAGTATAAAAATGCTCTAAAAATTTCTTATATTTTCGTTTTTATTCCATATTGATTTTTTAAAGCAAAAAACATCGAATTTTTTGTTCGAAAATTCTTTTATATAAACATAACTTTTGGATCGATTTCCGAAACTGTTGCAAATTTTTAGGTAAAATTCTCGACTTTTGACTATTTTTCAACCCACCTTGAAATTTGAAGAACTTGAGTTTTTCTCAAATTTCTTAATTTCTCTTTTTAACATCATGAAATTCTTTATTGAAATGGTAACACTGAAAAGTTTACGAATTAGCTACATTTTTTCTCAACAAAATGTGTCAAAAAATCAATGATTTAATAACACATACTTAATTTATATTACATAATTACAAAACTTTCTGAGTTGACTGATTTCCAGAAACTCATGAAATTTTTGGATGGTTCAAAATGACTCACATTTGGTGCATTTTTTTACGCAGTCAAAATTACAAAAAAAATCTTTCATTCCAAAAACACTTGGATTCTCAGTAATGAAATTTTTCATTTAGATGATTCTAAAATTACTTCATCTGCTATCAAACGAAGTTCGAAAATTACAATTTATGTACCTATTTTAAGCATAAAATGTTTTTTCAGGGCAAATTAGGTACGAGTAGGTATCTCTTCTGAAATTCAATCCTCCCTCATTTTCCAAACTATCAAATTCTCATCAATTTTTACCATTTCATATTAAATTCTACGAAGCTGTAATGTGGAAAAGTCTTAGCTGCATTCCGGACAAACATTAAAATTGAAAGGAGTTTGTACAATTTTGATTCAGAAAATGGCCTACTGTTCACAATACTTAAGAACTTTGAACATGAAGATTTTATCCATTTCGTCCATCACCATCTGTATTTTTCTTCTTTACTCCCCTCCCCTCTTTACTCATTCCTCTTCTTTTCTCTTTATTCTCTGTTTCCTTTACTTCCTCTTTTTCTTCTCATCATTTTCTTACTGTCGTGTAGAAAGTACCATTCTAATAATTCAACCCCCCCCCCCATCAAGAAAAAACAATCGAAGTTAAATTCCACCTTTATCATGCTCCGAATAAAACGAAGATTCAAAGGTATATTTTTCAAAATAAATTGAGAAATGAAAAACAGTTGAAAAATATCCTTGATAATCGGTGAAATTAGCTTGAAGAAAAACAAAAATAAAATACCTTTTTCTATATATTCACAGCATTGTCCGTACTTAAATAACTAAAATGTCATATTTTCAGCAGAAGGAAGGAAAATCATTGAACTTTATATCCTCACTATACTCAAAAACGAATATTTTTGGAGATTTTTGGGAATTTTTCGAGCTACTAATACACCATCTTACAGCTCCTCCCCTCTCAGGACAATTGACGAACACCAATTCCGCCAAACCCAATTCTAAATGATAAAAAAATAGTATAAAACATTCAAAAAAATATTTATCTCTTAACATACCTTCTTTAGCTGCTTCAACCAACCACGTCCAAAACACGACACTTAACCATAACAACCGAAACTTGGCACACCACTTTTGAATTTTACACATGTCGATGAAGGCAAAAACCGCACCGAAATTCGCGAATATCAAATCATACGACCGGTTCGCGGATTCGTTACGGCACACGAATGAAAATAATTAAGAAATTAATCTCGCGGCACGCATTTCCACCACCCGGCATTTCCCGCAGGAATCGCGAAAAAAAATTCACAGCAATGTCACACCACTGAAATATCGCGACGTGCTTGGCGATGCGACCAGACCGACGAAATACGACGATCGCGGCGACAACGTGAATTTAAACTGGGTAAAAACGTCGTCGATGTCGGTGTCGGTGCCGAAAAACATTTTCTGCGAAAGTTTTATAAAGCATTTAAGAGAGTAAAAGACGCTTGCGCGGTCGTAACTAACGCACAGGCATGGAGCTTTTATGGTACCAGCACCAGCACATTCGCAGACACGCCGCTCTTATCGTAAAACTTAACGGCTCAAAATTAATTATTAATCGAAATTATGATTAATTTAATAAACGGTGTATTTTTCCAACTTTGGATTAGGGGGGTTGGGTCACACCTACGGTTTGATGAATCTATCGAGGGACCAGGCCAGAAAAAGGAGAATCTAAAAAATTACCCTTCCTGGGTGTTCTTTTTGAGGTGAATTTTTCAATACTTGATTTACAAGTCGTCTTATAAAAGACCGAAGGTATTTAGAGCCCGGAGTTTATTTTACCTGCGACCAGGGATTAAATTTTTAATCCGAGTTCGAAAATCGAGCCAACTTCCAGGTACGATCCAGAGATTCGAATTGTCCTTCGTCGAATGTTTTTTTTTTCAGCTTGTATTTTCTTTCAAATATACGATTATCGTCACACGTCACGATTCTCCAAAGCATAGCGAGATAAAAGTTTTCCGTTTATTTGCGTTTTAAACCTAAAACTCTGCTAGTTGGTGTTAAAAGTGTACGACGAAGAGGACCAAAAAAAAAAAAAGGGAAAAAGAGGTATCGGTACGCAGATGTGATGATGTGACCTTTTTTTCCAGCCTTTTTTTTCACTAGCCGACTCGAAGTTTGCAGACAAAAAATAAACCTTAATATGAGGTGTATTTTTCGGCGAAAAAGTAAACAAAAATCGATGACGAAATTTTTTTAACCGTGCAAAATAGAAAAACTTTTTTTTCGGGTTTTCGCACCGTCCCATCCGCAACGTTTACCAACAAGATTGAATAATCCGTTTTGGATTTTTTCTCTCATCTCGGCTCGATCTTCGTTTCGTTTGGAGAAACTTAAATACAACCCGATCGAGCCTCACTCGAGCTAATAAGTTTTCGTACGCAGTATTCGCAAACAGGATTATTTGGCGAGAGTTGGGTTTAGAAAAACCGCCAATATAATAAAAGGGTTTATAATGAAAAAAAATTGTTGGAACGTTTGGTCTTCTAAGCCCAGTTTATATTGGGCGAATAAAGTCTCAACGAGCGATGGTTTTTTCCACGATGGATCGCGTGGGTTAAATAATTTAGGTTTTTAACGAGCGTTAATTCTTGGCGGCGGGGTGGCGTGGTACCTTTTGCATTTAATGTTTTAAAACTTTGATTAAAATATCTTCAAAAAGTTATACAGTCGGGTTGACATTTGGACGTGGAATAACACCGCAAGTCGGGGCGCCGCGGTTCATTCGTGTCGTTATATAGCCACGTAGAGCTTCGGTTGAACAAGCCTTGAATTAAATTCCTTCGAGTCTTCTTATTCGAACTGGAGACGGAGTCGTCACCAGAATTTCTAGACCTTTTGATATTACTTTATATTATTATCCGATGTGTATTGAGGTGAAATCGTAATGTCGAATTTATTATTCGTCTTCGGTACGACGAACGGTGTACCGAAGACGTGTGTCCGTATTGTTGGGTAGTTTAACAAAGCCCCGAGGTTTGTTGAAAATTTGATAATTTTTCCAGTTGGAATGAGCTCGAATTCGTTTCAAAGATTCTGTTTAGGAAAATTTTAATTAAACGGATTAATTATTTAGGGGTTTTAATATATTTTTAAACGGTTTTGAATTTTTTTGCAGAATGTGATGTAATTTGAGATTTCTCCCGAGAATAGATAAATGCTGGAAAAATTAGTGCAGATAGGTACCTTACCTACATGTATATCCAAGAAAATGAAAGTCACCATGAAAAGAATAATGATAACATCTCTCTTTTATCTCTGCCTCTTCTCTATCTATATTATTTAAAAAGAAGTCTTGTTTTTTGTTCCAACCCCAAGAAACCATTAAAACAGCAAGATTTGTGGAGGATATCGAAACCAAACCTTCCACTAAAGATAAGATACCACTAGAAATTGAAGGAGTCTACAAACTGGATTCTGGATGTGACATTAGTTATGTTGGAAAAACTCGCAGACCAATTAAGACTTGGATAAAGGAATATGCGAGTGATGCAAGACGTTAAATAATAGGCAAATTGATGATGACTGAGAGATAATTATTCCTAGCTTATGAGGCTGGGCTAATTTTTGGGATAAAAATCAATCTGACGGATCATCCCACGATTTTTCTGATCTTTGAGGATGTGATGATTCTGGAATTTCCGAAATTTTGAGACTGGAGTGATCCACGGGAGGAATTTTCATTCTAAAAATCTTTTCACAATTTTCTCGAGGTTTTGGGACTGGGATGTGTTGTGTCAGGGGGTTTGAGAACACTAGAAAACCAAAGACTAATTTAATTTAAAGAATTACCAAATATCCTGGCTATGAATACAACTGAATAAAGTTAGGGTAAGGTATGTGCCATATTTCGACCGACTTTTTTGTGCAAAGTTCCACCAATCGAAGACTTTTTAGGTAGAAACGTCGAAACTGGCTTAAAAAAAATACATTGATCCTTTCTCTAACCACTACCATAAAAAATTTTGAGCCGATACAATCATTTTCATTTTTGTAGTTTTGTGATGTTTTTTCTGAGGGAATTTTTTCAAACTCGATTTTGAAATATTGGGTTGGTTCCTAATTTCGACCACCGCGGTGTGATTTTCGCCCAAAAAGGGGGGGGGGGGGGGGGTGCATAACGAGCGGAATCTACCCGAAAAGAATTTTTTTTCAATTCTTCTTTTCTCGCAGATAACAAAAAGAGACCAAAACGACAACCCTACAGCCAAAACTGGCGCGGAGAAATGAGAAAGAGTGCAAAGGGAGCGTCGGGTCCATTAAAAACACGATTTACAGGGGGTAGATAGTATAGGCTTGTCGAGATTAGGGGCACCCCAAAAATTTTGAATTTTTTGGGAAAATTTTTGTTGCTTACCTCCAGGGGTTTGTTTTTCAAAAACCGATGTTTTTTTCAAATCTGAACCCTCCTCCTTCACAATTATTTGGGTAAATTTTTAAAAAAATATTCAAATTTTGGGAATTCAAAAGAATATAAAAAAAAATTTTCCATTTTGGATTCTTTTTTTTTCAATTTTTTTCTCCGCAAATTTTTTGCCTGTAGGTTGTGATTTGGGTTAAAATTTTTCGCATGAAAAAAAAATAACAATTTTTTTGGAGTTTGGATAGGGCCGAAAGGGGGGTGGGAAAATTGGAAGCTCGAATTAGGCCCCTTTAAAACCTTTTCCTACGAAATGCACGAGAGCAAAGAAAACAAAAAATTATTAAAAAAAAAATAAAACTAAATAGGCTGGTGGGGCCATAATGTATCTGAAAAACTAAAACCCGCTTTCTTCACCTAAAAACCACTCAAACCGGGTCCCTTTAAACCCGGATCCAACCCTAGAAAAGAAACTCCCGTAGCTACCTACACACATATAATACATCATCAGGACAAAATAGCGTGGGGCAAACCCAAACACATTACAAATATATTTTTTGACTCTTAAAAAAATAAAAAACATAGAAAATCTCGATAAAAAAATTTAAAAAAAAAAAAAGGAAAGGAAAATAGCAAACTAAACCGAACAAAGAAAAAAACACTGGATTTTTTTGGGAAAATATTTCACAAGTTAATTTTGGGTGAAAAAACCCCGGAAATTTAGGGTATCCGAATTGACTTTAAAACCCAAAACCACAAACAGGGTGAATTAATTTGCCATTTGAAGCAGCAAGCCACCCCAAACTTCAAAAAATTTCATGGCCTAACCTAGACAAATTCAAAAATTTGAATGGCTAGTCCCTTTTTCGGGGCGCCATAGTTGTGTCGGGGGGGTTTGGAACACAAAAACCCAAAAATAATTAATTTACCCTGACGGACCCAAAAAACCCCACAAAACTTTTTTATCCTACTTAATTTACCTGATAAAACAAAAAAAACATACCTTTTCTACATTATACAATCCCTCCCTTTCCCCAAATAAAAAATTTCCCAAAAAATTAGGGGCCAAAAAAAAAGTATTAAAAGTTCAAATTTAAAAACAAACAAAAGGATCTTTAAAAAGATCCAAAATTACCCCAAAAAAACTCACCAAAAAAATCTAAAAAAACAACACGCGAACATAACAAGGAAACAGCAAATTATACTGTTGCCGTGCAACTTACGTAACTCACAGAAGGTAGACCCGGTTTCTTATCAGGAAACCTTCTCTTCTCCCCGTCAAGGTAGGTAACATTGGCAAAAGCAATAGAAAATCACCTCAATGAGTAGGTACCACAACAGATGATTTATGGTGTAAAAATTAATCTCACAAATGATCCGAAATTTTTCTACTTTCCCCGGCTGGGATGTTTTGGGGAATTTTCACCCCAAAATCATCCCCGGGCTTTCCCGAATTCTGGGGGCGGGGATGACCCTGGGAGGAATTTTCATTTAAAAATCTTTTAAATTTTCTCGGGGGTTTTTGGGCCCTGAATGATTTTTGGGGTAAAAATCAATCCACAAATAACCCGAAATTTCCTATCTTTGAGACTTGGCAGGGCGTGACTAAGGGGGGGGGGGGGGAAACCCCCCCCCCAACATCCAAAAGTTGAGAAAAGGGGGGAAAAAATCGGGAAAAAAAGGGGGAAAATTGGGAAAATTGGGGAAAAGCCCAAATTTTTCCCCCGTTTGAATTTTGGAAAGTCAAAAAAATTTAAGAAAACCCAAAATCCCAAAATAAAATTTTAGGAAAACTGGTACAATTGAGATTTCAACTTTTTTCCAAAATTTTCCCAATTTTTTTGAAGTTTGGTTTGGGGGAAAAGCTAAAAAATTTGAGATATCAAAACCCCAATTTGGACTTGGGAAAATTGGGTTAAATTGGGTTTCCCCAAAACTTTTTCCCAAAATTATTCAAATTCTCTCAAGTTTAGATTCAAAAAGTTAAAATTCCCAAAATTTTTGAAAATTTGTACTTGGGAACTTTAAAAAACTTTGAGAATATCAAAAAAAGTTGATTAAAAAAACATTTAAAAAAACACAAATTTTTTTTTGGGAAAAAGAAATAAAATTTTTAAAAGAAAAATCTATTGAAAAAAAAAATTATTTTTTTTTTAAAAAAATTCACAAACTTTTAAAATTTTCCCCCTCGCTTCGTCGGGTATACCAACCCTAAGCAAAACCAAAGTAATTACTTAAGAAGTATGAGTTAGGATTCCCCTTTAATTTGAAAATAAAAAAATTTCAGTTTTTGTATATCTTTTTTCTTCAAAAATTTTTCGCCCTCGCTACTTAAATGTTGAACACTCTCATCTTCTATCTCAGAAAATTTGAATATTTTTTTAAAGGGGGGAAAAAATTTCCTTCTCATTTATTTTTGGGTTTTTACAGGCCTAACAGAAATCAGTTTTTAAATGGCTGTCCCCTTTTTTCACGTTTAGTCACAAAACCCCCACCTTTTTTTTGCCAAATTCATTTGAACCCCTTTGTTTTTTTTTTCAAGCCCCGCTTTTTCAAAAAAATCTTTTAAGGGAAAGGAATTCGAATAGGGTTCTTTTGCTTTTTTTATCATAAAATTTTTTTTCAAAAAAAAAAAATTCCTGGGGGTTTCGCTCGGGCTAAACCATTTTTAAATCTGTATTTTTAAAACAAAAAAATTATCAAAAAAATAGTTACCCCCACCATAAGAAGTTTTCACTTTTTTCAAAAAAAAATATTGCTTTTGAAATTTCGTCTACGCCTCTGAGACTTGGAAATTTGAATCCATGACCGTTATGAAGGGGGTTTTCATCCCAAAAATCATCACCCTCTGAGAGGATCCATCTAATTTTTCAAAAATCATCCCAGATTCCGAGTTTGAAACTGGGGATGATCCTGGGGGGAATTTTTCATCCCAAAAATCATCCCAGGGGACTATTCCGAGATTTCTGCGGCTGGGATGATCCATGGGAGGAATTTTCGTTTAAAAAATCTTTTCACAATTTCTCGAGGTTTTGGGCCTAGGATGAATTTTTGGGTAAAAATCAAAAAAATTTTCTCACAAATGATCCGAAGATTTCCTGATCTTTGAGGTGGGATGATTCTGGGATGAATTTTATCCCAAAAATCCATCCCAGGACTATTCCGAGATTTTGATAATGGGATAATCCATGAGATGAATTTTTATCCCAAAAATCAGCCCAGGGACTATTCCGAGATTTTGAGACTGGGAGATCCATGGGAGGAATGTTTCATCCCAAAAATCCTCCAGACTATTCCGAGATTTTTGAGACTGGGATGATCCATGGGAGGAATTTTCATCCCGATAAAATCAACCCCCACAAATTTCCCGAGCCTTTGAGGCTGGGATAATTTTTTGGAATGAAAATAATTTTCAAAAATCATTCCACAGCTTTTTAGCTTTTGAGCCCCGGGAAATTTTTGGGTGAAAAACAAACCACAAATGATCCCAAGATTTTTTTGATCTTGGGCGGGATATTTTGGGATAAAATTTTTATCCCAAAAAACCCCACGATTCTTTCGGGTTTGAGACTGAATGATCCATGGAGGGGAAATTTTCATCCCAAAAATCCCCCTCCAAAATTTTTTTCCCGAGCCCCTTTTTAGGCAGGGAAGATTTTTGGTATGGAAATCAAAACTCACAAATAATACCTTTCTTTTTTTTATTCAAATTTTTGGGGGCTGGGGGATTTTTGGGATAAAAACAATCTCAAAATCATCTCGTTTTTGAGGATGGGGTGATTCTGGAAGGAATTTTCATTCGAATTTTCATCGCAGAAACATCCCCGTTTTCCGGGGGGTTTTTGGGGGATGGGATAATTACTATTTTTGATGAATTTTCATCCCAAAAAAAGCATGCCAAAACGTTTTTTTTCCGAAGCCTTTGTTGGCTCCGATGAATTTGGGGTGAATTATGACAGAGAAAACCATCCCGCGTTTTTTTTCCAGTTTTTGGGGACACGAACGGAGGATGGATGAATTGATGATGAATTTTCAACCCAAAAAATTAATCTGCGATTTTTACGAGCATTCGTGGTCTGCGATGAAATTTGGAACGAATTTTCATCGCAGAACCCAGATCACGATTTTTGAGATTTAAGATGATTATTGGAATGAATTTTCATCTCAAAAAAATCATCCACAAATTTTCCGAGCATTTAAGGCTGCGATGAAATTTAGGATGAATTTTCAATCGCAGAAACCATCCTGCGTTTTTCCGAGTTTTTGAAGCTGGGACGAGTTTTTTTGGAATCACTTTTATCCCTAAAAAATAATCACAAGATTTTTCCGAACATTTTCTGACTGCGATGGAATTTGGGATAATTATTCATAGCATAGCACGAAACCCATCTCACGTTTCTCCGAGTTTTTGAGGCTAGGATGATTATTCAATTTTTTTTTCCATTCCTTAAATTTTTTAAAATGTTTTTTCAGCTTTTTCAAAATGTATTTTTTTGGTTCTGAAATTTTTTTCTGTTTCTCTTATAGTAGGTACAATTATAAGAGCCTCATCATCAAATGAAAAAGTCGTTCATCCAAGTTGTCGAAGAATTTTTGGGAATTCAAAACGGTTTTTTTAAAAATTTTAAGTAGGTACTTTTAAACAGTTGGAGAAAAATCGTAGAGAGTTAAACAAACATATCTGGAAAATAATTATTATAGGTACTGCTAGTTTCAAAAATTACGGTATGTATTGAAAAAAAATTTAGTTTTATAAATGAATTAACATGTTTTTTTAAGGTTGAAAAAAATTTTTATTTATTCATTCAAATTTGAGAAAAATGTCGGAGTTCAAAAATTTTTTAGGAAAAATTCAAGAGTTTTGAAATTTAAAAAAAAAACATAAAATTTGCAGACGAATTTTAAGGCTTAGAAAAAATTTTGGGGATTACGCGAATATTGTGACAGTCGTTATCATGATGAATCATAAAGAACGTACAGTAGCTGCACTGCCTTATCCATGATGCCAGTCTGACTTTCAAAAAAAAAAAAAAAAAAAAAAAAAACAATCCAATTGTGTTTCCAATTGATCAGTGGGAGGCGAATGAGAAAATGTCCAATTGTCCTTTGAAAAATATCCTAAAATCTAAGACAATACCTCCTTTCTAATGATGAATTGGACTACTGATGTGATTACTGTCATTAGGTAATGAGAAAGGCCAAATGGTCAAAGGTCATTGATGATCAACAAGATACCCATCCACAACAAACAAGATCCATTCTTACATTATAGTCAAGAATTATGAAGATACTAACCTGAAAAATCGTTGGCTTGAGTAAATCTTCCACAGGACCAATCTTTATTTTTCCTTCACTGATTTTAATTTTGATCTACCTACAACACAGGAAAAAAATAACAAAGAAACTTTAATAAAAAACAATTCCTCTCATATAACTCGCATACCAATATAAAATAGACACCTACAACAAAATACGTCCTATTTGTCGATTATTTGAAAACAAAATACTACAAAACCAGGTCAAGGCGATCCGAAATTCAAATCGAAAAAAGTAGGGAAAATATCAAACGAATACTTCCACATGGAATCTTATAATTAAACCAATATCAGTTCGAAATCATTCCATCACGCTCGGGGCGAGAAAAAAAATAAAAAAATCTTTCGTATAGTTTCCCCTCAGTCGAATAAAATACTTCGTAAAATTTAGTTCGACTGAAAAAAGGAAAAACACAGAGTGACTTTCTGAGCGCACCGATTGAAACGGCGAATATATAGAAAGCGTCGAAGAGAGAAGGGTGTAAAAAAAAAGTCGAAAACGATAACGCCGAGAATGTTTTCATTCGAGCATTGAAACCGTATGAAGTTAATCGCGTCTAGCTGTACTGGAATAATTTCAATTTAAATTTTTTGTTACGCTGCTCTCCGAAAGAAAAAAAATAGAAGGAGCCGTGTTCGAAAATCACTTTCTTACCTTTTCAAGGGCGTATTGCGTTCGAAGCAAAACCGTCGTAAAATTCTATCAAAATATCGTAAATCGGATGAAAATAAGGAATTTACGGTTCAGCGATTTCGGTAAAACGAAATTTTTGTTTTTAAGTATCAATTCAAACACGAATGAACTCGCAATACGACATTGATGTTAATACTTTTCTCTTCTACCGTACGAGATTCGTACACATACTTCCATTTACCATTCAGTTGGCACGACGAGAAAAAAAGAAAACGAAAACATATACGTAGTTAATCATTCGGCGAGAATTTTCACTTAAGGAGCAGTTTTATGTAGCAAATGCAACCACTCTTTTTTGTATCCGTTCGAATTTCAACTGGACACTTCAAGCGAAAAAAAAATTGCAAAGGGAATAAAAAAAATTGAGAGCACGAAAAAGGATAGCTAGGTACGTAGAAGTGAAAAAATTTTAACTTTTCTCGTCTCTATAATCAACCTAAGGCCCTTTTGAAATATGATCCAAACTCGCGTCCCCATTACGATGCGATACCGACGATCCCGGGATTTTAATTACCCTTTTTTGGATTTTTTTTTTCCATTTTTTCTCAAATAGGTCATTTTTCGGTCTTCGTTTTACGGGCGAAACGAGTACTATACGAAATAACGATACGAAGAGTACCAGGCCAGCAAGAATCCCAAGTTAGACAATATACGACGTATATGAAGGTAAGCAAATTATGCAAATTACATATTTATTTTATTCTTCACAATAAACTATGCATACAGGTGCTCTGAGTTTTCATATTTACCCCTTTCCGTTTCTAGGTCCCTTTTCCATCGTCGCTGCGAGGTTTTTTTTCGACGTTTTGTCAACGCGAACAGCAAATTTCACAATTTTCAAAAGTTGAATTTTTTCTATCCCCAGCTGTGCAGTATTCTACATAATGTGTTTATTGGCGTAACAAATTGCCTCGTGTGCTGGCCTCTTCGTTGTTAGCGAATTTGTCGGCGTTACTTTTTTCGTCGCTTCATTTCTTTTTCTCTTTTTCTCCTGCGTCAATTTGTTTTCGTCATCTGGAAAGCGTTTTTCGCACCATGTAAGATCGGCGGCGCGATGAAGTTGAAACGTTGTGACACGACGTCGATACAAATGAGCTGCGAATCAATTACCGCCCCATTGGAAACCGTGTCGACGAATAGATTGTCAACATTCGCCGAACTTCGTTACAGTCGGCAGACTAAATATGAAAGTAAATTAATTTTATGCTGCGCGGATTTGTCTTCGTCGGTACGACGACGTGATGTTGGAAAACGTGGCGTAATTTTTTTGGATGGAGATTTTTGTTGCTAGGAGAGGATGGAAAGGGGGTGTTGTTTTCGGGGAAAAAGAGTAGTGCGTTTTTTGAGGCGGAAGGGGTGCGAAGAATTTGGAATGAGAAATAAGGTGGAAATGATCGATGTTCTTTTTCTGGAATCTATGAAACTTGGTTGGTTAATTTTAGAAAATGATCGGAGATAGTTTTGCTTTTTTTCTTCGAATTTGAAAAGGGTAGAGATTTTTGTTAGACCGAAAAGACTGGGAGAACTTCCTCTCACTCCATTTTTAAACCCCCTCCCTACCTCCTTAAAAACTGCAATGTTTAAAAATTTTTGAAAATGAATTATTTGGGTGAGGTGTGAAAATCGCCGCAAGGGTCAAATCTTTTCAGCTCTAATTAATCCAAAATCTTCCTATGAAAATTTCAATGTCACCCCCCCCCCCCTTCCGCAAAGACAAAAATATAAAAAGCAACGAACGATGCATAGGTGAATCGTATCTTTGGAATTTCCCAAAAATTTGTCCATCATGGTCTTCGAAAAAGTATTTTACCAGTGCCATCCAAACTATATTTATTCGTGTATCTCAAAAATTCCTAAATTTCTAAAAATTCCAACGTTTTCCAAATTTCCAATTTTTTTTGAATTTCCAAACAATTCTGAGCATAAAAAAATCGCAAAATTTTGGAAATTCCCGAATTCAAGAAATCCTTGAAATACAAGCACATAGATATAATTTTTTAAATTTTAAGAAGAAAAAAATTAGATCCTCGTGAATTTTTAAATTTTTAAGAAATTTTTAATTTCTAATAATGTTTGCATTTTTTTAAATTTTAGAGTTTTTAAAAAATCCCAAAAAATGTAATTTACAAAAATTCCTCCACGCTGGACTTCATTAAGGAAAGACATGAGATTTCTCAAATGAGTCGAGTGATTTAAGTTTGAGAGGATTTCAAAAATGGAGGGGCGAGGGGTAAGAAAGGATCTCAGAAATTGAAGAGGGTGACATGAATCAAGAATATGAAAGATGTCGAAAGATTGGTCCTGACAAAAAGGGCTGGTAAGTGGTTTCATATCATGTTAATTTTGAGAGTGGGCAGGGCAGGAATAAGAAATTCTAAGACGAGTAAGGATGGTTTTTTTCTCTGAATTACAATGTACTGGAGGCCAGTATCAAAAAGCATTGCGTTTTTGATCGGAAGAGTTTATAGGATGGCAGAAATATGACGGATTGTGGTCAGAATCAAGAGATCAAGAATTTCATGAAGGATTGGATTAATAAGGATGTTAGGTAGATGATTTCAGGAAAATGGGAAGCTTCCCCAATAGCTTGGTTGATGACATTGGCGTTAAAGATTCCAACACAAATTCTCAAACTTGCAAAAAAATTTGGATCGTTAAAAATTCTATTTCAGAAACTCTCAAACTGGAAAGAAATTTTAACGTGGGGAAATTCCTAGAATAATGGTTTTTTGAACTTTTAAGCTTTCCAAATTCCAGAATTCTTCCAAATTTCAAAAATTCTCCAAATTCCAGAATTTATTTTAAATTCGAGAATTCTCTCGTGATCAAGAATTTTCCCAAATTTTGAAATTTCCAATTTTTCCCAATTCCAAAATTTCTTTAGATTCCAAAATTTTGTGCCAATTTTAGAATTTTTTTGAATTTTAGACTTTTATTTCTTGATTTTTAAGAATTTAAGAATTTTCTAAAATCCCCGAAGTTTAAAAAAACAAGAATTTTTTAAAATTAAAAAAAAATGTTGAAAAAGCCACACATTTTTTTAAAAAAATAACACACATATTTAAAAAATTTGAATTCTTAAGAATTTGAATTTTCATATTAATTAGATACCAAAATTTTCTAAATTCCAAAACTTTTAAAATTTTCCGAAATTCCAAAGTTAAAAAATGAATAAAAATTTTTAAATTCTAAAAATCCAAAATTTTAAAGAAATTTTTCGATTTTTAAAAACTTGTAAACCTTGGAATTTCCAAAAATTTCTTAAACTCTAAAATTCTCAAATTTCACAAATTCTTTAATTAATAAAATTGTTTTCCAAATTTCCGTATGAGTGCTGAAAACAAATTACAGGGGTTACCCAAAACCCAAAAATTCCGAAATGCAACATATATTTTTTTGTGCGTAATTTAGAGAGGAATTGTCGTTGATCTGAGCGAAGGGTTGCCTACATTTAGGTCGGTAAGGGACAACGCCGTAATCAAGATATCTGAGAAGGGTTGAGTGAGGAATGCAATGTTGCCAATATCACGAAATTTTCATTTTTATAAATTTTTGCCCCTCCCAACTTTTAATTAGGCAAAATCTGCATTCAATGATTTTTTTTATCCTTATCAAAAACTCTATCATATGCAATATTAGTTTCTAAATTTTTCGAACTTTCGGGTTTTGAGAATTTATTTTTGAAAAGTAAAAAAATCGAAAAAGTAAACTGTTTAAATGATTAACTGCAATTAATGAGGTCAAATTTTTTGAAGAGGAAGAAGCGTCAGCTACGTCGTAAATGGAATTTTATTTTCGTTGGGCGTTATCTTTTGCGAAGCAATTTTTGAGTTACGGAATTTTCAAGTCACCTTGTGCGCCTAACACAGATAAAAATAATTCAGAAACTTGATTTCAATTAGTTACCTACTTATGTATTTTTTAATCCTTCAAAATGTCAAGGTTTAATAGGTGCCTATTTCTAAATTTCAAAAAATTCTTGCTTAAAAATGTTAGAATTTTCAAACATTTTTGAATTTTAAAAGTTCTCTTAGGCCATCATTTTCAAATTTTCTCCATAGGGGAAATCTTATGCGGCATTTCTTTGGCACCATAAATCAGCATCTTGGAAAACGGGAAGCCTTTAGAATTTCTCTTTCAAGTATTTTCATCATGACATTACAAAAAGTTTTTTACCAACACTATCCTTTTGTATGTATCTAGGTATAAATTTCTATCAGTGTGTATTCTAAGAAATTTTTAGGCTTTGTTTGGGTGCTCCAAAAAAATTGGGCAGTTTCAAAAAAAAAGATCTAAAAAATTCATTCAAATACGCTTTTGAAATTGGGTAGGAGGAGGGGTGATGTTCTCCGGATAGGGAAAAAATTGTAAAAAACATCAATTTTTCAATCTGGGAAGCTCCAAAACAATCTTAGAATTCACGTTCTGGAAGGGGGACCGCAAACCAAACCAAGTCACACTCAAGAAACAACTTAAATGATTTTTCAATCTCCGAACCAAAATAAGCAATGGCACGTATGTTAGGACCGAAGTGTCGAGGCATTGTGATGCCTAGAGTTACTCCGGAGGCACTACGAGCGTAGCAACGGAGAGACGCTAGACCAGCGCGTTCACTTTTAGATAATCGTTTGTGGTGTCAACATGTTCTGATCTTGTTCTCGTTATATTTGTTATTCGTTAATAAAGACTTTTTGTTTTTCGGTGTTAACTTTTAGTTTGGTGTTTTAATTACAAAGGTATGTAAGTATATTTCCTAAAAGTCCGTCATCAGTAAGTTCTGCGAACCTAACATGGTAGACAGAGCGTTTGGTGACGTTCCATGGCGTGGTGAAGATTTCTCAAAGGCGTTGAGAAATCAGAGGCGATTTATGGCGTTTTATTTATTTATTCTAGTCGTATTTAGGTGCTTTTAAATACCGTTCAGTGTTATTTGCATAGTTTTTCAGTTAATTCAGGTGTTTATTATGCTAAGGCGTACGAAACTCAAACGATTTACTTCATACCGTAAATCCCACAGGCGTTTTATATATTGTATATAAAGGCGTTTAGCGATAAGGTGGTTCTAAAATACGTTTCTAAGTAACTGGTGATGGTTCAGATCGTATATTTTCGCGATTTTCGCGTATTTTCGAAGCAGATTTGGTGGAAAAATCTTGCAACATGAGGTGAAAAACATCGCTAAAATGAGGTGCGTATATTTAAGTGGGAGTTTGGAGTTGATCAGGTTCCGTTTGCTGTGCAAAAAGGTGATTCTCGTGCTGCAAATATGACGCAAAAATGATGCAATACCATGGGTATGTTCTATATTGATAAGTAGACTAAGTTGCTATGCACATGGTTTAGTTTGTATGCACATAATTCCACTCGCGTGCTTAAAATCTTACATAATTTAAGGAGTTTAGTTATTTCATCCTTAACGAAGCTGTAAAAAGCCTATTTTAGGTGGGTGAAGGAATTTCCGACTCGAGTTAGGTTATTTGAGCTAAGGCGAGCGCAGAGGTGACGAGGTGAAGAATTTTATTGTCCAATTCGGCTATCGATGACGATATTCGTGGCTCTAGTAGCAATACGACATCGTTGACGCGATCCTTATCTGATTATATGGCGTAGTTATATTAGGCGATTTAGCTCATAGCTAGAAACGTGTCCAGACACGTTCAGACGTACGTTAAAATCGGATACCCCGTAGGAGGTGAGGGGAGAGGCGAGGCGAAGGCGACAATACAATAAAACACATGCGCTTCTTTGTTTTGGCCAAACACGGAGGATGTCTATGTTAAAGCGACACAAGGTGTGCAAGTGTGAGCCGAATAAAAAATCGTTTTTGTATTGTATACGATTGAAATGTAGGCTGGACGATCACATTACGCAATATTCAAATGAGGAGAGGTGATTAGCTCAAATAGGTGTTCGAAAGGTGATATTTACTTGAGGTGAGACGAAAATTTTTCGTTAAATATATACGTATGGTCTGTTCCTTTGAGTTCGTCATGCGTGTGTCGCAGTAAATAACTACACCCATTGTACAAACCTCGTGGTCAACTTTTATCGCTATGCACGTGCGTAAAAAGGAAGGAAATTCTGATGTACTCGTGGGTAGTGTATTTCTAAGGGCCGGGTGGCATGATCCGTAACGCATTCGGTCTGCAGTCTTATTACTAAGTGGGGTAATCTAGTTGCGGTGTTGTGGCGGGCTTTTTTATCTCCACTTGCGGAGCTTTTTACCTACTCTTTTAAGCTTCGTACCCACCGCTTGGTGTTCGACTAAAGGTGCTTAAATTATTCTAGAAATATTCATATAAATTGTTATTTCAGATGAATAGGCGGCAGCGAGGCGAAAATGATGGCGATCTGTTGGAGGAGATCGCTGAACAACAGCGGCTGATCGCGGAGTTGGAGAGGCGACAGGCGGCTCAATCGTTGGAGGTTATTGGCGTAAGTTATTTTAACTTAAAATGTCACGCTTATTAGGCGATATTATTTTTATTACTCGCCAACTCTTAGCGCTCGTTGAGAAATGTAAGTCGTAAATGGGGTATTCAGGTGTTCCCAAAAGTCGAACCAAAGCATACAAAACAGTCTTCAGCCGATCCGGACGGCAACAATTGAAAACACACGCATACCTACCACCACCGTGTATAAATGTTGGAAGTGTGGTTAGGACAAGGGTAGGAGTGGAATGGCGAAAGGCGAAGAGAAATACGTAAAATTCTCTATCACACTTGATTTAAAAGGCGATATATTTATTCAAGTGAATGCGTCAGGTGAAATCTAGTTTATCTAGAAGGTGTTTCCTAGGCGTCTCAAAGGAAAAATGATCAAACTGGAACGATGACTTGAGGTGTTCAGGTGATTTAGGTGAAAACTTTTCTCTAAAATGAGTTTAGAATACTCAGAGGCGTTCGAATCTTTTGATTCAGAAAAGATTTAGTTGTAAAAATCATTTTCAAGATCGATATTTTTCGTGAATGAAATGTAAGGAGAAAGAAGACGTAAGGTGGATCGCTTAGGTGAAAAGCTGCCCATTTTTCGAGCCCGAAACACGGTTAATGCACGGCGTACGTCGAATACTTCGTCTTCAGAGGAGAGCAATTAATCGATTTCATATTGTTAAAATTGCTTAACAGTCATCATACCTGAAATTCAACCCAAATAGAAAGAGGTGAAGGGGTTTTGCATCCCCCTCGAAAATGTTTTAGAGAACGACGGAACTCGTACAATTTTGAAATTTTAGCCACTCAATAACACTGGAGCGCAAACGGTATAAAGATTCGATCAACACAAAAGGTGTTTTACAATTTTAGCTATTCTCAGTAAGAATTCTGTTTCTCAATCGGTAGAGTCGAACGTTAAAGGCGATTTTTCAAGGCGTTAGCGTGACAAAATTTTATCTCTCGTTTAATACTTGAGGCTAGGTGAAATATCTAGTAAGGCGTTTTGCAACTCAATCGAATGTTCATGACTCTGTGGCGAGAGGAGAGAGAGGAGAAGGGTGTTTTTAACACAAGATTAGACCTTGAAGGCTTGGAAAAGGAGAGAACTGATTTGGCGTATAAATCTTGAATTTTTGAATTCAATAACCGATAGGTGTTTATTTTAATCGGTGAGGCGAGAAAATGAGTTTCAATGTATTTTAGTAATACGAACTCATTCAAAATCCGAATTTGAGAGCGCATAACAGATTCCGAGAGAAACCTCTTAGACAAGCGTAGGCGTAATTAGGTGTATTAGATGATCAGGTGTACGATTTTTGGTGAAATTTTTCAAATTTTTCGACCTTGACCCATGTGGTTAAATAAAAATCGTTCAAAATCAATACTCATTTTCCACTATTACGTGAGAAGAGTAAGGCGCGGAGGCGATAGGTGCAAAATGTATTTGGAGGAGGCTCTCACGCAGATAGAGGGAGCGTAATTCCTCCACCGATGGCGATGGCAAATCAAGGTGCGGCGTACCCAAAACCGGCGAACAAGGTGAATCAGTCGGAGGACAATCATTGCTTCGCATGTGGGTCCTTCGGACACTTCGCCAGGGATTGCCCCGGTGAAGGAAAGACCCGGTGCTATAAGTGCAAAACGTGGGGCCACATTCAGTGGGATTGCCCCAACGAACATTTAGGCGTCAGGCGAAATGAACCTCAGGGTAAGTCTAGAAGCCCAAAGCGGAGAAAACTCGATTTGGTTACATAATCCTTGTCAAAATTTAGGTATAGGCGTTCTTTTCAGGTGCTAAAATGACACAGATTTTCTTGAGTCATTGCATGTTTCGTGGTGCTTTGCTTTCGGTAGATTGCATTTTATAAACCTAATACAAGTGATTGTAAACATTTGCGTAATTATTTTTCAGCGGATTCAGGAGATAATCTTCAAAATCGAGGCGAGAATCCAGCAGTTAGTAACGTATCAGCAATGCTGGCACATACAAAAGTGGCGTCCGCAGGCGAAGGAGCTTCGGAGAAACCTCCTCAGGCGAAAGTTTTGGCTACAGATTCTGCTCCGGCGATTCGTAAGCCAGAGGGAGCTACGGGAGGAGGCGTTAGCAGAGTTGCGGCGTTGTCAGCTGCGAATGTCGACGTCATGTGTTCGGCGCTAAGCTCCTATTCGAACAGGCTCAACGTCCTGAAGAAGGCGAAACTCCAGGCGGAGGAGACGAGGAGAGAAATTAATGCGCAAATCGAGGAGATGACGGCGGAGGTGAAGAACTTGGAGGCGTTAGTTCAAGCTCAAAAGCGGCGTCTTAAGGAGGGACTGCAAGATTGCTCGAAAGTCTTACAGCAAGGTGAATATCTAACCCTACACAAAAAGGTGATGAGAGCCTTAGACGAGTCGTCATCCGTATAAGCCAGGCGCAGGTGTTGAGGTGATTTAACGTTTTCTAGGCGATGAATTCGGTTGCTTGGGCTTTTATGCCAAATTTACCATACTTTATGTATACGTAATACGATTGTATTCTTTCAGGCGAAGTCGATAAACCGGCGAAGGAGTTAAAACGAAAGGCGTCGGCGATTGCTACGGTATCAAATCGTAAGGAGTTACCTAAACCGAAAGGTGTTATTAAACCGGTGTCGGCGAAACAGGCGGAAAAGGAGAATGAATACAGACACGTTAAAAAGGCGTCCAAAGTCGAAGCTCGGCGAAAGAGCGAATTGCCACCGTTACCCCCAGGCTTACCAAAACTAACGGTTCCAATGAAAAACGTGCCAATTCAACCATTGGACATGATCACGCTTGATCTAGAAGAGGAGCTTCAGTCGAAAGAGGAGTCGTCCTCGCAACGGCGTTCGGCGGACGAAAATTTAGGCGAGGAGGTCCTTGAAATTTCTTCGGCGAGTTCAGGGTACGACGAAGATCTCGGCGATATATTAGGCGGAATCGACGAATTGGTCAACGTAGAGGCGAATACATCGAATGCTGATAGGCGTTTTACATGGAGTCCGACTTCATTCATTCCTCAGCCATTCGAATACTCCCAATCCAGACCGGCTCTAAGGTGTGGATTTGTCGATAGAGCGGTGGGACGACAGCTCATAGAGTTACGAGCATTTTGGCGAACCAGAGCAGGTGCAGCTGGAAAATTATTACCCGGCGATCAAAAGGCGGACGAGTTAATTCGTGAAATTATGACCAAAATTCGTGCGGCGACAACGGGTGAGCATTATACTGATCATCATTCAATAATGTTTATTGCTTGTATCAAATTTTTCATTTGCGTTGAAAATAACTGCGAAAGATTAGGCGTTAGTCGTGCTCAAAGAGAAATTATTCTTGGACCGAGGAGTAATCCCATTTTAAAATTACAAAGGGAGAAAAGACGAATAAGGCGTAAATTCGTCGAAGTAGATTAAAAATTTACTTTTATTGAGATTTGGAGGCGAAATTTTTCCTTTTAGGATAATTCTCGATATTTGGCGAAAGGTGTTCTAAAATCACTAATAATGGTGTTCAAGTGTTGAAAAAGTCGAATCAGGTGATTAGATGTTAAATTATTTCCGAATCCATTTCTTTCGAATCGTGTTCGAATTCGTAGAAACTTGAAAGGTGATTATTTTCGGATTTACATGCCATCGAGTTAAAAGTTCAATTCGAACAATCGATTACTCAGCATAGATTAGGTGAAAAATCAGCTAGTAAATGGCAGTTTAGACTAGATAGAGGAGATAGGAGTTTAAAAATAGGTAACGTATTCTGATTACATAGACAGGCGATAAGGCGTTCATTTATTTCGGTCAACGAAGGATATTTTGGCAGGTGTTTCGTTACGACGAATGGAGATAAAACGTTTTCTATCGAGTTCTATACTCATAATACGTAGACGATTTTATTATCAATATCCACAGGCGAGTTTGAATAAAATCAAACATGACCAAGGCGAATTTCTAATGATTTATTCAAGGCGATGTATCTATGTGTGGCGATTAAATCAGTACGTATACCTTGCGTTAAATTCGCAAAATGTTATTCAGGCGTTTTCAGTTCATAGAATCGAGGAGGTAAATTTGATACTAAAATTCTTTGAACACTTTCGATAGGCAGGGGCCCAGTTTCTCTTTCTCTCGCGAGCCAAAGTATGATGTTACGAGAAATCAATGCATTACTTCGTGGTTTTTCCCAAGTAGCGTTATTTCAATGTGAGGAGGTATAACTGAGGAGCTAGAAATATTTGGTCGATTTATTTAGGTGATTTTTCGCGTCAGTAAAAGGTAGATTATTCGCGTACGCGGGCTGTACTAAATTTTTCTGTGAAAAATTTGCGATGATCTCGGAGTTTTGTTTGGTTAGGTCCAACACTCGTTCTTGACGTCGAAGGCGATTAGACCATTATAAATTTATTTAGGTGTTATAGGTGTTGGTAGCAAAGCGTACATCTACAGGTTCGGCGTAAGACCTTCGAAAGACGACAATTTGAAATATGTCTGAGGCGTTTAGGTGAACTTTATGACTTTAAAACGAGGAGTATTTTATCAGAGACTTTAATTTATTTACACTCACTACCTCGCATTAGTTTGAGTTAATAGGTGTTTTGTACGCAGATTTTAATGGTATATCAGATTTTTCAGAGGAGTATATAGGCGAATATTTCGATTAGGTGTAACGAAAATTTTATCACGACGAAACCACGAATGGAAAACAGTGAGGTGTCCTAGGTGATAAGGAAATCTTATTTGGAGCTGAAATTCACATTCCAGAATTCGACAACTTTGACTTACTCGATAAAAAGGTGTTCTTGGACTTGAGGTGAATCTTTTTCTGAATTTTTATTCGATAAAGTACAAATATGAAGTCGACTTTATCTCGACGAAAGGAGTTTTTCGGTGCATATTTCAGTTACTTGAGATGTTTCTGAACAGATAGAGTTTTGATAAGGTGTTTCTAAGTTTTTCAAAACTGATCTTTTATAGGTGTAAATTAGTCAGTCCAAAGAAAGCTCTAGGTGTTTATATGAGCGGAACTTTTTACGGTCAATTCGAGAATATGAGTCGTAGTCGATATACAATCGTTTTCTTTCGATTCGATTTGTTTGATAGGCGAGATGAGTAACGTCTTCGTTTTTGAAGTACGTAAATTCTTAGGCGAAATTTTATTTTGCCACAATGCAACCATTTCAATGCAATTTTTCCTGGTTTATCGTCAAGGTGTGGTGTTAAAAGTCAGACAGGTTCCTGACAAACTACCGTTCTAATATGGTATGTTTTATTTATGAGGAGTTATATTGCTGTGATATTTTACTGATTACCTATGCGTAGAATCGAAGGGAGAAGCTATACGCGTAAAATCTCTATACTTCGCAGGCGACTAGATATTTATTCTTTGAGGCGATATAACAAACCTATTTTCTGTTTACGGAATACGGTTACAGTTCCTTTGCAGGTGATCACAAGGCTGTGTTATGTACCTGAGGTGTTTATTTCTATCATTGCTTTGCAATATAGATACTAGTCAGGTGAAATAATCAATCGTTTATACAGTTTGTTTACAACAACGTAACTTCTGTACGTTTCCTTTAATAGGTCGAATATTTTTCGTAGCGATTTGATTCACCAATACTGAAAAGGCGTTAGGAGTAAAGGTGTATAGTCTCTGTAGATAAAAGAGGTGATTAATAAAGGCGTTACATAGGTGTTTAGAAATTTTATTTCAATTATCAGTCATAAAGAATGGTGATTATTTTCAAAACAGGCGTTATTATTCGCTATTACCCTACGGTATACTGCGAGCATGAGGCGAAAATGCAATAGGTGAAACGTATCGTTAGGTGTTAAGGTGTTTTCCAAATTTTTCACGATACTAAAGCTCATGGTGTTTTAAAACGTTGCACAGGCGTATATAATTTTAAGTGACAGATGGTTCATTCATTTGCTGCAAAGTCACTAGCACGTTAAAATTTGAGCAGATCCATCGTTGTTTTCTAAAAGATGCAAGCATTGGAAGTTGTAGAGTCTGATAAAAGTCATCCGACGGTGTTAAGAAATTTTGATTTCATTCTCTCATCCAGCTAGCGTCACGGTCTTGTCGTTATTTCGACTAAATAGGCGTTATATTTTATAAGGTGTTTTATGTCGAACGACCGACCGAAAACACGATACCTAGTTTCATAACAAACGCGTAAAGGTGAATTTTGCAAGTCTTTGCATATGAACAATGGGTGAACGCGTTCTCTTACGAGTTAAAGACTGTTATACGAAACGAAGGGAGAGATCATAAGTTTTAATTTAGAGGTGTTGGTATTATTATCTAGAGGAGAAATTAAAAGCTTCCGTTCGCTAACAAAAGGTGTTTTTCATTTTCAGCTTTTCCGGCGTGGTCTTTGTATATCGAGGTGATAAGACATCTTTGCGAAATGTCAGCAGACCAAGGAGTATTTGTTGACGCTCCGTTATTAGCGAGTCATTACACTCTGTGGTTCCAGAAGTTAAAACTGGAGGAGCGTGCTCTCGTACGACAGCGAGAAGCTCGGAGGAGGAGAGACCGGAATCGCGGAAAGGAGCAAGAGGCGCAGAAGGCGAATACAGAGGAGACCAATCAGGCGTCTACCTCAGCGGCGAAATCAGGCGATTCTTCGGAAGCAGGCGAAGAAGAAGTGTTCGATGATGAACTACTTGACGGATTCGATCAAAATCCAGAATCGATCAAGGAGCGGTGGTTTGCCCAATTGGGCATGGATGGAGAAACAGCGGCGGCAATTCTCCAAGAATTCCACGTGTTCACTAATGAACTCATGACGAACTCCGAAGGGAGGGCTGTAGGCGTAACGAGGCGACAACCTACTAATGTAGATTTAACTGAGGTGTTATCAGTTTCGTCGGAGTCAATTGCTGACTTAACCGAAGGCGAAGAAGGCGATAAAGGCGACTAATAAGAGGCGGAGAATAATGTTTTTCGTAATTAGGCGAAATTTCTCATTTTGGCGGTGTCTGGGCTAGGCGATTCGGTGGCGAACTTCTCGCGTACTACTCGAGGTGTTATATTAAATGTAAATATGTAAATATTGTTACATTTGCCCATGTACATCAGTATTATGTAAAGTTTTGTATTTTTATATCAATAAACTCGTTTATTTGTTGATCAGGCGTTTGTTATTTCGAACAATATACTGTGGCGTGTTTTCTTTGTTTTTACAGGTGTCCACACTCTTCGTACCACCGTCGGAAGGGAGTGTTAGGACCGAAGTGTCGAGGCATTGTGATGCCTAGAGTTACTCCGGAGGCACTACGAGCGTAGCAACGGAGAGACGCTAGACCAGCGCGTTCACTTTTAGATAATCGTTTGTGGTGTCAACATGTTCTGATCTTGTTCTCGTTATATTTGTTATTCGTTAATAAAGACTTTTTGTTTTTCGGTGTTAACTTTTAGTTTGGTGTTTTAATTACAAAGGTATGTAAGTATATTTCCTAAAAGTCCGTCATCAGTAAGTTCTGCGAACCTAACAACGTATCTTCGACATCAAAAAATCCTTAGATGGGATGAGAATACAAACGAAAAGAATTTTGTGCTCAAATATGCATAAACAAATGACACGATTTTTCTGCCCCTCCCCTCACCCCATAAGGGTAATACTAAAAAAAAACACAGAATCTTAATTTTCAGAGGAAACGATTCGACCCGACGAATAAAACTCGTAAAAAATCTGATTCCAAATCAAAAAAAAAAAAACCAAATCCCAATTTTCATCTCGTACTCGCGAACACGAGTTGACTGCTCGAACACCGTAACCTTCGCCCATTAAACGTGCGCACCACTTCGGTAAATTTTTTACTCTCCTTCCCATATGCAATAATGTTAAAATAAATAGCTCGTATTGTTTTTTTTCTACATCAACGATTTCCAGTTTTAAATAAACGTTGCACCGGTATCATAAGAGTATACGTGTACCCTGTATCCGTAGACGTATATGCGAAGCTTCCGAGGGGAATTCTGTTTTACATAAAATTCTGCATTGAAAAGTTGTCTGCTGCGTAAAGTTTCACCCTGTACCATATGTTTATGAGGAATTGTTACACTCGAGCAAAGTTGATACGTTAAAAATATATTTCAACGAAAAAATTCCCTTTATTACAGTTTGGCGAAAGTTTGCACATCCTTTAAGTTGTCCTTAAGATACCGCGGCGCGAAGCTCGAGCGCGTTTCCCAGAATGCAATTATGGTTTTTAAAATGTCGATACGATACGATACCAGCTCCAGCTGAACGGCGAACGTCTATATTTCTCGTAACCTCTATTCCGCGAACGCCAGCCAGCTCGCATTTCGCAGCAGGGTGAAATAGCAAAGCGCAAATTGCAGATCTCATTAAAAATTAACTAGGCCGCATTTAAATAAACATTCGATACAGTTTCGCAATGTTATCAGCGCGTTAAAAACGTTAACGTCTTGTTTTATAATTAGCCTCGCTACAGTAAACCGAAGCGAGCTTTTTCCTTGCGAATATTACGTTTTATTTTAGCGTAAACAAAATTACATAAGCTTGTTTTCGCTCGAATACAGGAAAAGTTTCTATCACGCCGAGCTGCGAACGCGTAGACGAGAAAAAGATTTCAACTTTTTCGGACCGCGTTGTCGAAAACCCCCCCTGGTTGAGGCCGTTACCGCCTGCGCCTCTGCCACGCCGGATTCGTAAAACAAATGATATTTCGATTTGTAGGCGACATTATGGAAAATGGGCTTTTTCCCAGTCTGTCTTTCTCTCTCGTTGGACGGTAATATTTATTTATTTTCTAATAATGAATTAATGGCTGAAATGATTCGTCGTATTGTTTACCCATTTTCAACATATCGATATATGAAGATTTATTTTATTGCGAAAGTCGAACAACGTTGTTGGGGAGGGGGGGAGATGCAGACTGGGTGAATTTTGGTCAAGTTTTGGCCCCGGTTGGATGGTCGAAAATTCAAATATGGCCAATAGCCAATGTTTTTATCGATGTCGAAAATTTCATACCGAAATAAGATTTGTTTGTGAATTGCATTTCCGCAATGTTGACGGTTATTGGTATTACCGAACGAAATATGCTTGAAACAAGAAGAAATATTGAGACGAGAATTTCATTTAGATTGAGAAAAACGCTTTTAGCTTGGAAGAAAAATTTTTTGCTTTTTTTTTCGATTTCCCCGAAAAAGGAAAAAATTGAGAACCTCGAAAAAGTTATACTCATTTATGATGCGGATTTTAGAGTTTATTTTAAAAAAACGAGAATTTAAAAAAATTCTAGAATATAAAAAATTTTGTGATACAAAAAATTCTAAAATTTGAAAAAACTGGAAATTTGAAAAAAATAGGATTTGAGGAGATTTTAAAATTTGGGGAATTCTGAAACACGGAACAATTCTTAAATTTGGAGGAATTCTGGAATCCAAAAAATTCTAGAATTTGAAAAGATTCTAGAATTTGAAAAGATTCTAGAATTTGAAAAGATTCTAGAATTTGAAAAGATTCTAGAATTTGAAAAAGTTCTAGAATTTGAAAACGTTCTAGAATTTAAAACGATTCTAAAATTTGAAACGATTCTAGAATTTAAACTGAATGTACGCTTTGAAAAAATTTTGGAATGGGGAAATGTTCTTGATTTAGGAGGAATTCTGGAATTTGGGAATATTCTGGAATTTGAGAAAATTTTGGAGGTCAAAGAAACTTGATAACTTCAGACAATTTGGAAATTTTAGTAAAGTCTGAAATTCGGAAAAATTCTGAAATATGAAAAATTCTAAAATGTAAAGAAATTTTGGATCTTAAAAAAAAATTTAAAAAAATTTAGAATTTAAAAAAAAATTAAAAATTAGAATTTTTGGAAATTTCAGAATTTGAAACAGTTCTGACACAAAGAGGAATTCTTAAATTTAAAAAAATTATGGAGTAATGGAAAATTCTAGAATTTGGAAATTTTGAAAAATTCTGGGATTTGAAAAGATTCTAGAATTTAAAAACTATTTAGCATGGCGAATATTCTGGAATTTGGAGACATTCTAGAATTGTGAGGATTCTAGAATTTGGAGACATACTAGAATTTGAAATTATTCTAAAGAGAGAAGGAGAAATTCAGTTTTATTTTATCGTCACCGCAACTTTATGCGCTTTTATCGATATTGAATAATGGGGGTTTACATCGAGACAGGTATTTAGAGGTATTAAAGTTTAGAAAACCATACAAATTTATCAGCTTACAATTTAGGAATTAAGGTTATTTGTAGCTAGAATTTGAAGAAATTCTAGAACTTAAAGAAATTCTGTAGTGGGGAAATGTTCTGGAAATATTCTGAAATTTGGGGAAAATCCTGGAATTTGGAAAAATTCTGGAATTTAGAAAAGTTCTGGAATTTGGAAAAATTCTAAAATTTGGAAAGATTCTAAAATTTGGAAAGATTTTTTAATTCAAAGATGCTTGACAATTCTAAAAGAGATGACAACAGAAAATTTAGGATAGGTACCTATTGTAAATTTTTAATACCTAATTTTAGAGTTTCGTGAAAAAAATTAAATTTGAAAGAATTTCGGAACTTTATTGATGTACATATTTTAAGCTTTCCAAGAATTTTAGGAATTTAGGAAGCCAAAAAAAAACACAAAAAATTCAGCGATTTTAAAAATCGTTGGCAATTATGGAATTATGGAAAAATCTGTAATTTTTGAAACTTCTCGAATTATGAAAAATTCTACGATTTTATACAATCCTGAAGCATAGAAAGCTTCTAAGACTTTAATAATTCTAAAATTTAAATAAAATGGAATTTTGGAAACTTTTGAAATTTGAATGAGTTTTGGAATTTTAGAAAATTCTAGTGTGGGAATTTCAAAAAATTTAAGGCTTCAAAACATTCAAAAATTCGAAAATTAGTCAATAACTCAAAAAAGATGAACCTGCGGTGGAATAGCACATCTCAATCTTTTTTTTCCGGAGCTATTTGTTAGCTAATTTTCAGTCCAATATTAGCTACCAAATCGACACCATACGTAGCACCAATCGAGCACGCAAATTTTCTAAAACTTCGTTAAAGTTTGTCAGGTCATTTCGTTGGCGATCGTTAACAACCGGGCTGTCTATAAATCACACATACCACGACGCGGAATATTTATTAGACAGTTGACGTGGCTCTCCAAATGATACATAGGTAATATAATGCACAGCCAAGCACTTTTTTACTCTTCTTTCGAAAACCAGCCATGATTTCGGTTGTATTCTCAATTGACACGTTTGGAAATTAAAAATTTACTGGAATTACGAACGACGGTCGGTCGGCCTCGACGCCTAATGTAATTAAACTAAGATGATAAATAGCAGGCTGAAAAATCGGTACGAATTCTTGTTCATTTTGTTGTGTTGTGTACTCGCAGAGAGTTTAGGTAGGAAACCAGTGATATTGTGCCATTAATAATGGGTCATGTTGGAAGCGGCGTGTTATAAATAAAGGGTAGAAAATATACCGGGCACGACGAGGTTTTCGCGTAAATTCCATCGTATTGTAAATCCACGGACGTTGGATGTCCTCTTGAGATTCGACGTTCGATAGAATGAATGAGAAATCGGTCTACTCTTCTATTGCGAAACCCTCATAATGCTATAAAGAATGCATTACGAGGAAACATAAACTCGTTCGAGGACTAAGTGTAGGTACTAGGTATACGTCTCTAAAACGAAATTTTGAAATATTCCCTAAACGCACTTGAGTTTTTTCCCCATTGCGTTGGTACTACATTTTGCTTTATCCTTCCGGTTCCTGTTGGACATCGAGGCGTATTATTTCATTTAATCATCGGATCGTGCAACGACGAATTTTTTAATTCGAATTTCATCTTCGACGAGAAAATGAAACGAAGATTCTGAGGGGGCAAATTGGAAATTTAAATCTGAATTCGTTCTAGTCGACCTGTGTGTTAAATTAGAAGATAAGAGATACTTGGCATTCTTTGGGCTGCGAACAATTCGTTCTGTTGTGTTGCACAAGCCAGGAACGAATACGTGTATCCACAAAAGAGGAAAAAAAAACAAGCTGAAAAGTTAACCATGTGGATGGTCTTTTCGCTGTGTAAAGTTGAAAGTAATTTTAACCAACTTTTCGTTTATGTATCGGATTTAATTTTTTTCACTCTCTTTTGTTGTTCTCGCATAAAATCGAAAGAATACATGGACTGAAAATGGGTTAAGGAAATAGTTCAATTTTATCGTGGAACGAACCAAATCAAAATGAACGAAAATCGAAATCATTTTACGTCGGCGATGTGCGAATTAACAATTGTGCGGAGTTTTTGTGTCGCTGGTAATTAGGATTAACAAGTTTTTACCCCTAAATAAAGTTTTAATTTTTTTTGACACCGGATTCGCAGCAACGTTGATTTAACAAGATTGCCAGCAGTTTTTCTCCTCTCTGTGTGTTCCAGCGACTAAAAATTTATGCCGTAATTAAATAATATCAAAGGTATATATACCAATGAACCCTCCTAGTGTTTTCCGTAAGTGCTTCTGATAATTTAATTACAAAGTAGCTGTGATTCACTCGAGCGATATTACGTAGGTACTTGGTTTCGCGAGAAGTTGTGGCGACTGCTTTGTAGATAAGTTTGGGAACGTAGAGAATATGGGTGAAATTCGAGTCGGCGAAAATTTAACCGAACGGTACCAACGTTTTCGTGGGGCATTGCCAAAAATTTAAATCGAGGGATTATTTGAGAAAAATTTCGAGATGGGAAATTACTCGGTGTATGGTTTTATTAACGCTGTTGATGGTATCGGTTCTATTTTTACGCGAATTTATTTCGGTGTTGTCCAAATTTGTTCGGGTTTAGACGAAAATAGGTTTTGCTCAAATTCTTTTTAATAATGCCAAAAATTGATAGGTATTTGGTGTATGAAAAAATTCCAATTTCACGATTTGATCTTTTTTGATGAAAAATGATTCGGAAAAATGTCCTGCTAGGCAGATAAAGAACTGAAAAAAACTTAAAGTAACCAAGCAAACAATTTCCAAAAAAAATTTAATTATTGAAAATGAAAAAAAAATTAAATCTTAAATTTTTTATGATAAATTACTTTTTAATCGGTCTTTATTAAGGGAACAAACCTCTAAAGAAATTTTAATTAAGGCAATCGAAAAATCTGGGGATCTGGCCGAATTGGAGGCTGAAGGCTGTAAACGCAACTTGAGTTTTTATAATTGGAAAAACGGCTGAGTTGAAAAATTTGCATGATGATATAAAAATCCATTTTAAAAAAGTTGACCACTGACATTAGTAGATGATAATTGCCGTTTGTGGGACACTTCCAGCTGGAATTGATAATTAGATTTTCAAAATTTCTTGTTTATTCCCTTTGAAAAACTGTTTTACAAGAAATACGATCTCCCTCCAGAAATGAATTTTCGTTGCATAATTTAAAAATTTCTCCTATTCCAAAGCTAAATTCTAAAAATTCGAATCTAGTGACTTTTCGCGATTTTCTCTGAAAAATGGGTAATTACTTTCGGAAACTAGAACTTGTGAACGATTGTCACTGTCAATTAGTAAATTCCCTGGAAAATAAATGATTTCCTAGCGAAATTTGTGATTTTTCATATAAAATCGAAGTTGTTGATTTCAACCAGGAATTGGAGATTTTTTCTTTAATGCTAGAATTAAATTAGTGTTTTCCCTTTGAAATTATAAATTTTTTGAAGAAACTGAAATTGGTAATTTTTAGTGATTTTCACACAATTTTGATTTTCCCAAGAATCTAGTGATTTTCTAAGGTGACTGGAGGTTTTTCGTAGAAACTGAAGTAACGTTTACTGGAAACCAGAGAAATGTAGAGCCAGAAGAAATAGCTGATTTTCTAGGTAAATTCATGTCACTGATCCAAAAAGGTGTAATTATTGCTCTTGATTTTTCGATTTCTTTCATTCAGATTGAATTATACACCACTAAACATTTTTGAGGGAAATAAATCTGCCGGCTCATCAGATACTCATGCGGTTCGACCAATTCAATTACAATTAAATTAGGGGAGAATCAAAGTTTGGAACAAGAGAGGCTGAAAAGTGAACATTTACGATCGAAAATAAAAATTTGTCCAAATTCTCCACGAAAAAAAGTACCTACCTACATAAAAGCAATATTTTTTCCACTTCAACTCGAAAAATTGATTTAAAAATATTCACTATCTATCAATTGAAATGGAACATATAGCTTATTCGAAATGAACCACTAAAATGAAGCGAATAGACCTAATTTTCTGTTAATTTTATTTTTCGGAAAACAATAGACCCAACGAGTATTTATTATTTTTGTATTTGTGATACCCAAACCCTACCCTGAAGAGCTCCTGATATTTATAATAAGTACGAACATAGGTATTTCAATTTCCAATCGAAACACACTGAGTTTTACTCTTTCCTGCCACGACCACCTTACCCCAGCACCACTCCGAAAAGCACGTACCAAACAAAAAAATTTCCATCGAATTTTAATACCACAGAATAAAACAAAAAGTAGGTATCTTCGAGTTCGAGTCTACAATTCACATCGCGTTGTCTTTTCACTTTAGAAACTTGGCGAATAAATCACATAGGATAATTTTACCCCGTTGTGAAGTTTTTATCGTTTCTCTCTTTTAATGGATTTCTCAAAAACCGCCATCCCCTCGACCCCCGCCGTCTCACATACCGCAACAATTTCCCTAAAAATTGATCTCGTACATTGTGATACGTTATTTTGTAGACATATAAAATGGTCTTGATACCGACTCTGTTGGTAAAGGTTTTGTAGCGACGAAAAAACGAAACTTTTTTAATCTCGACCTCGACTCTAGTCTAAGAATAAGCCAAACATGTAACTAAGATCGATACTGGTTAAATGATAACGCGAAATTTATACTCAGCTCCGGGATGAAAATTTAAAAGAAATTTATCTAGGGATATTTAAAAGCGATACATAAGCCGCATAGCTAAACCAACATTCGTCGTTAAATCTTTCGCTTACTATACGTTATTTTTCCATGTATTTACACACGCCCAGATCGCATATGTACAAACCCTACTCAAAATTGCTCACAACATTTTTTTTTCACTATATTTAGGATGCTTGTGCGAATTCAATGCTGTCTTATTAATCACTTTTGCATGATTGAGGTTTCTCAATTCATTTTCAATGTTTTTTTTTCAAGTTTGAATATTTTTTAAAACTTTCAGTTCCTTCCAATTTTCTTATTATAGGTACTCATTTTTTTCAACTATAGAATTGTTCTCCATATTATTTTCAAGTAACATTTTTTTCGAAATATTTGTCCTCTTTTTGTTTCTTGGGCCTGGAACTTGGAAGTGCCGTAAAATATTTCTCAACATTATATAAACTTTTGTTCTCAAATTTTTTTCAACTAATATTTTTTCAAAATTGAAGAGATAGGAGTACCTAGGTATTAGTGATGTTACAGGAGGAAATACCTCCGATTGGTAAAATCGGTGGTTTTGTAAAAAAACTTTCTGAAAACCAACGACAATTAGGTAGTTTTTCAAGTAAAATTTGCTAACAAAACTACCAATTTACTTTCAAACCACTGATTGTTTTCAATTTTTTCGAGAAAATATAAAAAGTGAGCAAAAACCACATTTTTTTGGTCAAAATCCCTATTTTTCAAATTTTTTCATAATTTTCAGTGTCCTTTTACACTTTTGTCCAATTTAGGCCAAAAAAAAAAACGGAAAAATTTTCTAAAATCTCCTGAAATTCAAATATTGCCCCCCCTCCATCCCAAATGGCACTCCAAATCTCCGCCTAATTTCTTCGTAAAAACATCTAAAAATTTCTAAAAAAAAAAAAAAAAAACTGGGAAACAATGTTTCGAAGCAGTAATACAGGGTCTAAAAAAAAAAAAAAAACATAAAAAATGGGACTCACAATGTAATTTGCATTACAAAAAATTCAAAAAGAAGTAAAAAGTATTTTGAAGTAGTTTAATTTTTACATTTTTACTTATTTTTTGTAGAATTAGGTGGCGAGTAACGTTATGAATGATGTTTTTTTTGAAACACTTAAAAAAAACTACTGACTATTCTAGAAACTACGGATTGATCAATCAGTTGCTTCTAGAACAAAAGGAAAAAAACCTTCGATTATGCATAATCAATCGCACATTTTTCCTCCCAGGAGGAACAAAATCAGGAGGTGTAACATCTCTAACACTTACTTACCGGAAGGACAGGTTTGTTTTTGCAGTGCAATATTTTTTTTGCTGATGACCATATGAAACAGAAATCATCCTTTCATCCTTTCTAAGTGTAAGTTTAGACATCCCAGACATGCACATGTGGAATCTGATTTTACCCCTAATATTCATTGTAACATAGTTGCTGATTTGGATTAGCAGTCCATATTCTGATTTTACCCCTAATATTCATTGTTACATAGTTGCTGATTTGGATTAACAGTCCATATGTCATAACGTCGATGGTATAAAAAGGATAAAAATGACTGTGTAAACACCTTTATTTTATTTATTTTTTCAAGAGACCAAAAATCTTCAAGCTAGAAGCTCACATACCACCTATACCAATGTAACAAGCAAATTTACAAATCCTTACATTAAAACCCATAGCCAATCCATCCACCAATGGGATTGCTTTGTATCAGACCACTCCCTGAATAAAAGTTCAAGGGGCAGAGCGCCCAAGTAGGGCATACCTACCATGGAGCAAAACTTCACACTTTTCCCCAAGCAGTGACTCCCCCTTGATTCAATGGTCTGAAGGGGCATATGTCATGGTAGAGACTGTCTCGCTGGCCACAGTGGTAACACTGTGAAGTGGCAACATGGTGGTTAGCAATCGAAGTAATGTCAACCATCTGCGGTTAAACTCTCGTCAGGGGCAATTCTAACTCTAATTAGGCAGATTGCTAGCTCTTCTTTTAACATGTTCATGCCCTTTAGGCATGTTACTCTACTAGTCTAAAAGGCTGTTCTAGTGCCTTATAGACATTGCCTTTATATAACTAACATGGACCGAGCTAATTGAAAACAAACAATATCAATGGAGTCGTCAGACATCCTATTGGGAAAGAATGCTTCTGATTAGGTAATCATACCATCCTCTTCCCCTCAACCTGTACAGGTATAAACCACAACGACGAGACAAATGTTGACTCACTCATTCTTACTTCAATTTACTTGAAAATTACTCGTTTAAATGAAAAAACACAAGAATTGAAAAGTTGTTTATTTTTGAAGTACTTTAATTTGAGCTATGAAAGAATTTTCTACAATAAAAACTCAGTAAGATCTGGTTTTTCACATTTTACATAATAATAAAACAACCAATCAGAAACGTTCTTTCCCAGTAGGATGTCTCGTCGTCGTCATGGTCGAAGTGCTATATCCTATACAGGACATTGACAGTCACATACCCATTTTCCTAGGTTAGGCCAACACATAGTGTTATATAATGCCTTTGTGGCTATCCTTGGGAATTTTGGCTAATTTTTGAGCATTCGCGTAGTAGTTTCCCATTGCTTTCTACACTACCTACATGTAACACCTTCCTCACTATCTGGATCTTTACGATCCTAAGTTCAGAAGAGCGCTATCAATAGTCGCTCAACCAGTTACAGCTTTTTAATTCCGATGAAAGATAGTGTGCTTATCTATTCACCTCTATTGTTGACTGGCTACGCTTGGTACTTAGCATGCATTCAATGTCAATTACACACACTTTCGATATTTTTTTTAATGCATGCATAAGCTTGCATCCACAGCGAGACTCGAACATCGAACCTACAACTCTCTGTTCAGGAGACCATAGCCTAGCCCACTACGCCACCGAGTGCTAATGTAGGATGTCTAACAACAACATTTACACAGCTAGCTCAGTCCACGTACTCTATAGTCAAAGCTTGTAGAGAACCAGTGAATGTGTGAGGTGCATATTCGTCAATGACCGCATTCAAGTGCTTATTTCAAGTGATGAGTTTTCTGTGACAGAAGATCAGGTTATCCCTAGGTGGGCATACGTATTCACCAAACCAAGGAGATCTATACTGTCTCACAGTTTTAAATTTTTTTCTTTCTTTTTTAAATTTTTCAAGAACATTATTCTCAAAAATTATTTTCAACTGTAAGATTTTAATCTTAGAAATTGTCCCTCCAATAGGTACTGAAAGGACACACTCCATTCACCACTTGAGACTAATATTGGAAAAAAGTTTGAAAAATAATGTTAAGAAAAAATTTTGGAGCTGAATAATATTTCAGAAAAGAACTTTGAAGTTGAAATGATACCGAAAAAATCCAGACTTGAAGAAATTGAGAAAAAATCTGGTGTTTGAAAAATTGGGGGGAAAATGGGGCGGGGGTGAAAAAAATTTAGAGTTGCATGAAAATCGAGATTAAAAAACGTGAACTGTATGAAAATTTTTAGACTTAGACTCGAAAAAAATGTCGAATGAGTTTGATGCCTGAAGCTGATCCGTGTAAATTCAGTCAACGGTGTTCTGAGAAGGGTTTGGAATTATGCGTTCAGATTGCGTCGGAAACATAGAAGGGGTTAAGAGAAGGACAGTATATCCAGACGACAAACTAGATTAATGCAATTTACGTATATTTAAATCGTCTTCACTATTTTCGTACGTCTGTGACTCGCGAGAAACGTGTGAGAAAAGTTTACTGGCGCCATGAAATTATAATATACTACGTATGTGGAACGCGTGTGACCGTGTGTGTGTTTTAAAATCACATGTTTATTACACGTTTAACGTATTCCGGCTCCCGTTGCTGTGTTTATACATACAAATTAAACGCCACCGTCGTCCGCCGAAAAACTAGGGTGATTTATTAAACGCTATTTTATATACCTTCTCAAGTATATAACAATAGCGTATATTACAAGGGTACCGGAATCATAGGAAAAGGGGACCAGGCAGGGTCTACTCGGCTATCCAATAATTTGCTTGATAATTTTTATCGCGTATAAACGGTTGGTTTAAAACGCTGACGCCGGCGACAAAAGCATTCGTGATGAGGAAAAAAAAAGTGAAAAAAGCTACGAATAAAGTGTCTATTACACAATAGAATCGTGTAGGTACTCGTTGGCTATATGCATACGCACGCGACATGCCATATACGTAGCTGTTCTATAGGTATAGTACGATTACTTGAGCTCTACGTTCGGTTCGGTTCACGTGCTGTAGTATACGTCGAAAAAAAACACGAGAAGTGTCAAAAAAGTGCTTTTGTTACTATAAGCGGCACTTTGGCGCGCGCGAAAAAAGTAAAAAATAAAAAAGGAGAAGTAACAACTGTTTTGGAAGTTTTTCTCAAACCTTTATACACCTAAAAGCCGCGGCGAAGTTATATTTGTGTATACAAGGGGGAATGTAATATTTAACAAAGTACAGAAAAAGTTCTATCAGTACTTTTCATGTATAAAGTATATGCCTACACGTCCACCCCTTTGCCATACCTTGATCTTATGGTAGGCGAACGTTGAAGTATGTTATTTTGTTATTTCGTCTGTATGTGCTTTTCAACTCGTGTGACTGAATTCATAAATGTACTTAGGGGTGTATAGTAGGTATGTCTTATAGTATAACTTATGCGAGTATAAGAGAAACGATGATGAGATTCTGTACGTGTATCTACCTATAGCTATATAGGTACGTGGATCTGTGTATTTTTAAGTACGTATATGATGGTAAATGTAGGAGGACGAGCGTTTGTACGACTGTGCCTAAAACGACGATGTTATATCAAGTGTTAAGAAGTGATATGGCGAAAACCACCCCGTACGAATAATTTCAACCGACGAAAATTATATTCAAGCGATGTAAACTATACGCATATAAGGTGCACTTGATTTAATACGTTTTGACAATCCGACAAGTTGTTGGCGTATTTTATTCGTATGTGCGTATGTATTCAAACACGATGCTCGTATTTTTTCAAAAAGTCTGCAAATTTTCCAAGAAAGTCAGAAAAATTTGTTGTAAATTGGCATACCATTGAAAATGTGCTAATTTACAACGAAAGTTCTCGGTTATTTGAAAAATTTTGCCAACTTACATTAAAATTTGTCGACTTTTTCGAGAAATTTTTCAAAAGGTCGACAAATTTTGTTGCTAACTGGAACGAAAAACACGAAATGAGAAAAAATCAGAAATTTTTACAACGTAACATAAGAACACGAAAAAAGCACGAAATTTCGTAAGAAACTTCGAAAAGCATGAAATTTTCACTCCAAAGTAATGGAATTTTTTAAACAACAAACTATTTTAAAACGAATTATTTTCTTTCTGAAAATTATAAATTTTTCAATATTAGTCGAAATTTCAGCTTTTGAATGCCTTTTTCTTCAAAGGGGATCAATGAATTTATACAATTCATTCTCAAAGTAATGATATGAGCCCTCTTCCCTTCCATTCCGGACAATTGAATATTTCAAAGCGAAAAAAATTTATCGTAATTCATCATGGAACTTGATGACGATCTCGAATGGAAAATGGGAATGCGGGAGGTTATCACGAATTTTTTTAAAGTCAAAAAAGTAGCACAAAAAAGCACAAATTTTGTTTTTTGATTGCAGTTTTGAAAATATGAGTCGAGAACATTTTTCATTTTCATCTCTTTACCCCCCCCCCCCGGTCACACCTGAATTTTTTTCAAGTAGAGGACAATTTTTCAATTTTTTTCTGTTGCTAGAGAAATGAGCCCAATTGAATTCCAAATCAGAACGAAATAGTAAGTACATGAGAAGTAAATTTTGAAAAAGGATATTTTTTCAAATTCACAAAAGTCTGACAAAAAGTCACTCATTACACTTGCCTAAGTCGATAAGTCGATTTATTAAAATTTTCAATTTGGCTGTTTTGGGGGAAAACTCTTTCTAGCAAACGACTTGAACGAAAACTTGGGTGCTTGATTGGTGATTCAATGACACCGAACCAATGCGTTAAAAAGAAATATTTTTGGTACATAAAAGGAAAGATCGGTTTTGAACTTTGAAATCAATTTGTTTGACTAACACAATTAAAACTTTGACTTCTGATCTTGAATCGTTGATCACTGGTTTCTGATAGATAACCTCTGACCTCTAATCTCTAATTCGTGACGTTCAACCTTTAACCTCTATTCTATGACCTTTGACCCCTAGTCCATAACATTTGACTTCCAACCTGAAATCTATGACCTTCAACCTCCAACTTTTTATCTATGACATTTGACCTTGAATCTATGATCTGTGACCTTTGACCTTTAATCTATGACATTTGACCTCTGATCTATGGCATTTGATCTTAAATTCCCCATATATGACCTTTGACCTCTAATCTATAACATTCGACTTCTAACCTGGAATCTATGACCTTCACTCCCTAACTTTTGATCTATGACATTTGACCTTAAATTTCTTATCTATGACCTTTGACCTTTTGACCTCTGATTTATGACACTTGACCTGAACTCTCTAATCTATGACCTTTGACTTCTAACCTGGAATCTATGACCTTCAACCTCTAACTTCCAATCTATGACATTTGACCTTGACTTTCTAATCTATGACCTTTGACTTTAAATTTCTGATCTTTTACCTTGACTTTAAAAGGTGATAAACCATTCTGAGTTATTTGAAGCATCTTTGATTTTCCAATATGAGTTTTAAACTGAACGTATTTTTGATCAGGGGTCAATTCGGGCGATCACTAAGGGTTGCAAGACATTCTCCCAAAACTGTTATCTAAAACTTCAAAATCTCGACAGCCATTTACCTGTGTTAAAAAAAATTATCCCATATTGCCATTTATCTGAATACCCAAATAATACAATCCCAAATTAATTTTCCTGCATTTTTTTCATTTCCATTCTTTTTTTTTTTCAATAGTAAAAGTTCTAGTTAATTTCGAGCAAATCATGTAAAATTCTCTAAAATCTTCCATCTTTACAAATCCAAAACAGCACAAACATTTCGAAACTGATTTTCTCCACTTTTCTTGGATTTCTTTTACATTCTAATGACAAAAGCTCAAATCAGTTTTCAGTAAATTTTGGAAAATAAAAAAAAGGAATAGTTATTCAATGTAACTTATAAAAAAATACAAATATGGCCCCCTGAGCAGGCCTACAACGTATGAGACCACCTTTCTAAATCACCCAACGCCTCCTCTTAGTTCAATAGCCCAACGTCATAAAAGCCTGTGGCATGACGTCTGGATTGAATTTCCACTCACGTCAGACATATTGACATTTTGTTCGACTTTTGAAAACGAAAAAAAATGATGGGCTGTAATACATGGATATTTTGTGAAACTTTTGAAAACCATAAAAATTGAAAACTTACATAAAAATGTCGAATTTGATTTCCAATTTATTGGAATTAATTGCTATGAAATTAGGAAATTAGATATTTTAATAAAGAAAAAAAAGTCCAAGTAGGTATCTGTAATTTTAACAAAAAGTCATCACTTGAAAAAATTGAAAATAATTTACCTAACATTATTTCTTAAACATTCCGCATTGAGTCAAAAATTCATAAAAATTGCATTTTGAGTCAGAAAAATGGGGGGAAATTTTATATCGGTAGGCAATTTTCCATTTTTCAATTTTCTTAAAATGCCAACTTTGAATCGTTTTTACACCTGAATCAACCCGAGTGAGCTTGAATCCTTCCAAAGATGAAAGGTGATTTTCCAATAAGTATTTTCAAATCTTATAAATTTTCACTTATACATAATGTCACTTTTTAAAAAATCAAAAAAAAAATGCGCTTATTCATTTTTTTTTGAATTAGATTTGGTTGTCTCAGATTTCACGACTATTTTTTTTTGTCAATTCTTGAAAATAATTGTCATGCAATCACTCATCGATGGAGAAAGGTAAAAGACCATCTGATAAGCTGAGTATATCGAATAACGACCTCGAGGAGGTTTGGTAAGATGAATAACGACGTAATAGAGAACACTTGGAAACATCTTGGACGATGCGAAACGCGACACGACGCGACGCTATAAAATGAACAAGTGAACGAACGCTCGCTAACAAAATAAATAGCTGTCCGTTTTTATCACGACTCATTTAATATACAAAAGCGTGTCCCGAGTCGTAATTAGCCATCCGTGTTCCAAGACGAATATATCTTATCGTCGGACAAATTGCATACGTTAACGCCGTATATTTCTCGTATTTTTTTATTTACGGGACTGCATAGGCAATTTATTAAACACGATGAAGAATTTCTAATCATAGCGTCTCGTCTAACTCTCTGAATAGTGGATAGCTGGATACACTTCGGAAAAAAATTTTAATCTTATTTTACACGAACCAATGACGCGAAACGTAATTTGATAAATAAGCATTAGAGATTTTCTTAGAATTTTTTCCTATGAAAATATTCTAATCTACATTTCGCTTCAAAAAAACTTTTCGCTGAGAATTTTTTATGCTGTGGTTATAAATTTACTGCGATTTAAACTCCTCGGGTGATAATTTGCGAAAAAATGACTAGCCCGGTGCGAAAATTGAATTTTTTTAGGCTACTTGTTAAATTACAAGGTCACTTGGAGGAATTCGCTGTATTAAAAAAAATACTTACCTGCTAAAAACGTTTTTTTTTTTATTTTTTTTTACTCAAAAGGAGAAAAAATTACGAAATATTTCTTTATTAAATTTCCTACGTTGGCGGAGTTACTTACTTTTGAACCGAGTAAAAGAAGGAGAAGAAAAAAGAATACCTAAATTAAAGGTCGTACCGACTTTTACGCCGTTTTAAAATGATACGAATTGAAGAATTTAATAATTACTCGGTAAGTTTTCACGCGCACAAAGGGATCGCGATGGTGATGAAAAACGCTTCGTTATTCCACCGAGCGGATTTTTTCCTCCTTCTGTTTCATTCTTTGGGAAAAAAAGTTTTCGAAAACGATATTTTGTAATTCTAGTTCATTATTAATTTTCAAACGGCGGCGCGAAAGAGAATTCGAGCAAGTTTAGGGAAAAGTTAAGAGAAATAATTTTTCCGAATGTATTTTTCTCGAGAAAGATTATTCGGCCGGATGTTCGTCAAAATGGAAAAATATTATCGTTTCGATCGCATCTAAATTCAGGCTCGGTTCGAATCTATATAAGAAGTAATAGTAAAAAAGACGCGAAATTTTCTTCGAGAATTAAATAAACAGATTGGATGTTGGATAAAGAAAAAAATCTCCTTTTATGGTCTAACAACTATGGAACAAGGTTCGTTGACTTTTTCAAAGATAACGTTTTCCATCTTTTATACGTTCCTCGAGACGTGTCTTATTGACCATGAGAATATTTCAAGAAAGGGTTATAAAGTTTGCGAAAATTCGACTAAACCTGATAAACTCGAATAAGAAAATCCATTACGATTTTTTTTCTACTCGTCGAAAGGTTAACGTAATGAATAGTTTATTGGATCAGATCATCGATAAGTAAATTATTTACTCGTTCGAGTAAAAGTATAAGGGTAACGATTTATGGGCGGTGAATTTTGTTGTCTGGAAAGTTGGTGAATTTTTTTCAACGCGTGGCCTACGGCGTTTCAGTCGAAATTTACTCAACTTTTTACAAAATAACTCTTCGTGTGTTGAAAGTTAATTTTAAACGAATAATATTATGGTAGAATTTTTTGTCGTGAATCGTACCGATAAGATGCGATGAAAGGAAGATGTCACCGAAATTTCGATCATTTGGTTTCGTAAATTTTAAGATTTTTTTGCTAAGTGAAAATTTTAAATTTTTGAACAATTTGTGAAAATTCAATTTGTTTTCAATTTGGCTTCAAGGAGCTGGAAATATTTTAAACGGATTTCTCGTTACCTGTTTTTTTAGAAGTAACTTGATTAGAACCTAATATGAGATACAAATCTACTAATTTACATAAAAAATGGAAAACTGTAATAGGAAAAATTAAATTTTCTCTCATAACTGACGTCAGTTTTTTGAAGGATTGATGAGTATTCTGAAAACAAAAATTGAGTGGTGTGAAAAAATTGTTCACCTTAATTTGAGGATAAATGTGGTGAGAAATTCTTGCTAATCTGAGATTAAAAGGAAAGAAAAAAATTTCTATTTTGAATACGGATATGACGAAATTTCCAAAAACTGAAAATCGATTATAAGTTTTTCATCTTAGAAAAACATTAGAAAATTCGAAGTCTCAAATTGATAGAAAAGGTTTCGAGACGTTTCAAAGCCTACAGAAAATTTTGGAATTTTTCATCCTTTTGCTTTCTTTCAATATTCAATTTTCCAAAAATAATGAAAACGAACACACCCTAGTTGATAATTTGGAAAAAAAATGATATGAATGATCATTTTCATAAAATAATATTAATAGGTAGTCTGAAAAAACATGCTTTGTTGACATACGTAAATTATGAATCCATACAAAGCTACTCATTTGTTTAAATGCCCGTGTAATTTTGTTGTAAGTATATATCATCGAGGAGGAGGAGAAAATTTAAATAACAAGTAGGTAAAATGTGTGCGGGAATTCAGGCATATAAAATACACGTAGTTTTCTTAGTAATAATTCTAATCAATTTATTCACGAGTAGGAGCAGGATACGAGGCTCGATGGTTTTTATGTGTTTATAATTTCGTTTCCTCGTGAATAATTTACCTATATAGGGTGTTTCATAACTGCAGCCTCCTTAATTCAGGGACGTGTCTCAGACCTCCTAACCAACATTTTTGGTGTTAACACATAGGTATGCCATTCGTTGGTGCTAGGTTTAGTCCGAAAACTACATCGTTAGTGCTGCTCTCTTTCCCGAGATATTGAGGAAAATTTGTGGGGGAGACATGCTTTTTAAGAAAAAGGTTAGACACACAATTGGAAAAAATAAAGTGGATAGAATCGTTGTGCTTCCCTATTGCTGGTTTGTGCTGCCACCCATCTCCCTGGGGTTTCATCAAAACGTCATTGCGAGTGGTAAATTTGGTTTCCTTGAAGCAAAAAGTTAAGCAACAAAGTCGAAAATAGGGAAACTCGGTACAACTGTACCCTAGGATTGATCAGAGCTTTTGAGGCTGGGAAGAATTTTGTGACGAATTTTTGGATGAAAATTCATCCAAAAATTCATCCCAATTTCATCCCAGCCTCAAAAATACATAAACTCTTGGAATGAATTCATCTCAATATCATCTTAGCCACAAAAACAAGGAAAAATAGTGGGATGATTTTCGGGATAAACATTCATTCCAATAAACATCTCAGTCTCCACAGCTAGGAAAAATAGTGGGATGTTCAGGGCAATGAAGTTTCATCCCGAAAATTATGCAACATTTTAACGAGCATTTGAGGCTGGGATGAATTTTGAGATGAATTTTCATCACAAAAATCAACGGACAATTTTTCACAGTTCTTGAGGCTGAGATTATCATTGCAATGAATTTTCATCCTAAAAAAAATCATCATATGATATTTTCGGGTATTTGTGGCGACGATGAATTTGGGATGAATTTTCATCGCAGGATTCATCACACGTTTTTTCAGGTTTTTGAGGCTGGTGTGATCATTGGGATAGATTTTTATCCCAAAAAATCATCCCACGATTTTTCCGAGAATTTTTGGGCTGCGGTAATTTGGGATGAATTTTCATCGCAGAATTAATCGCACGTTTTTTTCTCGCTTTCGAAGCTGGGATGATCATTGGAATGGATTTTCATCCCAAAAAAATCATCCCACGATTTTTCCGAGAATTTCTGGGCTGCAGTAATTTGGGATAAATATTCATCGCAGAATTAACTGCACGTTTTTTCTAGTTTTTGATGATCATTGGAATGGATTTTGATCCCAAAAAAATCATCCTACGAATATTTCGAGTATTTTCGGGCTGCAATTAATTTGGGATGAATTTTCATCGCAGAATTAATCGCACGTTTTTTTCTTGTTTTTGATGATCATTGGAATGGATTTTCATTCCAAAAAAATCATCCCACGAATTTTTCGAGCATTTTCGGGCTGCGATTAATGTGGGATGAATTTTCATCGCAGAATTATTCGCACGTTTTTTTCTAGTTTTTGATGATCATTGGAATGGATTTTCATTCCAAAAAAATCATCCCACGAATTTTTCGAGCATTTTCGGGCTGCGATTAATGTGGGATGAATTTTCATCGCAGAATTATTCGCACGTTTTTTTCTAGTTTTTGATGATCATTGGAATGGATTTTCATCCCAAAAAAATCATCCCACGAATTTTTCGAGCATTTTCGGGCTGCGGTTAATTTGGGATGAATTTTTATCGCAGAATTAATCGCACGTTTTTTTCTCGCTTTCGAAGCTGGAATGATCATTAAAGGGATTTTCATACCAAAAAAATCATCCCACGATTTTTCCGAGAATTTTTGGGCTGCGGTAATTTGGGATGAATTTTCATCGCAGAATTATTCGCACGTTTTTTTCTAGTTTTTGATGATCATTGGAATGGAATTTCATTCCGAAAAAATCATCCCACGATTTTTCCGAGAATTTTTGGCCTGCGGTAATTTGGGATAAATATTCATCGCAGAGTTAACTGCACGTTTTTTCTAGTTTTTGATGATCATTGGAATGGAATTTCATTCCAAAAAAATCATCCCACGATTTTTCCGAGAATTTTTGGGCTGCGGTTAATTTGGGATGATTATTATCCCACGATTTTTCCGAGCATTAAAAGCTAAGATGCGGTTATTGAGATGAATTTTCATCCCAAAAATCTACCTTGAGCCTGGAATGATCATTGGAATGAATTCTCATCTCAAAAATTGCCATAAGATATTTTTGAGCATTTGTGACTGCGATGAATTTGGGATGAATTTTCATCCCTGAATTCATCACACGGTTTTTCCGGGTTTTTAAGGCAGGGATGATCATTGGTACCAATCAATTTTCATCCCTAAAAAAGACATCCCGATATTTTGAGGCTGAGATATTTTTATAAGAATGAATATTCATTAGACGATTTTTCCGACCATTTGTGACTGCGATAAATTTGAGATGAATTTTCTTGACTGAAATCATTCTGCGTTTTCTCCGGAACTTTTGATGCTAAGATGGAAAGTAAGAAAATTCGTGGGATGACATTTAGGATGAAAATTCGTCTCAATATCTTCATAGCTTCAAACCCCTGAAATAATCGTGGGATGATTCTTGGGATGAAAATTCCTCCCAATAATCATCCCAGCCTCAAAAGTTTGGAAAAATTGTGAGATGATTTTTGAGATTACAATACATGATTTTCATATCATCTTCGAATAATTTATTCCAACTCTTACAACATTTTGAACGATTTTCGCGATATTTCGAACCATACTTACGTATAATTTTCACAACATTGCTTTAAAATATTTCCAGCCAGTCTTTCATGGTAAAATATCCTAATGAGCTCATTATTCTCAGTTGTAGGACACAAGCACTCGTGTCAAGTTCATTTTTCACCATTGTTTTTTTGCCTAATTAAAAATTTATTAATGATTCTCGTATTTATGTAAATGAATCAATTCGACTTTTGAAATTTGAAAACGAAAACCCATCTACTTGAATTCGCACAATGGAAAAACTGTCTATAACAATCGCACGAGAAATGAAAACCTCGATACCCCATCGAAAAACCATACCCAAATTAATACTGGGTTTTTAGGTCTAAAAAATAAACAAACATCGGAGCCAATTTACAAACAGTACAATTTCTAATGATACCCGCAGACTGGCGGAAAAAGGGGGTAAAAAATTCGCCATTAAAAAAGGTGCGGATTATAAATATTTATACACGTTATCAGGAAATTTCCACCATCCATGCCTTATTTCTATGTTCTATCATAGGTTGTTATTTATCATCGTAAGAAACACAGTGACGGGGAGGGGGGCATGGAAAGGGCAGATTTGGCGCGAGCAAATCACACACAATGAAATTAAATTGCACCGTTTCAAATAACCGGAAGTAAATTTTAATTTGACGTCCATACCACCGAACCCTTTCTAGCGTAAGATTCAAATTATTCGCCGGATTAAGTAGCGTCGAAAAATTGCTGTGTTTTAGTTCGCCACCACGCTAGTAAATCCGGAACAAAAGGTCAGTACGGGTATATTGTGTAGTACCAACCCGTAGACTAACTGTATAAACCTTTAAATTGCCGAAATTCGAGGGTACACGTAGTCGGATGTGTTTTAGCGTACGCCAGCTCAACGTTGAATAAATTATTTCCAAAAAAAAAACGAAATAAAAAATATAACAAAACAAAACGAAAAACAAAAAATTCCTAAATCTTTAAGCGTGTTTACACAAGGCTGTATAGTAATTAAGGGCAACGCGTGCCATTAAAAACATTTTCAATAGCCGAATATAACGCGCAAGCACGAGATAGTTTGTTCGTTAGCGGAGAGGAAAAAAATACTAATAAAATAATAAAATTAGACCCGATGCCACAGATTTTATTTACTTTGCTGTACGTATTTGTACGTAGTACGTATAAAACGTGTAGTGATGTTAGGTACGGTACGGACTACGGACTCGAATCACAACAAATTTTCTGCCCCCGGAATCTAATAATGGTAGGGATTAATGAATTAATGAAAAACAGACTGCGTGGTGCTGATGATTTGCGGAATAATAATGAGGAATTTTTTAGCTCGACTGTTCGCTATGTGAATGAATGTCGTATTAAACTGGGCGTGATTTTACTCGATACCAGGCAACGAGGAAGGGTGAAAATTAATTTGAACAGAAGGGACGTGAGATGTGATGCTGAAGGAAGGAAATCAAAAAATCATCGTAAAAAGTAGAATTGGGCGGGGTAAGTAATTTGAAATCGGAGGAGTAGAGCATACTAAGTTTACAACAAACTGTATTAGTACTAGGTATACCAACACCATTCAAGTTATGGTTATTAAATGCAATTTGATATTTTTTTAATAAGATTCTGAGATCGTCTGGAGAGAGTTTCTCCAAGAGTTCAGAATTTTTGCTGATGAAGTGATGACGAGTTATCTTTATAATTGCAAAACAAACTTACAGAGTTCAAAAAATTTTCAGAATTATGTATTTTTGAGATTAAAAAATTGTGTGAGGAGACCTGAATGAAACCTAAACAGTTGTCAACTTTCCCCAAAATGTGATGTTCTTATGTCTTTCAAAAATTATTCCTGAATTGTGAAAAAAAAAAATTCAAAACGTTTGCAAAAGAACTATTTCAAATTTTAGCCTAAAATGTTTGAAATTGTGTGAAGAGTTTTAAAACTTAATTCGAGATTTTTTTCGCTCCAACTCTAATATAAATGCATATGTACGGGATTGGACATTTTTCATCACTTTTGCAACTCACCTACTAATTATTCAGAAAAAATCAAGTGAGAATCGAAAAAATAATAAAATAAGTTGAAAAATTCTCTACACTGCGTCATTTGTTGTTTGTTTAGAAATATAAAATTCTAAATCTCAACTACGGTAAATGTTATAGAAATTTTTACAAGGCAATCCGGTAAAAAATTTTAAAATTTAAAATTTAGTAAAATTTAGTACAAAATTTAGTAAAATTTTAAATTTTAAATTACACCTAAATAATACAAGATTTCAAATTTTAAATCCGGTAAAAAAATTGAAAAATATGAAAAAATGTTCAGAAGTTTTAAATTTTAAAACTAGTAAGAAAAATAGGAAAATTTTGAACTCATAAAAAATTAATAATTTCAATTTTCAAAATTGGAAAACTTACAAGAAAATACGAATTCTAAATCCAGAAAGAAAATTTTTTTAAAAGTTCAAATTTTAACTTCCATGAAAAATTAAATTTAAAACTTTAAACAGATTAAAACAACCAAAAAAACTTCAATTTTCAAAAATTGAGAATTTTAAAATTTTAAAATCGGTTGAACAATTCACTAGATTCTCAATTGATATTTTTTTTGAGAATTTAGTGATTGTACGTTTGACATTATTTTTTAATCCAGCAAAAAATTAAGCAACTGCGTGTATCAAATCTAGTCAAATATTTTAGATGATCTTAAATTTTAAATTCGGTTAGAAATGGAAACCGAGAAGAAACCATTTTTAAAAAGTTTTGAATTTCAAACAAATCTATTTAAAAAAAATTGAAAATTCCAAGTTAAAAAATAAGAAAAATTTCAAAGTTCCAAATTTCAAATTCAATAAAAAGAATCTAAAAAAATTCAAAATTTTGAAAATTTTTAAAAATTTGAAACAAAAAATGGAAACCACCAAATTTTAAATCAGATGAAAAATTGGAATTTGGAAAATTCTCAACTTTATAGCTCGTAAAAAATTGAGAAAATTCCATAGCAGTAAAAAAATGGAAAATTTTAAGACCAGTGTAAAAGAACTAAACGTATGCAATAAAAGGAATACTGTCGTACTTCTTGAATTTAGAAAAAGGGAAAAAGGGAACAGTTCACGAGTTGAAAATGCGAAATTTTTTGAAAAATTAAGGCTTCTATTCTCAGGCACCATTTTTCCTTTAATCGAAGTTGCCCTTCGATTGAAGATTCAATAAGTTCTTCAACAGGAATCTGTCACTATTTTCAATAATCGAATCAATGACTTTCTGCGCAATTTTGGAGCCAACTCAAGAATTCATTCCTCCTGGCGCAGAACTCACTTCTCAAATATTACAATTTCATTTTAAAAAATCATCTATTCTAAAATAATTTTTCAAAATCATCGCCAAAGCACTTCCAAAGTTCTCCACAACTCATATTTTCAATAATTCGATCCCATTGATTTCTGCGCCGCGCCAGGAGCCAACTCGTAGATTCATTCCTCCTGGCGCAGAACTCACTTCTCAAATATTACGACAATTTCATTAAAAAAATCATCTATTCTAATATAATTTTTCAAAATTATCGCCAAAGCACTTCCAAAGTTCTCCACAACTCATATTTTCAATAATTCGATCCCACTGATTTCTGCGCCAGGAGCCAACTCACAGATTCATTCCTCCTGGCGCAGAACTCACTTCTCAAATATTACGACAATTTCATTAAAAATCATCTATTCTAAAATAATTTTTCAAAATTATCCCCAAAAAACTTCCGAAGTTCTCCACAACTCAGATTTTCAATAATTCGATCCCATAGATTTCTGCGCCAGGAGCCAACTCGCAGATTCATTCCTCCTGGCGCAGAACTCACTTCTCAAATATTACGATAATTTCATTAAAAATCATCAATTCTAAAATAATTTTTCAAAATTATCCCCAAAGAACTTCCGAAGTTCTCCACAACTCAGATTTTCAATAATTCGATCCCATTGATTTCTGCGCCAGGAGCCAACTCGCAGATTCATTCCTCCTGGCGCAGAACTCACTTCTCAAATATTACGACAATTTCATTAAAAATCATCTATTCTAAAATAATTTTTCAAAATCATCGCCAAATCACTTCCAAAGTTCTTCACAACTCATATTTTCAATAATTCGGTCCCATTGATTTCTGCGCCAGGAGCCAACTCGCAGATCCAACATTCTCAACCAAACTCGAAATATTTTCCAACTCCATCCATAGAAACGAGTACGTTAACTCCACAATCGAATAAAATTATCCCAGATTATCAAACGAAACGAAAACCCACTCGAGCTTCACACACCTGGATCTACATAGCACACCAACTCATGCCCCTCTCACCCCCACGTGTTCTTTGACGATTAACCGAACGTTTGTCTTTTCAAGTTCTTCAGCTACGCTACCAGCATCTACCTCCGACCAAATACCTCAACAAGGATGTAACGCCGTTCAAATACCGCTACCTGGCTGAGCAGAGAATACGAAGAAAACGAACCAAACATTCCACGTTTTAACCCGACCGAGCATAGAAGCAACGAAAGAATCGACGTATTTTTTCATTCAAAATTACACTTTGTAATCGCTCGGATCAAAGAAAACGATATAAAAACACGCAATAAGTTGAGTAAACCGAGAGCAAGCGGAAAGACGATGGTGAAAGTTTAATAGCACGTCGATGGAAAATCTCGAGCGATGCAGACGCATAAGAAACCACCTGAATATCGCCTCCGCTAATATTATAACCAGATAAACGTTATGCTCGGGTAAGTATTATCGCATACACCGCCATCGCCATTTTCTGTACTCTTATGTACGCAAATTATGTAAATTACTTATTTCAGGTTGCTCACCTAACGTACCTGTGACGTATACAGCAGAACACAAAAGCTTAAAACTGTTGCTCCGCGAATTGAACGCTCTCAAACCATTTTCAAACTGTTGAGGGGTTTTTTTCTTGTGTTTCGTTGAGCTGTGTATGGGATCCGGGTGCACCGAAAAACGGAGCCAATATATATGACTAAATGAAATTCCTCGACGGTTGGCAGCAGGATGTAAGGGAGGTGGGTAACGTTATTCATACGTGCTGTACGGTTCTTCTTACGTCGTGTAAGACGATATCCATCTTTGTAAGCTTATCTTTCGCTTACATACGCTTGCAGTACATCTTGTCACAATAAAATTTCATTTATCGGAGCTGGTAAATAAAATTTCAAACTTGTCGCCGCACCGTTATACCAAGCGCGAAAAATTTAATTCTCGACGAATTTCACATTCGCGTACTTGGTTTTCATTTGCCGAATTGAATTTCTAGTATGGAAAAAGTTTACAACATTTTACGCTGCGAGGCTAAATTGTTCGCCAAGATTTCAACTTTTGCTGCGCTTCGTGTAGTGTTTTATTACAATGTATGATTTTTTCTCATCGTTTATTTGGCAAGATGAACCTTATTCATGTGAAGTGAACAATTCGTTGGGGTTTCACGCCACCTGCGAATAAAAATTTCTTTACTGGATCATAATTATTTTGGCCGGAAATGGGATTTCGACGATGTAGGTTCAGATTTAGTCCAAGTTTAAATTTTTTAAACTCTAAAATTTTCAATTCCTTCAATTCTAAATTTTTCCAAAATTGCTTCCAATTTTGACATTTTTCTGGCAATAAAATTTTCTAATTAAAATTTCATCACACTTTTTCCTACTTTGATGAGGTATTTTAAAATTTTAAAATTTCTTTCAAATCAAAAATGTTTTCCAATTTTGAAATTTTCTCTCAATTTATTTCAACTTTGAATTTTTAAACAAATTCTTTCAACATCGTGTTTTTCAACAAAAAATTCAAACTCAACAATTAGAAAAAATTTAAAAAATATAAAATTGAAAAAAATCAAAAAATCAAAATTGAAAAAATGTTGAGAAAAAATGGTATGGCAGGATAAGAGGTGAATTTGGCCTTTGACGATTTTGGGCTCCTAAATACTTTAAGTGGTAGTGGTGTATTTATTGACTAGAAAAAATTTTCACAAAATTTTGGACCCCTACCCCTTCCTTTCTGGAGTTATTGCCATTTAATTGCATCACTTTCGATAATTTTTAATTTCAATGGCAGTGAAGGAAATTTTCTATTGTTTGGCACAAAATTGCATCTCGTAGACGTGTATTCATGATAATTTGTTTAAACAATTTTGATGCAATCCTATAGGTTTCTTCGTATATTTTTGAACTAAGGGTCGAAAATCGCGAAAAACTGTACAGAAATATTGTTATTTTTGCAGATTTTTCAAATTTTGAACGTTTTACATAGAAATAAATGTCCAACTGAAAAAATAAATTCCATATTCGTGTTCAGCAGGTCAACATACCCTGATGTATAGCCATTTTGCAATAGTTTTGCTTAAAGTTCCAAAATTCACTTTTTTCGCTGATTTTTCATGACAAAAAACGTGAATTTCGAGACTTCAAGTAAAACGATCGGAAAAAGGGTGTTTTCAGGATATTTTGACCTGCTGAACACAAATATGGAATTGGTTTTTTCATTTTGTCATTTCTTTGCACCGAAATTGTTGGAAAAAATTATCATAATATGTGCACTTCTACGAGATGTATCTTTGTGCCGAAGAAGAAAAAATTTCCTTCCGTTCATTGAAACTAAAAATTCATAACAGTAATCCAATAAAATGGTCATAATTCCGAAAAGAAGAGGGGGTGGGCGGGGTCCAAAATTTTGTGAAAATTTTTTTCCAGTTAACTCCCTTTTGTTTTGGATTAGTGAAAAGTCACTGATAAATAATCAGAATTGCAGTACAGGGAAAATCGGCAAAATTTTTTGATTCTCAGTGGATTTTTGCTGATTTTTCAAAGAATTTCACTGATTTTTCACCAAATTTCAAAGATTTTACTGATTTTTCAGAGAATTTTCGCTGATTTTCCTAAATTTTCTAGTGACATTTTTCACTGATTTATTACTGTGCTGCAATTCTGACTATTTTTCAGTGATTTTCGATCATTTTCACTGATTTATAAATGAGAGAACATCACTTGAAGTATTTAGGAGCCCAAAAGCGCCTGGGGCCAAATTTACCTATTATCCGGCGATACCTTTTCTTCAAACTTTTTCCAACTTTGATGTTATAAAATTTTTTCAAATTATTTTTTTTAGGTACTTCTTTTAACTCGAAAATTTTTTCCAATAGGTAATTTTAAAATTCTTCCTCAATTTTTTACAATTTCAAATTTGAAAAAATTTCAACTTTGTGTTTCTTTTTTAAAAAAAATCAGTTCAATACCTAACTGGAAGAAATTTAAAAAATATGAAATTGAAAAAAATTCAAAAAATCAAAATTGGAAAAATTCTGAGAAAATTCAGATTTGAAAAAAAAATTACAGTTCAAAAAAATGTTTAATTGGATACCATTTGAAAAAAATAGAATTAAAGAAATTGATAAATTTAGAATTGAAAAAAATTGGAGTTGGATCGTTGAAATCCAATTTTTGGCGAAAATAATCAGTAGCCAGAGTTACTTCGGATATTTTTTATTCGTGCCACCACTTCGGCCTTATCGTGTAAATCGACATCAAAAAATAATAAAAATTTACCCTCAAAACGACGACCACGGCGATGTTAATTCATAAAGTAAAATTTTCGTCAAACCTTTTAAAACTATTAAGTAATTCGTAAGCTATAAAAGCTACGGACTTGTTAGTAGACCTGGACATACTATTCGTACATATTTTATCGGTAAAAAATCTAACCTCGGTCCAAGCTATAAAAATTATTCCCCTGTTTTTTAATTATACTCGGAGTACGGCACCGCGTGCGCCATCTTAAACCTAATTTATACACTTTTTCAACCGGAAATGTTTAGCAATAAGTTGACGACAATTTACTCTCCCAATTTTAGCATACCCTCGACCACCCGCGTATAAGGAGTATTCGACGAATTTTAATTAACATGAAAATTATCAATTATCGACGGGCGACCCAGACGCTAGACCGCATATATAAGTTTATGGAAAATTTCCATAACACCGAGACAACTTCTCCACTATGCATAATGTTAATATTTACAACGAGACCACTTACCGCTATTTTCATCGTTTCAACATGACTTAATTATTTTATGGTAATAACGCGAATTCGATTAGGCGATATTTTTTTCGCTTTTTCGTCTCAATATTGTTGGGAATTTTTTGTTCGAGGAGCGGAAATTTTGAGGGTTTTGTTTACATCTTGAAGATGAATAATTGGAAATGATTTGAGTTGCGAAATATTCGGAAAATTCGACAGGATTTATTTTTTCGGCGAATAATAAAAAAAAACGTAATTCAAAGGAAAAATCAGATTTCACAAAATTAAAACCTAGCATTAAACTGAAATGTAATATCATAAATTTTCAAAATTCAAAAAAGAAAGATTTTATGTTTTCTGAAAATTTGACAAAATTCTGAATTTCCCTGGAAATTTAGGAAAAACAGACCAATGGAGAACCTTCGAAAACTCGGGCAGACAAACTGAAAAATTTCATTAAAATTATCGAACAAACAGTTTATAAAAAAGACAACTTTTGAATTTTTGTAACATCACAATAAAATTCTAAACAATGGAATTTAATGATTAGATAATAATTTTTTTTAGCAATATCAATAATACACGGATCTACCTACCATTTTCTAGGAATGTTTTAAACTTTTTTGGACATACCTCAACCATGGATTTTTTTAAAAATATAGGAGGGCGTTCAGATTTACTCTGGGGAAAAAAAACAACACAGAGTAAACCCAAAGTACTGTGACGTCATATTTTACAGAGTGTTCCGTTTCATAAATGAACGACGTAACGAAAAACTACACATTGTACACTCACACAAACACACTAACATATTATCAACATCCCCTACTCGCGTCCACACATCTATCGACCAATCAGATCACTCTGTGTTTTTTACTCGGCAGTTCCGAGACCGGTGTAAACTACCCAACGCAGAGTGTAATCTCAACGTTTCTGAACGCATGGGGGGAAACGCGATGTAAAACCCGGAGTGATTTCTGAACGGTTTACTCTGGGTAAACAACGCAGTCTGCGTCGTTCTGTGTTATATCTGAACGCACTCTAGGTAACTATTTTTTAATAGGAAAAATTATAAAGCCAATTTTATTAAACATGATCATAAAAATAAGAATTGTTTCAAAACAATTCATTTTTTACGAATGTTTGAGGAAAAAAATTGATTTTAAAGAGGAAAAACTGAGAAAATGTTGAGAAAATATTTTTTTAAGTTTTAGAAAAATTGTTGAAAAAAAATTTCAGGAAAGTGTAAGGAAATTTTAATTTTTTTAAAATTGAAATTAACAGTCTGACCAGATAAGATAGCTGAAATCGATATCACGTTCACGCAGCTCCGATTTTCAATCTAACCCTTCTGATGGTGTCCCTTGTTGTGAAAAAAATTCTGGAAAACTTCATGACCCCTCCCTCACTCCACCCTTTCAGAATTATGGTTATTTTATTGCATTGTTTTCAAGAATTTTCAATTTGAACGAAAGTAAAGGAAGTTTTCTGTTCTTTGGCACATAGTTACATCTCGTAGAGGTGTATTTATGATAATTTTTTCAACAATTTTGGCACATTCTTACATAGGTACTTTTCCAGCAATTTGAATTTTTAAACGTGAAAAAACTATGTAAACAAAAAGTGACTACCAACTTTGGAAAAATTATTGATCGGCCAGACCCTTTTGTTTAAAAATTCTACAATAATTATGCGAAAATTATACTTATTGACAAAATTCCACTTTTTGAAAAAAAAAATACCAAAACTAAAAAAATTCTTATAGATGGATAAAAATTTTTGAGAAGATTTCAACAAAAACTTTCAAAAAATTCAACAAAATTTTCAAAGAAAATTCTATAAAAATGTTTCAAATACTTTCACAAAAATGTTTTAAAAAATTCTGTTTCTTAAAAAAAAAAACTACAAAAACTTCAAAAAGTTCCACAAAAACTTTCGAAAAAATGTTTGCAAAAACTTGAAAATTCTTCAATTTTTTTCGAAAAAACTCAAGAAAATGTTTTGAAAATACAAAATGTCTAAATTTTTCAGAAAACATCCTACAAAATGTTTAAAAATGTGGTCAAAATTTTTTTTACCAATTTGACAGAAAAAAATCGAATTCTAACATAATTTTTCGGAAAAAATTAAAGAGAATTACTGATAGAAATTTTAGTATCAAAAGTTATTTTTAAGAAAAAATTGTCAATTAATTTTTGAGAAAAAAATTCACAACAAACATATTCGAGAAATTTTGGATTTTTGGGAAAAATTTCATGAACGGAGTATTTGATAGTTGAAATGTTGAAAAAAGTGAAGTCAATGTCTACCGACTTTCATCATAATAATAATTCAAGGAGGGAAGCTTCAACATGAAGTATTTAGAACATTAAATTTTATTTCATGCCCCCCGCATGGCAAAGCTGTATTTGTTCGAAAATTTGAAAAAAATTCGATGGCTTTAAAAATCGGGCATCAAAATGCTTCAAAACTCAAAGATGAAAAAATAGGATCTGACAGCGATCAATGATGCAAAGGTCATCAAAGCAATAAAATTCTGTAGGTAAGTACTTCTGAAAGCTACAAATACCGTGGAATTCAAAATGCTGCAATGGTCTGTTGAAATACATCGAAAAGTCACAAAAACTCGCTGCAAAGGTCATCGATCTCAAAAAGTTACAAAACCATCAAAATTGCAAAAGTCTGCATAAAATTTCAAAAACTTACACACTTCCAGATTTTAAAGCTAACAAAGTTATAAAATTTGCAAAGGTCGTGAAATTTACTTCTGCAAAGGCCATAGGTCGTGAAATTTATTTCTGCAAAGAACAAAGGTCGTGAAATTCATTTCTGCAAAGGGCAAAGGTCGTGAAATTTATTTCTGCAAAGGTCGTAAAATTAAACTTTTGCAATCACAAAGGTCCCACAAAAATACAATACTCGATATCATAAAAAAATTCTCGAATAAATAAATTTCACGCAAAGGCCTACGAAATCTACAAAGATGAAAGATCTAAAAGCTGTAAAGGTCAAAATAATCACTCCGGATCATCGCAGGGACCAATAAAATCTCACTCAAACATCGTAAAAGCCCCAATAGGTCGTCACCACCGTCACATAACACAATTCCATCAACAGCGCAAAAAAATACATACCAACATCGGCAAGAAAAAAAAAACAATTACAAATCAATTTAAGTACCTAATATACGTATTCAAAAAAGGTCATAAATAAAAGAAAATATCCTCAACCTGATTCATTCCGCACGACGATAACCCTCGTAAAAATGAAAACTAGCCACTGTAAGAAAGCGACCCGACATCAAAGAAAATAAATCATAACGAGAGTATTTCTTAAACATGCGATTTTCGGTAATAACGAAGGGTAATTACAAGGTTGTCGAGAGTGTTTCGATCCTTCCGCGTTAATTTTAATATTTTCAACATCGTTGGCCGAATAGCAGAACCAAACCTTTAACACGGCAGCGTGAGACGGGGGACCAGACGGAAAGAAATTAATAGAGCTATGTTTTTCAAGTCGACAAAAATATGGTAAAAGCGGCTGGCCAACATTACGCGATATTTTTTATACACACCCGTTTAACCCCCGACCGCGTCGAATCCGAAAGGGTGTTTTTTTAAATTCGAAAATCATAACTGATAGGGAGTGTTTTTGATAACACATCAGAGCAGGTCGCGAGTAATACGGTTGAACTATGTACACGGCGTCGATAAAACACGCAATTAAACGATTACACCGTCAATTCCAACTTCGAGCCTGTTCGTAAAATATACATAATACTTTTTAAATTGTTATTCGAGTGGTGGCCGCTTTGGACGATGGTAATTTTTTTCCAATCGACGTGCTGGAAAATCGCCCCTACGTAAGCGGAATACCTACTCGTAGATACCTTGGCAATCGTATGACGTTTGATTACTCATCATAATATTGACGGCTGAGTATAATATAAACGTAATATCTGGTTTATTCATTATTCACCCTATCGTCAATAATAAATTACCATTAGATGTATTCGAAATTATTATTCATAGTCGCAGATAACCGGATAAATTGAACGTTAAATAGGTGATAAGTACGAAGAGCTCGCCAATAGGCTTGTATAGCATCAATTCGAGACCATTTTCGTAATCTATTTTAACGTTACGACGAACTATGTAGTATGTGCTGCGTACTACAAAGTATAAATAGTGTAGAAGCACACGAATCAGGCAGTTTGGCGGGTTTTACTATAAAAATATTACTACCATGTGTTGTCGGTCGGTTGGTCGGTAGGCTTTTACGTGTTTTATTCTTACTATCGTTAACGTCACGTACATGTCGTACTTCTTCGAAAATGATAATGGGTACTGGTATCATCGGTCACATACACATACGCGGAAACACGCTAAGGCCAACCGACGTATTTTTCAACCCCCCTCCCCCCCCTCCAAATTGGCTCGTATACGTATATTTCGACCTTCCGAGGATCATGCTTTTCTTCGCTGGTTTCGTCGAGATGTACTTTTTCAATATTTGTATCGATTTCGATTTTTTTTTTTGGTGAGAAAATCGAGATTTTTAAGAAAAAAATTGAACATTGGACTATTATCGACCGATGCCCAATGTCGACCACCTCGCCGATCTCCGCAGCTATGGGCGAAAACGAGCCGAAAAAATTTTTTCTCATATTCCTCAGTCACAGACCAACAAAATGAGACCAAAAACTCGCGGAGAAAATTTTAAAAGAAAAAATGTGATGGGCAAAAAAAATTTTTAGTGGTTATTTGCACGTCGTGGAATTATTTCTCAAAATTATTGAATTTAAATATTTCTAGTGTTTTCGTGATTGAGAAAGTCCAAAGTTTCATGAACAATTATCAGATTTTAATTATTACGACAGTGAATCTTGAAAAAAAGTCACTAAATTTTTTTTAACGTGTGCCCCATTATCGACCATCTATATAATCTTATGTAATCTGTTGTTTTTATGCGATTTCGTTTTTTTTCAATTTTCGCTGCGAATTTTGGCTGTAGGGCTACTCCATACTAAAACAGACCAAAAGTGAAGTCGGGTCTTTCGATTTCGCTCATTTTTTTTTTACAAGTTCCCCTCGGTGGTCTAATCACAAAACCGCGATCATTTTTTTCCTAATCCTCAAGAAGGCGGGGGGGGCTCAAAATTTTTATGCAATTGCGATTTATTACCCAAATTACTCAACTTTGAAGGCTCATGTCTCGAGATAAGTTATACTTGAGGGAAAATTGTTTTCTAGGTCTGAAAGAGAATTGATAGGAGATTCAAAACCGGTAATAACATTTTGAAAAGCTCAAAGTTGAACTTTGGTGATGAAAGCTCAACTTTCATGGTAAAAACAAAAGATGAAAGCTACCATTTAAAAATCTGAAAAAATTACAGCGAAGAGCCCTTTTCACCCTTTTTTCAATCAATAAATTTTCACAATGGGATCTCTGGACCCCTGGGGGGTAGAGGGGTCCACAATTTTGACCGAAATTCAAAAAAATCGAAAAAGTAAAGTAACACAATGATTACTACTAATTCGAAGGCGCTGATTTCGAATATGTACTCAGTTCTTTCATTTAACCCCCCTGAACCCCCATATTAGCCCCCTTGATAAGGTCAAAATTCAAAAAAATGAAAAATAACATGTGATCTGTCGTTTGTTAGGTTTTTGAGAGCGCTGAGTTCGAAAATGTGGTTATTTTTTGGATTTGACCTTTTAATGCCCCTTTAGCCCCCCCAATTTTGGGAAAACTATTTTGAGAAACGAAAATATCGTGTGGAATATCGATTTCAACTAATTTGAGTGCGTAGAATTCGAATATCGAATTACTTTTTGATCCGATTTCCCCCCCCCCCGTGAAAAATGGGGGAAAACGGGGTTTTCAAGTGTGCAAAGGAAAAAATCCAAAATACACTTTTTAGGGACTGTGGGACCCATACACATAAAGAGGCCAACAGATTTTTTTGTCCCGCAAATCCTGCGATTTCTCTTAGCATTTTTGAGCTGCGATTAATTTTTGATGCATTTTAATCGCAAAATTAAACGCACGTTTTATTCTTGATATTGAGCCTGGAATGAATTTTCATCCCAAAAAAATCATCCTGCGATTTCTCCGAGCATTTTTGAGCTGCGATTATTTCGGATGAATTTTAATCGCAGGATTAATGGCAAGTTTTTTTCTTGATTTTGAGGACGGAATGACCGCAGGAATGGATTTTCATCAAAAATATTATTTTCTGAGCTTTTTTGAGCTGCGAATAATTTCGGATGAATCTTGATCGCAGGATTAATCGCACGTTTTTTTCTGGATTTTGAGGCTGGTATGATCGTTGGAATGTATTCTTTTCTGAGCTTTTTTGAGCTGCGATTAATTTTGGATGAATTTTAATCGCAGGATTAATCGCACGTTTTTTGGGTTGGTATTTCTATTCATAAATCGGTTTCTACCGATAAATATCATCTCGCATACGAATTCATTACAATTAAATTATTGTGATTTTTACACAAAAATGTGAAATATTCGTTTTTGATAGTTCAAATTTTCCGAACACCCCTCCCCCCTCTTGCTCCCAAAATAGGTTCGATGATGTAAAAAAATTCTCGCATCTCCCTTTAAGGCAAAATTTATTAATCTCTTTCTCTCGTTTTCCTCTTCAAGGCAGTATTTTATAAATTTCAACTTCTTCCAATACCTCACTCGAGAACGAATTTTGGAAAATCAAATTTTCTTCCATATTACCGGATGAAATTTCAGTAATTTCAGAACTTTTTTGTATCTTACACAGGGCGAATTTTATTGATTCGAATTTCTCTTATAAACCCCTTCAAGCCAGGTTCCTTGGTAAAATTTTTCTTTTACGTTTTCCAGGGCGGATTTCATTACATGTACTTAATAAATACAAATATCGTTCGCTCTCCGAATTTCATCAATTTCAATTTTTTTCTCATCATGGTACTTGAAAATGTTTTTACAGGAGTTCAATGAATACAATGAAGAGTGAATTTTTAAATTTTGATTGTTTTCAATTTTTCAAATTTGCAAGTTCCATTTCATACCTTTCTCATTGATTCTCACTAAAAAGTTATTTACGGTCTTAAAAGTAGATTCGCGAAATAGAACTGTGAAAATTTCGCTGAATTGAAGACAATGAAAATATTTTCAGACGAAAACCACAATTCGAAAAACTCGTTTGCAAATCGATTATTCTGAAAAATTCAAAAGCTCATTTTCATCCACACGTGACACTATAAATAAATTGGTACAAATTCGTCGACTTGAAACTTAAACGGAACATTGACCGAGGAACTAACCATGCCGAGTACAGGAAAAAATCTAGGTCAACTTCAACGTTATCTGTGTACCAAGTTGGTATATAATCGAGATACTTAACAATTTGGTAATATCGAGATTCGCATTTAGGAAGCGCGCATTACCGATGCCGTCCAAGTCCGGGATTTCAGTTCGGGTTAAGCTTAACAATGCACGAATAGCTTACCTTTACTTTTAATTTGGTACTCGACATGGAAATCAAAACCATACGTGACACAGTACGACTCAATTGCTACTTAAAATTCCGTACATTTTTCGTGCCATAGTTTTCGGGTAGACCAGCGCCCTGGCGTGTGCAATACGCCGGTAATATTCTTAATTTTAATCTAGGAAAACTTTTTCGGCAATTCCTTTACGACTATCTCAGGTCGTTTACAGTCTGTGAATATGTTCGTTTTATTCTTTTACGCTGTTTTAAGAATCAAATGGCAGTTTTCCTCATTTTTGAAAAGCTTTTAGAGGCTTAAGTCGAGCTTTGCAGCTAAATTAATTCTATTGCGTAACGACGAGTAGTTTTTAATCTTTTTTTTTTCGTTTTCATTTTCATTTTACATTTGCAGCATGTAACGTAACCAGATGATAAAAATATTTGAACGGGATTGCGTTCGTTTGATTTTTAAAAGATTCGCGTTTCGTAATTTGTTTTTAACGAAAACAGGATTTTCTATACTTTTTTAGCTCGGCGCGCTGCGATGGTTTCAATTCCAGAGTAAATGCGCGCTTTATAGGGCGAGATTATTTTTAAAAGAATCAGGTTTACATAATAATAATGGAGTTTCCTTTTTATTTTTTTTCGCGTTTTTCTATTTTGGGTTTTTTTCCGGAGATGGGAAATCATTACTGGACTTGTGGAGGGGTAAAGATGTGCAGGTGTGGGAAAGTGTAGGCACGTGAAATTCAATAGTAAATGTTACAGTTTTTTTGTAAATAGGAAATGTTGATATTGAGCTTTAAATTTTCAACGAGTTTTTAAAGATTTGAAAGTGAAGTAGAAACCTCAAAATTTTAGGCAAAAATTAAAATTGACTTCTTACCTTTCATATTTCTTCATTTTTGACGATTCACATTTTTCTAGTCAGTTATTTCAACTATCCCCATCTAGATATCAACTTATTCTTCAAGTAGGAACAGTTCTTTTAACGATTTCCACGAACGCCAAGCTCTGCAAAAAAATCAAAAAATAATAAAATATTTTAAATTCGTCCATCAAGAGAAATTATTTTTTCTTTAAAAAAGGACAATTGGAGAAAGTGAGAAAAAATTTGTAAGTAGGTAGACTTGGGAAAAAAATGTATACATCTCCCCCCCACACGCAGCCCTTATCATCACACCCTTCGAAATCATCTTTGAAAATCTGCCAGGGTTCAAAAAATTTCGATTTGACAAAATATAATTCGAAGAAATATCACCGAAAATAGTTTTATTGTTTGTATGCAGGTAGATTTTTTGTCCCAGAACTCTATCGGTATTGTTTTCTACACTTCTGTAAAAAAAATTGAAAAAATTTTTGATACTTACAATTTTACTTGAAAAAATCAAAAGCTTTGCCAGCAGGTACCCGGATGAGTTGAACAGAGAAAAATCGCTATGCATGGTTTTTATGGATAAAAATATTCATACTAACGACGTTTCAAGGAAAAACTTTAAAAAAAGGTTTTTTACTAAATTTTTTTTACTAAAAATTAGAAAAAATGTGATTTTTCAAGGATCTATTTCTAAAAAATGGGAGCAAAGATGAAAAATGAGTGCTAATTATTTCAGGGTAAAAAAATCAACGTTTACTTAAGTAGATTTTAAAAGCAATTGGAGAAGTGGGAAGGGTAGAACTGGGATTGTAAAATTTTTACCAGGTTATTTGGAAGACTGGATACAACTTTTGTGCAACCCCTTCCCTCTCCCTCAAAATTCAACTTTAGAAAAAAACTAGAAAACGATCACTTCTGTTTCGCCGATTTATTTCAAATGAGTAATTTTTTGAAAACAGCCTCAATTGTAATTCGGCTTCAGAGTCATGACGTCATCGCACCACCACAAATGCAAATATCAGTTCATCTACTGATTTGTGTACTTTTTCAAAAGAGGGATCGACGAAAAAATTAACATTGATTCTTATGGGAGTTCTATCGTTTTTTCAACTTTTCTCAGTTTTGATGTATTGAATTTTTCATTTTTTGGTAATTTTTACGAGTTAAGCTCTCGAACTAGTCAAAATTGTCAAAATAAAAAGAATTAAACACATCAAAAATTTAAAAAGTTGGAAAAATTATAGACCTTCCATAAGAATCAATGTTAATTTTTTCGCAATCCCTTTTTTGAAAAAGTGCACAAACTGATAATGTGCATTTGTAGTAGTAAATGTGATGTCACACTTTGACGTCGAATTTAAATCCACTTAATACTTTCAATTTATTTGAATGAAAATTCAAGAAATTTTTATCTGAGCAAAGAAACTATAAAAAATTTTGTTAATAAGATTCAATTTTAAATTTTTTGAAAATTTTCAAAAATTTATGGCAAAATAAGGCAGTTTGACTCGAATTCAACCAGAAACTATGAAAAATTTTCAAAAAGCAACAAACGACTTATAATAAGAAATTGAAAATTTTTTAACATCTGTGCAAGTTTTGTTCAAAAATTGAAAATTGATCTTTTTTTGTGCAAATCTCTTGATAAATTCAGTTATTTTCTAGCTCTGACCCTCTTCCACCCCTTCACCCCACCCTCACCACCATAACATTTGAATTACTTATTTCTGAAAATATCAGGTGACATGACATTTATTGTGTTTTTTGGGTCGTTGAATGCAAATAAGAATTTTCCCAAAAAACAGCTCTAGTTCAAACTCAGAAACAGGGTGTCCAACAAAATTTGTTGAGCAAAAAGCTTGACTTACCTTGGCCATTTTGCATGTCTTTTTTATGCGTCACGCTCCCCCCCCCCCCCCCCTCAAAAAATAGAAAAATTTTATACAAATATAATTCAGAAAAAAATCACAATCAACTCCTGAATTTAAATTTTCACGAAAAGCTTCAAATGAGTATAATTCAAAAAAAAATCACAATGAGCTCCTAAATTAAAATTTTTACAAACAAATTCAAACAAATATTATTTAAAAAATCACGTTTTTCAATTTTTGAAAATAAGCTCGACCTTTGAGTCAAAAAGCTTGCTTTGCATGAATAGCTTGACTTCTTGGTTAAAAGCTTGACTTATCTTGACCAGCTTAGCTTGATCGTTAAACACTTCAAGAAACCAAAAAATCATAACAAATGATACGTCACGTGATATTTTCAAAGATAAATAATTCAAAATTGCGAAGAGTGGGTTGGGGCGGTAGATAATCAGAACCAAAAATGGCCTGATTATGGGAACTACAGCAACATCATAGCACCATTAAAAACATAACAAACGATATGCCACTTGTTTTTTTTTCAATTTTTTAGGTCAAATTTGGGCTCTGTGGGGATGTGTGGGGGAGAGGGATCCAAAAACTAAATTTGTATTCCAATTCAGTACCTCACAAAGCATAAAAAACGATATTACTCTTGGTATATCTATTTTTTTTTATTTTTACGAAAATTTCGGGGCAGAATGCCTCTAGTAGGTTCAGATCCTATCACAAAAATTAAATACCATTTCGAATACTACCTACATACCATGAAAATTTATCCAAAAGATTTTTTCAGAGATTTTTAAACTCTAATGTTGGATTTGTGGCGATTTAAATTTCTTCCGTGTCTTCTTCCAGAACAGAAATTCTATGTAGGGAATTTCAAAAAAAAATCAGTACCCCTTCTAGTAATTTTTTTGTTCCAATTTCATTCCAACAACTCTCTTCTGTCATTTGACATGGAATGTGCAATGTGCAATATGCAATATGTAATTTCATAGAACATCGGAGCACTGGAATTTATGAAATATTTGTACTGGAGAGTGGAGAACTAGAGATCATTGGACACGAGTGGTATAGGACAAGAAGTTGAACTTTTTATTCAAAAACTCAACTTTGAACATTCAAAACAATTTTGCACGTATACTTTGAAACACAAAATATCAAAGATGGATATTTCTATTTTAAAAAATCAAGGGCAAAAAAACAATGCCTCCTCTCGCCGCCTCGAGGGTCTGGAGGGCTGGAACTAAAACAATGGTAATTTTTTCACTTTTTCAATGAAAGAATTTCGAAAAAGAATTTCGAACGAAATCTGAAGACCCAATGAGGTCAAAAACTGGTTGAATTGGCATAAAATGACCCAAAGCAAAAACGAATTAATAAAAAAAAAATTAAAATTACGATATTTCGAAAAACAAAAATTTGAGGATAAACTCTAAAATCATTTTTCGTGCCTTTCTATACTAAAATTTTGGCAATTGAAGATTTTAATATTAAATGGGCTCTTTTTACGGACCAATTTTAGTCAAAATTTTGAAATTTGCATGATTTTCTTTTTTTTTGGTAATTTTTTTTTATGCCCTATAAGAATTTTGTCTTTTTACGATTAACGAATTTTATTTATTCGGAGTAAAAATTATCCTCCATTAAAAAAATTCAAAAAATTCGCCAAAAAAGAAAACAAATTTTTTCAATTTAAATTTGTTATCAATTTGAAACACCTTGAATTCAACTCGAAATCTCGAATTATTTCCAAGAATTAGGTACACAACACTAAAGAATAATTTTATCCAAACAGCCATCAAGCCATTAAAATCAAAAACACCACCTCTCTCACGCCTCCCTGCACTTTTCACCATCATAGAGACGAAATAAAGCACCGACAAAAGTATAAGTACACAGATTACTCGGTAACAATAAATCACCCCGGGTCAATAATTAAACAACGCGAAGCACAACTTTGAAACTTGGCCATTTAATCCGGTTGCTTTCGGTTGGGCTGATTCGTCGAGTATTTGCAGTGCACATTTTCTCGCTGCGAATAATTTGTTTAGCTCGGCGGTACAATGTGGTATAATTTTAATACGTTGGCACGACGAAGAGCTTTTCTGGGGGTAAAACTGAAGAAAGATAGGAAACATGGCTCATTTAATTCTCTGCCTTGGCGATAAGCTTGTTGAATGCTGATAATTTATTTATACAGGCCTTTTCCTGGTACCAGGTCCGACTATATTTCCGGTATCGGTGACCGGGCGCGTCTAAACGCCAACCCCTTATGTCTCATTTTTAAGATACACTGCGATCTGCGTCTCTACTCAGGCTTGGGCGAAATAGCGAAACACGCGATTATACTCGATTTATGGAGAGTTCGAATTTATTGGGTATGGATTTGGAAACCTGGACTCGAATCTTGACTCGATTTTCTCGGAAGTCATCGTCGATTGTGAAAATGTGTATTTTGAAGTAGGCCTATCTTTTATTTGCATGTTTTACGTGCAGTATTCGTCGCCTCCTCGATAATATCTCAACAGGTATGCCATTACGCGACACCTGTTGCTGATTTTTTTCATCGTTCGTTGTCGCCATCGTGTTTTTGGAACGATGATTTACCGCACGTTTGTCGAGACCCGCGAAAAATTCGTTCGCTATCATCGTACCCAAGACGACGTTTTTCTCTTTTCTGATCTTAATGACCATCGCAGGGTACGAGCTACGAGCGACGCTATTAAACGTAAAACGAGCTACATCTCTATTGCTTTGATTGTTTTAAAACGGCAACGAAGAGCACTTCACGTATAAAATATCTCCGGCGTTCGTTTCGAAGGAAAACGATATTAAAGTTGGTAAACTTTCGTCAGTTCGATTCAGGTGAATTGAGTATGAAACTCTGTCGATGAAACTATACTCGTACCACTGATGCTGCTGAAATAACGCGTGTAACTTTTCACAAATAATAAGTATACGTCGACTAATATTTAATGAGCGCTATATGTCGACCCGTGTGTACACTTTGTACGCTTTACACGTCCCGTAGTTTTCAGCTCAGCTATCAAAACAATAGGTGTACGAGTACGTGAACACTTGAAAATCAAGTCAATTACAAAAGCGTGTAACAGCGACGTCGTTTTCTCTCTGAATCGCGGTGTCGGTGCGGTGCCTGGCTCCTCGAGCCCGGCTCATATTCGAACGTCTGCTCTTTTCAATCATTTGCGAATTCGTTGTCATCTTTACCGCCGTGTAATATGGAGGAATGTAGTTTATTCCGGAATGAGACCGTTTTTGCGAAAAGGTGAATTATAGGGTTGGGTAGGGTGCAATGGACGAACCTAGACCCATAGCTAAAAATGTATCAAGTATCATTATTAGATTTTAAAGGGTAATGAAGTACACGTGAATGAAATCAGCCCGATAGATCGAGGTAATTTTGACGTAGAAAAAAATTATGAAACAGGGGCGTAGCTAGGGGGTCTCGACCCCCCCCTGGCGTCAGGAACTTACGTGAAAAAGGTGCCTTTTTGGAGCATTAAAAATCATTTTTCCTCGAAGCTTCGCCCTCGCTTCGCTCGGGCATGAAAGAAATCACAATTATATTACCTATTTGAATCAACTATATAAAAAATAGTTCCCTTTTGATTTTCCAAGTCTCCATACCCACTTTGCACCCTCCCAAAAAAAGCTTCTAACGCCAATTCTTGGATTTGTTGGTATGTTTATTGATTTTTAAGGCCAAAATAATTAGTACCTATGTAAGTTGTTTGTTCCAAAATTACATTTGCATCAGTTTTTTTCCTTAAACGTGCTATGCAAATCGCATGAAAACTTTATAAAGTTTGAATTTTGTGTTTTTATAGTAAAAAGAAATTTGATGGGGGGGGGGGACTTGGAATTACTCAAAAAAATTATGAAATTTCGGACACCCCCCCCCCTTGAGAAATTTCTGGCTACGCCACTACTATGAAAGGTGTATGATCAAATCTCAAAAACAAAATAAAAATTTGAACGATTTTTGTTTAGAAGTAGGTAAGTATTTAATTTGACAGTTAGTACGGACGATTTAGCTTAAAAAAAGCCAAAAGCCAAAAAAAATTCCCGGAAACGGGAAAGTTCGTATATAAGCTTTGTGGAGGGTGTATTTCAACATACCCGACTTTCCCTAAAATCGGTGAATATTTTGACTCCCTTTTGGGGGTGAGGGGGTTCAAATTTTTGTTTTTCGGCTATAACTTTCAAAATTACGTATTTACGAAAAAATAGTTGGAACAAAAATTGTAGAGAATAAAAAAACAAACAATTTTGTTATTTACAATTTTTTCTTAGGACGTCATGGGAGGGAGCTAGGGGCTTCAGAAAAAAATCAATTTTGAAAATTTCCCATTGTCAGAAAAAATCACCAAAAATCGGGTTAATCGACTTTTAGGAGTGGCTCTTTTGCATAGTACATCCTATTACTATGTAGAATAAGAAAAATGAACAACCGACCCCTCATCTCAAAGTAGGGGGGTGGACCCCCTGTAGAAAAAGTTGCATTTTCCCCCTGGAATATCTCAGCTATTGTGAAAAATTCGAAAAATTGTTTCAAACAAACGTTGTAGAGCGTTAAAAGACGAACATTGTTCTTTTTTTACATTTTTTCTACGTGGTCTTGGGGCCGAGCTAATGCAAAAAGCAAAAAGATCGACGCAGCGTTCGAAAATTTCTCACAAAATTTTAAACCGCCTCTTTTGGGGTCCAATTTGGGTCCAGGGGTTAGATGTTTATGAAAATCGACTTTAGCGACCACGAAAACCCTAGAAATCCACTTGTTGGGCTATTAGTTCGCTAGATTTTATACCAGGCCTACACACGCGTAATTTATTGAGTTGATGAAAAATTTTCGAACCCCGCGTCGATCTTTTTTCTTTTTGCATTAGCTCGGCCCCAAGACCACGTAGAAAAAATGTAAAGAAAGGAAAATGTTCGTCTTTTAACGCTCTACAACGTTTGTTTGAACCAATTTTTCGAATTTTTCACTGTAGCTGAGATATTTCAGGGGGAAAATGCAACTTTTTCTACAGGGGGTCCACCCCCCTACTTTGAGATGAGGGGTTGGTTGTTCATTTTTCTTATTCTACATAGTAATAGGATGTACTATGCAAAAGAGCCGCTCCTAAAAGTCGATTAACCCGATTTTTGGTGATTTTTTTCTGATAATGGGAAATTTTTAAAATTGATTTTTTTCTGAAGCCCCTAGCTCCCTCCCATGACGTCCTAAGAAAAAATTGTAAGCAACAAAATTGTTTGTTTTTTTATTCTCTACAATTTTTGTTCCAACTATTTTTTCGTAAATACGTAATTTTGAAAGTTATAGCCGAAAAACGAAAATTTGAACCCCCTCACCCCCCAAAAAGGAGTCAAAATATTCATCGATTTTAGGGAAAGTCGGGTATGTTGAAATACATCCTCTACAAAGCTTATATACGAACTTTCCCGTTTCCGGGAATTTTTTTTGGGTCAAAACCTAAAATGACCGTACTAAGTAATAAATTTTCAAACTTGAAGTATGAAAAAATTAAAAAGTGAGCGAAAACGAGGCTTAGAATTTAAGAGGAATTCCATTCTAAAATTTATGAATAGGTATCATAAGAATGCAACTGGAAGAAAAGGTCAATTACTAAGTTTGGTCATAACTTATTGATGAACATATTGTAAGTACGTAGACATACCTAACAAGGGAGGTATCCCAACCGGCAGTAAAATTTTAAGCTAAAAGCATAATAAATTGAAAGTACATACATCATTAAAAAAAAATGTCCAAAATTTTAGGTCCTAAAGTTCATTTCTCGAATTTTGGTGAATTTTTGAAATTTCAAAATTGCCCCGTCGTGTGGCACCACCCTATAAAATATAAAAGTTTGATCTGATCTACGAAAAAACCCGAAATTTGGTATATACCTAAACCTACCCCATTTTTGAACTCCTGAACCTGAAAGAAGCGGTTTCGAGAAGTTTTGAAGCCTCCAGAAAATTTTGCAATTTTCCAGCAACGAAAAAAAAAGCCTATAAAAACGGTCCAGATGAACGTTAACACCTAAAAATTCAAGTTACTCATATTGGTGGCCTATTTGATCGACTAAAGCCTAATTTCCTGAAATTCTCAACTGCCGGATCAAAGCCATATTTCTATCCAGCAAAAAATGTTGGAAAGTAGGTATTGCAAAATGTCCAATTGTCCATACTGCGTTCGCAACGAAGTAAAAAACCTAACATTTGATAGATAATCTATTTTTGACCTCCCCCTCCCCCTCCCGATTCGATTGAAAACTGTTTCAAGACGTTTTGGAGCCTCCGGAAAATTTTGAAAATTTTCAGCCAGGAAGAAATGCCCATGAAATTGATCCATATGAACTTCAGCACTTATAATCGTAGATTACTCATATTGATGACCTATTTGATCAATAAAATCACAATTTTACAAAATTCGTAACTGCCTGGTCAAATCCATAATTTAAAAATATGCCCACAGCGTACGCATTAAGGTTGAAAGCGAAAAGTTAGTAGATACTCTGTTTTCGGTTTTAGACTTCCCGAATCGGTTGGAACACCCTTAAATAATTGCAACATAAAATATTTGTAGGTAATAAAAATCATCGCCACTTTTATTGGTGTTTTTTTTTCAGTAATAAAAATTTCCAAAAAATTTTGGAGGCTCTAAAATGGTTCGAAACCGTCTCTAGTTTATTTGGAACGTCTAAAATAGAATAGGTATCTACCAACTTTCAGCTTTTTTCGTTGAAAATTTAATTTTCGTTTTTGCAAGGCAATTGGGTAATTTTGATATTTTAAAAATTCATCAAAATTCAAGAAGTCTCCAAATCGGCTCGAAACTGCCTCCAATATATTCGGTTGATTGAAAATAGAATGTATATCAAATTTTAGATTTTTACTTTGATAAGATCAGATTTTAAATTTTTCAAAAATTTTTGCTGAAGAAAAATATGTTTGAACAAGCAATTATCAATTTTTAAATCAAATATATCATCAATAAGTATACGGTGGTAATTCACGTTTGTATGTACCAAAGTTTATATGCGAACCACTTTTATTTTTATTTTTTTTCTATGCTGGAATTCAAAAAAAAAATTGGAGGCTCCAAAACATCTCGAAACCACTTGCAGTAGATTAGGAAAATCAAAAATAGATTATACGTACATAACTACATAATACCTTCTTTTTATATCCTTGCCGTAATTAAATAGATTTTTCATGTAGGTAATTGTATAGTAAGTACATATAGGTATCTGATACGTGATACCTTAGTATTTCATTTTCAAAGATTCGTGTTTAGTGCTTAAAATTTCGAATAGAGGGTTCTGTTCTTCAGTAATTTATATTTCCATTAGATACATTTTTGTTTCATACCAAAATTTTATCACTGATTCCAATGCCTTCCTGATCAGGGCTATATCAAACAGGAGAAAAGGTGTCCTGATCAAAATCCGAATATCAAGTATATTAATCTAATATTTTTATGATTATGTAGTTGAAAATAATTTTTTTTTAATAATTTATTTAAATTAATGATAAATAATTTTTAATTTTGAAAATTAATAGTTTAATAAATTAACTTATAATCTGAGATTTAAAAAATATTTAAATTAATAATTTAAAAAATTATTTCAAGTCCATTGTTATTAAGTAGGTATTAATTTTAATTCATTACATTTTTTTATTGTAACCTCCCTCCCTCCACTTATCTAGTAATGACAAAACTGCGTGTTTATTCGGAAAACATTCAGAAGTAATAACTTTTTTGAGGAATTTTTATTTATTTTTAAATCGAAAAAATCAGGAATAATTTCATTTCAGTTGGGATTTTTCAATTTTTCGCTCCTCTGATATTTCAACTTTGATAAGCCCATTAAAATATTATTCAACTACAGTGAAAATTCGAGGCAGGAGTTTCAAATGTCTGTAACATTCATCATCAGCGGGAAAAACGCTCAAAACATCCATTTCGATCTCGTTTGAATAAAAATAGCGAAGTGTTAAAAATTCGTTTTCGTTATAGAGGGAGTAAAAGGCGAGTTTGTGCACTCAAGCGATCCCTCAAAATCTTCGAAAATCATTTATCTCCCGAGTTGCATAATATACTATTTACTTATCGTAAAATGTTTTGTTTTTCATTCTCTACAACTCTTTTTTCAAACTTTTTCTGATAACCGGTTACCGACTTGGAAAAAAAATCATTGAAGAAACTATAGGTACCAGTTTCAAAAAATTGGAGGTATCGAAAAAAGTGTGAAATAAAAATTTTAGAGAATTAAAAACTGAACATATTACGTTCGGTAATTTTTTTTTCATCCAACAATGCAGAAGAGTTCTGACTTGAAAAACAAAAAATTATATTCAATTCAAACTTTCTGTACACCTTCTTTCCATTACAAGATAGGAAAAAAATTATGGAATAAAAAATGATTGTTTTTCAATTTTCTACAACTTTTGTTTCAAACTTTTTTTCATATCTTCACTTTTTCGGATATTCTTGACAACTGGTTCGAAACTGCTGAACCGGTTTCAAAAAGACATGTCACATTTTAATCGCATCAGTGTGCAGACTTCATTTCAATAAGAAAAACTGGAACCCCATTTTTTGACCCGAACCGGTTTCTCAATTATTTTGTGGGCACCCTATACGTTCATCGGGACCGTTTTTATGGGTATTTTTTCGTTAGTATTATATTGTCAAAAGTTTGAAAGTTTGATTATCGATCTTCAATGTCCTCGACACCAGGAACACATTGTCGTTTGAACCGTCTTGGTATCTCTTTTAGTTCTGAGATATTGAGAAATGTTTCCATTAAAATTTTAAAATATCATCCATCAGATCATTTCTAGACATGGAAGGGCTGAATGAAAGTCAAAACATTGATGATATTCGATTATTTACATATACTTACTTCCTCAAAAAGCAGGTGAAAAAACAATAACTTATCATTTTCGAAACCAATTCCCTCCCCTCATTCCAAAAAAAAGCCACTGCAAAAATTGAATTTCGTCGCAAAACACGTAAGTACACGTAGATAGCAGTTCGTTAAATACCAGATACGATTTACTGAACACCCCGTACCATTTAGCTTTTTCGTCAAAAAAAAAAGAAGAAAAAAACAGCAAAAATTTCAAAATCGACGAAGAATTGCTTAGAAAAAGTTTATACACCGGTACAGCACAATCCACGGTATTGCAATGGCGAACGAGTTTTATAGCGTGAAATTCCATTGCGAGATTCTTTTTTTACCTTCATGCCCTCGCCTTTGCAGTACGATGCAGAAATCACGGACACAAAGGAAAAGCAGCGAACAGTTTTGCTGAAAGTTGAGTCGATGAGTTTCACTTAACAATGGTATTTATTAAAAACTCGTTATAAAGAAAGAAAACGACGAATAGAATAAACGTAACCGTAATTACGTACACAAAAGTTAGGGTTACGGTGTGCTAGATTAACGTATATCTGCTCGTAATTTCTCCTCCTCTCCGCTGCCTTCCGGAAAGTCGATTCTCTTACGTTGGTGTACCCAGCTCTACGACGAATCGCGTAATGAAAAACGAGTGTAATACTGTGTGCATTTGAAATTCAACCTAGCAAAAAAAATTTTTGTTTTATGATAGTCTTAACCATAATAGAACTCCTTTGGAGGAACGAAATACGCAATTTAACGAATTACGAACAGTTAAAAGTTTAATTATATTTCACGTAAATTTTCACATTAAAGAGGATTTCGTTTGTTTCGAGGAAAGGCCGTAAAAACACAATGTCATTTATTCTAATTCGTTTATGTAAATGGAAGCCGACTTCTGCGCAACGTTAACACAATGTAAACGGTGAAAAATGTGTTTATTTTTAATTATTTCATTTTGTTTGCTTTTTGTTACCGTTCTAATCCGGTTAATCCTTTTCCCCGATTGCACAAATTTTTGTCGGAAAACCATTTTGTGATCTGGTGTTTTTTAAACGAGATGGCGTAAAAGGTACGTACGCGTACATCAAGTTGAATTTTATATACCGGAGGCCCTCCGGCTTCGCCTCCGATGCTCTTGTATATTATATCATAAGTATATACGTAGTAGGTACCTATATCTATAAAGTATACGACGCTACGTCTGCCATTTTTTTTAATGCTCGCTAAGCATACCCGGTATTTTTTGCGTCTTTTTTTTTTGGTTTTATTGTTTGAAGAATTTTTTACGATTGTTTTTATATTTTAACATCGTTTAATATTTTAACCGTGTGGAAAATTTAATTTCGTCGCGGAGTATAAATTCTTACACTATGAATAATTAACGACGTCGCTGGTTGGGTACTGCGCGAATAACCCAAGTGTCCAAGTTGAGCTTTTTTTGCCCCGCCGGTCGGTCGGGTTGTTTGGGTGTGTATTGCACATTAATGCTTAAACGTTGAAAATTTTCAAATATTTCATTTCCGCTTAGTGACGTAATTAAAGCGACTCTCCGGCGGAGTTGCAGTTGTTATAGGGTTTCATTGTGTATGAAACAGTCGAAGCTGAGAGACTTGGGATGTGGGATTGGGAGGGGGGAGTGTATGGCGTTGGAGTATTTAATTATTTCGCGAGAACGAAGAAACATTCTGGCCGCTACTCGGGGGAATTTTAAGTCAACTTTGAATATTTGAACCGTTAAAGGTGCAATGAGGCTGCCTCCGAGGATGCTGGCTTTTACCTTATCTTCGCCTCGTCGCCTGTAATGCCACAGATGGGAAAGGCGTCGCGTCGTTGTGTATTTAATCTTATTCGACGACTAACGCGTGAACGTGGAGTCGTATTATGGTTGAATTTAATTTCGCGGAGGTGTTTTGTCGGTTAATTCCAGTGGAAATATGAAAAAACGATTCTGTTTCCGTTTCTTGGTATTACTACGTTGCGTTTCTTGGGAGTGTTATCGATTTTATTTCCAGAAAAATTAATCTTAAATGAAATCAAATTTTTTTCTATCAAATGTGACGATTTTTTGCAAATGTACCTAAAATCTTGACAAATTGTTAAAACGTTTCTAAAACCATAGGCGCACCCAGAAATTGTGTAAGGGAGGGGCTCAGATTTTGAGAAAAATGGGGGGGGGTCAAAATTCAATCAGAAAAATTAAGTAATTTGTTATTTCAGTGTAGTTGGGGTATTATCCGTACTCTCTCATTCTGAATCAGTGAAAAGTCACTAATAAATAGTTAGAATTGCAGCACAGGAAAAAATCAGTGAAATTCACTGATTTTCTGAGAATTTTCACTGATTTATCTGCTAATTCCATAAATTTTACTGACTTTTTAGTGAATTTTCACTGATTTTCCAGCGATTTTTCTCACTGATTTGTTTTCATTGAAAATTTTTCACTGATTTTCTTCTGGGCTGCAATTCTGACTGTTTCTCAGTGATTTTCGATCATTTTCACTAATTTATAAATGAGAGAGTAGGCAAGTAATATATAACCTACAGATTTGAGCGAAGGAAAATTGAAAAATGACTAGGTTCAATTATTTTTTAGACAAAATTACTGATTTTTTTTGATAAATGGGACATTGACTGGCAAATTAGTAATTTTTGACAGAAAAATCAGTGAAAAATCACTCATTTTCAATGAAAATTATTTCACTCCTGATAAATGGGACATTGACTGGCAAATTAGTAATTTTCGACAGAAAAATCAGTGAAAATCACTCATTTTCAATGAAAATTATTTCACTGATTTAAAAAAACAGAATTTTTGCAAATTCAACTGATTCAAATTTGAAGAGTGATATGTTTGTTTAAGAAATAAGTACTTGGTTACTAAAATACTGCCCGAACGAAGCGAGGGCGAAAATTTCAAAAAAAATCATACTCTTCTTTGACATTTTTATGATAAAAACATCTCTTTGTAGAGCTTAAGGGGGGGGCTCGAGCCCCTTGAGCTCCCCTTGGGTACGCCCCTTCACTTCGGATAAACATGTTGCCTATCTTGAAAATTGAAGGGGCTAATGCTGCTTTAAAAAAATCACGAAAAAAAATCTTGAAAATTGAAGGGGCTAATGTACTCTGAAAACTAGAAACATTTTATTCTTATGACTGTTTACCCAACTTTAAAATTGAAGGAGCTACAAAAAAATTTGTTCAGAAAAAAGTCTAGAAAAATTAACTAATCAATGGAATGGATAGTACGTTGAAAACTGAACAAATTTCGGTCCGCAGACTTTTTTCCTAACACCAAAAGTGAAGGAGCTATAAGGTCATTCAAAACAAACGGAGTTTAAAAAATTTTCAAATTTCGTCAATTTTGAATGACCCGTAGCCCCTTCATTTCTGATGTTAGTCAAAAATTCTTCAGAACAAATTTTTATCAGTTTTCAACGTACTATCCATTCCCTTCATAAAGTTATATTTTTTTAAATCTTTTTCTGGGGGAAATTTTTTGTACCCCCTACAATTTTAAAGTTGGAAAAAAAGCTATAAGAATAAAATTTTCCAGTTTTCGAAGTACCGTCCATTCCCATAGTTGAAAAAAAATTCGCGATTTTTCTAAAACAGCATTATTTAGCCCCTTCAATTTTCAAGATAGGCAACATGTTTATCTAAAAAAGATTTTTAGTAATAACCAAAAATTCAAGTTGCTCGCTTGAAAACCTTGAAATTGAGTTCAAACATTTTTTATTTCTCCGAGAATAAATTTCAGTGAAAATTTCCAAAAAAAAATTCATAGCAATGCTGCTAAATAAATTTTTGACTTGGGTAATATTACGCAATTTTCATTAAATTTTCTATTAGGAGTTGCTACAAAAAATCCTCGCAAAATTATTTTAATTCAATTTTAATAACCAAAAAACATTTCTAGCTTAATTTTCAAGCCATTTCGTGAACCAAGTACTTGAATTTTATAAAAATTACATCAGTAAAAATGCAGTCGCCTCGTAATATTTTTTTACGTAACTAAGCTCCCGACACATCGGGGGGCTAGTGGAATTGTATAAATTTTCAATCAGGTGAATGAAAAATATTCAGTCACCAAACTGAAAGTTTGGGAAGCAATGGCTAAACCTCTCCCCCAAGTCGCGAGAGCCTAAAATTTTTTGGGGAATATTATTATGTAATTTTTCAAAAAATTGCTCAGATTTGAGAAATAATGGCTCAGCCTCCTAATGTGTCGGAAGCTGATTTTGTTAAAAAAAATTTCTGTACCTTAATACGTTGCCATGTAAAGTTGAGCAAAATCGATGAGAAATAAAAAACATTTTTTGAAACGGGCTCCCTCACTCCCCCCCCCCCCCAGCAGAAAACACGAGGGGTAGGAGCGGTGCGTTTTTACCATACACTCGAGACATCATAATTGAACATTTTGAATCAAAAAATTTTCACTTTCTTGCGAAATGTCATTTTTGGGTCACCTATGTAACGAGGTCATTTTTTGCTGAAAAACCCACAATCTGTACACTTTCAAACGGGCCTTGATAGGGAGGGGGGTGTAAACAATTCGAATAAAAAATTTGATGGGCTGGTCGGATTTGTCACCTCAAAATGTGCACAGAAAATACCAAGTTTTTCAAAATTAGAATTTTGGGGCGGTTTTATAGTCGAAAAAATTCGATTTTTTGTCATTTTAACCAAAAATGTCCAACTTTGGGAAGCGATGGCTCAGTCCCCTGAGGTCGAGGGGGCTAAAAAATTTTGGGAGTACTTCTACACCTACAGAACCATTTACGTGAATTTGAGCGAAATCGTTGCAAAACCATTTTTTTCTTTCATAAGGCCCCCCCCCTCAAAAAGCAATAGGGGCTGGGGCGATGCGAATTTATCAAAGACTCTGGACATCATATAGAAGTTTTTCCAGCTATAAAATTGCGATTAACATGTTTGTCTTTTTTCAAAGTGCATTTCTCAAGTACTTGGTAAAACGACCGATTTATCGGTTTTTTGAACGTCACGCATAGGCCACCACTCGAAAAAATCTGAAAAAAATCCTAAGTAGTGTAAAATAGAGTGAGAAACATGAAAATAATATTTTTTTTATACCACCCGTCAAAACGGTGCCCCCAGGGCGATTTTAAACTTTCAAGGTCAAATTTAAGGTCATTGTAGTGGTTGAAAAAATCTGAAAAAATTTCAGGGTACTCCCCTCGAGTACCTCTGCCTACGTGCCAAGTTTGAAAAAAATCGGTTGAAAACTCGCGGAGATAGAATTTTTAGCCTGAAAATCACGTATTTTGAGGCCCCCGTCCCCGGGGGTATGGTAAAAATTCGTTTTTGCGCTCTAAAATCATCTCCTACATAGACAGGTCGAATGGCATAAAAATTTTGTCACAGTTCCACCAAGGGCCAAATGACCCCCAAATCACACCAGAGCCTTTCAGCTTTTTTTGTTGATTAGATAAAATTTTCATTTTTGCAAGGCATAACGGAGTAATTTAGAAATTTCAAAAATTCGCCGAAATTTGAGAAATGAACTTTGGCATCTAAAATTTTGGATATGGAGTTCTTTTATGATGTATTTTTGATTAATTTTTGTTCCAGCCCGAAGCTCTACCGCTGCGCCGATTGAGATACCTCCCTTGTAGGGAATTTCTCCAGCACAGCAATCTATTCGACTCGGTTCGAGCTCTCGCGGCTCATAAAACGAGAAAAATATACCATCTCGTAGCATCAGGTAGGTCTATAGGTAATCGAGCCGACATCAGCGACACGGTGAATTAAAAATTTCGTACCATATGAGAAGAGGGGTATCGATTGCTTGGTGGGCGTTTTGAAAATCTAATTTTCTTCTTCATTTACATGAGAATCGCATCTATTTAAGGCAGAATGAGTTGCAACCATAATTTCCGCAAATATGTCATATAAGTTACCGGTTATACCGCCTTAAATACAAATGATGCTGCGTACGTGTGTAGTATGTAATTTAATATATCGACTTTGTTACACGATAACCTTATTTTCTTTTTAAAATCGGCGTATTGTAGAAGAGTAAAATCACGACAACGTGGCTTAACCTGGTGACGAAGGACGCTGGGGTGAGGAGCAGGGTAATATTACACAGAAAGATATCAACGAGGCGATGAAAACTCCGAGCTTTTTTTTTACTGGCATATAAAGCCGTCGTCTCGCAGCGGCAACCAGGCCGCTTATTATAATAACACGACGACTTAAAACGATGAATTAAAATAGCAAATTGCGCTAAAATTAAAACACGCGATTATTACGCGCGTTCGTTTGAAAGAGAGAAGACGAAAGCGATGGGAACGCGAGCCAGCGACAAAAAGTTGAGTGGTTTCAGAAACACGATAGAAAGTTTATTTTTTATCATTGCAGCGCCATCAGCAATTTTCGGCGTAACGCCTTTTTTCTTCTCCATTGTCTTCCGCAGGCGTTTTATTTTGCTTTGCACTTTCAAGTGCGTCATTGTGGAGGACGAGCAGCGGTGGCGAATGGCGGTTTATACCAGACCGAAAAACTGAACGAGGCGAGGTTCACAACCCGCCGTATAAAAAGTGTCAGGTCATAAATGAAAATTATTTAATGATCCACATTACCGTCGCCAAGTGACTGCAGTAAAACTTAACGGAGTTGGAAAATTTCTTACTCGAATTCCACGCAGCGTAAGTATAAACTTCAAAAATATAGAGAAATGGAAAAATACAAGATGTAAAATATGGTCAATTTGAAAGCCAAGAAAAGTGAAAGGAAATATGCCTAGGGCGAGGATTACCTATAGGTGGGTGTAGTCGATCGATAGAGGTATGGAAATACCTTTATGAAAATTTCCAATAAAGTAATGTATTAGACATGAAAGGATACTTGGAAGCATTTATAAATTCGCGTCGAGGAGTCTATTCCGAGTTTGCCATTGTCGTAGATGTCGTTTTGGGTTGAAAATCATCAACCAAAGTATACCGCAGAAGGCAAAAAATGTCTTGCGGAAAAGACCGTTTGTTGATAAATTTCTTCGGTAGTGGAATATTCCACAGAATAGTCTGCCAACTGCCTCGATATGGAAAAATAAACAAAAAAGTCGCGCCGGATATGTTGCTTTTTTGGGCGAATTTTCCGACAAAATCGAATTAAGATGGATTTTGAAAATTTATAATTCATGATAAAACTATAAATATTCAAAAAATTCCTAGTTCAAAAAATGTTTTCTTGTATTGGAAGTAGGCGAGAAAAGTTGTTTGGCTTTGTCTGGGTAATTTTTTGAAGGAAAATTTTACTCCTCTTACAATTTTTTCGAAAATATTATTTTCTTGGAGGAATTTGTAGCCTACAACAAAATTTATGAATTTCGGGAATTTTCTTGTCAACAAAAGATTTTGAATAACTACATAAGAACATTACATAGGTAGTTACCAACCTTGAGAAAAATTTTGAAAAATTTCAAAAAGAAAATTTCTGCTCCAAAATGGAAGCTAGCCATAAAAATCATCGAAAAATTGTCATCATTTCAAATTTACATCCTCGAAACAACCTGCTGCAAATTTTACCCTCCTCGACTTGATCTTGAAATCTGTTCCGAAAATTAAAAAAAAAAATTTTGAAAGAGTAAGTACCTTAGAGGGAAGGTTTTACTCATAAATACCATTGGCATCCATTTTTTTTTTCTCTTTACTTAGGTACCCTATCAATATTAAAACCATTCGAAACAAACTTGAATTTTTTCAAAATTTTATGAACGTAGGAAGATTTTGATATCAGAAGGGGGTAAGTAAGGGTGCAATTAGGGGATGAAGTATCGACCATCGCAATCTTCAACTTTCAGGGAAAAAACTACAAAACGATCTTCCCTACTGAGACATCTCCTTCGATCTAATAAATAAGCATTTCATTCTGAACACAAGCAAGTATGTTTGTCAACCTTTTGAATTGCAGGGACTTTTTTTCTAAAATTTGCAGGAGAACTTCAACCATACCATAACAATGTGGTTTATAAGACTGGGAGGGAGATCCATTGTGAAAAAAATGCTATTCGTAGTAACATTGACATTTCGACTTGTATGTTTCAATACTTGTCCATGTTTAGGTACCAATTTTAAAACTTTACCAAAAAATCAGAAAAAATTGATGAAAAAAAATAAAAAGGAGAAGAAAATGAATGCTTTTGAATGAAAAATTGGAAAATTGCTTCGAACGGGGTTTTAAAGTCCCAGAGATCAATTTGCAGGGTACGTGATTTTATCGACTCCTTTTTGTTTTGTAGTAAGTATTTTCAATAGGTATTCGAACGGAATCAAAATCCATAAAGTTCTTATGTTTTTCTATATTTTAATTTTGGTTGAATTTCCTTCTTTTTTTTCTATTTTACCCTTCACGGAATTTCTTTTGGACTTCAATATTTTAATGAAAAGAATCCTTAGGATGTGTCAGTTTCAAGATTTTCAATGATTTTATTAATATGTTTAAAAATTACACAAATTTTCAAAAAACTACACACACCAAAAAAAATATCTAAGATAATTTGAGAGCTTCTTTGAAAAATTATAAAAATTGAAAAAAAAAACCTCATGACTTGAAAAAAGTTATTCCCTTTTTTTTAAATTTGTAATATCTGGAAAGTCCAAACTCCAGAAATAGGGGAAATTTTTGAAACAAAATGTCTCACGAAATTAAAATTGAATAAATTTTTGAATCATAGAATTATTGTATTGACACAAAATGACATCTATTTCAAATTTTCACTTTTAATTCGACGGTTTTGAATTTTTTTAAAGAATTCATCGCTTTTGGAAAATTTTTTGATAATGCAATATTATCATTTTTGCCCTCTGCGCAAGAAGTATCATGAGTTCGTGACTCTGGGGTCCCTTCTCCCTTAGGTAAAGTTCCCTTTAATTATTTTTTCACAACCTTTTATGTAACGTTTTCCCAGACGCGATAACGAATAATTTTTTATTGATTTTTTCCTCTTCTCAGATTTCTTACAATGTAGGTATTCGATCTAAAGCATCATGGCATCCCCTTCCCATCCCAATTTCCTAAAAAGTACGTTTCCAAAAAAAAGGGACTATAAATGTTTAGGATAAATGTACAATACAAAAAATATATTTTTTTGGAAAATGTATACTTAATTCAATTGGATTTGAAATTCTTTTCATCAAATTTATTTCAAAATGAACAGAATGATTAATTTTTTCAAACACTAAGTAGATATCTTTTGAATAGATTCGATCATAAGTCCATCCGGGGGGGGGACTCAGAGGGCTCTAGCCCCCTTTTCCGTTTGGCAAGGCGATTTTTTCATCATACTCTCTAAACTTGAACCAGTTGAATTTGAAGAAATTCTGCCTTTTTTAATCAATGAAATAATTTTAGTTGAAAATTAGTGATTTTTCACTGATTTTTCGGTCAAAAATTACTAATTTCTCAGTCAATACTCCATTTAACAGAGAAAATCAGCAATTTTGACAAAAGAAATCAGAAAACCTCGTCATTTTTCAATTTTTCTTTGCTCAAATCTGTAGGTATGTATCATCTGCCAACTAAAAATACCCTAATTACTCCAGCTCCACTGAAATAACAGGTTACTTCATTTTTCATTGAATTTTGACCCCCCCTCCCATTTTTCTCAAAATCTGAGCCCCTCTCTTACACAATTTCTGGGTGCGCTTATGGATTCGATTACGTGACAATCTGAATAAAGGCAGATGATTTGAAAGCCAAAAGCATGATTTTTGTGGAAGATTTTTTAAAATTTTCAGATAAAAATATGATTTTTTTAGGTTTTGCTATTTTTGATGAACTGTCAAAATACTAACAAAGGGAGGTATTCCAACTCGAAGTAAAATTTTGAGCCGGAGCAAAAATAAATTGTAAGCGATTCATAAAAGAACCCCATACACATAATTTCAGGTGATAAGACTTATTTTTCGAATTTTGGATAATTTTCGAAATTTCAAAATTATATCTCGTCGCTCTGCAAAATATGAAAATTTGATGTAATCGATGAAAAAATCTGAAATTTGGTATATGCCCAATTTTTGACTAATCGAATCGATTGGAAGTGATTTTGAGACTTTTTGGAGCCTCCAGAAAATTTTGGAATTTCCAACATCGAAGATGACTGAAGTCAAAAATAGGATATCTATACCAACTTTCAGCTTTCTCCCTCGATGCCCACGATGTCGACGGATTATTAAATTTTTTCCAGGAAAATTTTCTACCAAAAAATATGGATTTGAACTCGAAGTTATGAATGTCTGAAAATTATGCTTCAATCATTCAAATGGATTACCTGAAGTTCATATGGACCATTTTTATGAGTTAATTTTCTGGAATTTTCCAAAATTTTCTGGTGGCTTCAAAACGTCTTGAAACTACGTCCAATCGATTCTGGAGGTCGAAAATAGGGTATATACCAAATTTCAGCTTTTTTCGTTGATTAGGGCAATTTTTTATATTTTGCAGGGCAATGAGGTAATTTTGAAATTTCAAAAATTCGCCAAGATTCGAGAAATGAATTTTAGCACCTGAAATTTTGGGTATGGGGTTTTTTTATGACCCACTTACGATTTGTTTTTGTTTCGATTTCGATTAAAAATTTTACTTTGAGTTAGGATACCTTTCTCGTAAATAAAACCCTAAAAAAAATATATATTCAAGACTCTTGAAAATTCTTTATTTAAATTTTAAACCTCCTAGATCCATTGAAACAGCTCCTGAAAATAATACAAAATTGCGAACCAGTAAAAAGAAATCTGAAATATCAATTTCAAGGAATTTAAATAGCAAGAAGACTTGAAAAGCAAATAAATACATTTTTTCCAAATCCATTACTTTTACCATCATCCAAAATTTCAGATTCTCAAGTTTACCAAAATGAGATCTACAAAAGATACGGTGATTTTTAGACTAAAAAATCTGTAACAACCGGTTTTATCTTATTGAAATTTCTTTGCGCTACCTAAAACTAGCGATCCTAAATCAAATTCCTAATAAATTCAATACCAATTCCTTTCAACTGTGATCACAACAAATCACCTTACTCCAATAGCTCACAACTCCATTGGGACAAAACAACAATACGAAGAAAATTCGGCAAATAAATACCCAGCTCGGTTTGCTTTTCGATTTCGTTAAAAGAAAAGGAAGAGAATGGAGAAAGATGGCGCTGGCAACGTTGGCTGCAAAAAGCTCTTTTGATATGTAAAGCAGTATCAGAGACACGAACACAATGCCTCAACACAAGTATGCTAATGAAGTTTTGTTAGATATTATTTCTATTTTAAATAATTCGCCACGAATTCTTTTTCTTTGACCTCTTTCTTGTTTTCCTTGGCGTACGCGTCTTCCTTCCTTTTTGGTCGGCTCGGTTCGACTTGGCTGGGTTGAGTTTCTTTTTTTCCTACATTACGAAAAAATTTACCTGCTACGTGACTTTTTTCTTCGTTTTCCCCTTTATAGCTTCGCGTTTGCCTGCCACATTTTTCGACATTTGGCGACGTCTTTTTTAGTGGGTAAAAATTAATTATACCGGTTGGCAAAATGACGAATATAATTCCCCATAAACATGGTTTAAACTTGGAGAAAAACTAATTTTAATTGACATTACGCGGTTGGTTTAAGATTTTTAATTTGAACGAGATTCTTTTGTTATTTTTTTCCAAAAGGAGACGATTTGACGAGGAAATGAAATATTTCTTCTCTGATATCTCAATTTCTTCGTGTCTTGTTACACGCGTAAGTGTGACGTCACATCGTGCGAAATGAAGACCCGGTAGAAAATTAAAAATACATTCGAATACGATGCGAACAAGTACGAGATAAATTTGAGAATACGTAACGCGAAGTATTAAATTTTTCAGAAAGCTGCAAACGACAAAACGACTCGCGAACATTATCGCCGTCATTTCCTAATTGAAAAAATATTAAAATCTCGCATTCGTTAAATATACGAATTTATTGCGAAATAATATATACATATAATTTATCATGTTTGTCTACGCGCTCGGGCGAGCTGGAGAAAAAAATTGCTTAATACGACGAAAAAACACGACCGGAGAGAATGACGAGCGCCAAGTACAAAGTTGCGCTGCGACGAGAGACTCGCCTCGTCTTGCAAATTAATCATCTCGTGCGAATTTTTTCGCCATGTTCGAGCTTGTAAAATAAAATTCGACTCGTTTCCTTCTTTCGATTCTATTTTCTCGTATTTTTCACTTCATTTTTACATTTTTTTCGGCTCTTCTTCCTCGAGTGACAAAAATGAAATTTTTATCGCGCCATGTTGTCCTCACGTATGTGTGCGAATCGCTACGACGATGACGTCGAATACGCTGAATTTTCCTTCTTTAGGGTTTTTTTTCTCTTTTCCGAAGTAACATCGAAGCTCCGCATGCAGCGTATATTTCCGTACTAAAATGCTGTACGTATGGTCACACATCGCTGAAAGGTGCTGGCTGTAGTGGATGTGGAATGAGTGAAAAAAATGTCATATCAACATGTGACCCGGAGTATGCTTTTAAAATGGTTCGAATATTTCGCATTTTTTTTCTCATTTTTGGTCGGGGGTTTTTCGCTTCATATTTCGGAGTCGTTAGAAGAGAGGAAAATACTGGTGAGAAATTCTACCAGCGAGGCGTAGTGTCGTTTCGAAAACGGAAAATTGGAAAAAAATTCTTTCCATTAGGTGTTTTGAAGAAAGTTATAAGATGTACATGATGCAGGGTCCCTCGAGGGTTGATATACTTTTTCAAACATTTTGGGATCGAAATATAATTTCAATTGGTAGTAAATAGTAAATACTTCGGTATCTAAAAAACTGAAAAATTCTCCATTTTATAATTTTTTGCCCTACTTTCAAATTTTGTGAAAATTTATGACAAATTTTTAAGAATGCAAATATAAAAAGAAAACTAAAACAAAGTACTAAAAATTTGACTTTTAGAAAGTCACTTTTGAAAATTGACAAATTTTAACAAATATGTAAACAAATTATAAAAAATACCTACTAAAAAAATTATTAAATCAAAAAATCTTTAAAAATGACAACGTGTTTAAAAAAATAAAAAAATTTGAAAATGTAAACTTTTCAAAAATTGGCAAAAATTTTGAGGAAAGCAAAGTACGTCGAATGATCAAAAATAGACAAATTTTTGAGGAATGAAGAGTATTTTTAAAAATATTCAAATTTCTGACAACGAGTTCGATTTTGCAAACTGACAAAAATAATGATTAGAAATTGATCAAATTTTAAGAATAGCTCTTTCTTTGAAAATTGATGATTTTTTTTAAATTGGCAACCTTTCTCAAACCTGAACATTTGAAACAGAGGCTAATATTAGAAAAACGAAGAAGATTTGAAAAATTTACTCATTAGAAAATTTACTCATTTCAGAAATGAAACTAGACCAATTTTAAAAAATTGACAAAATTATATTGGAAAATAAGCCAATTTTAGAACATATCAAATTTTAGAGAAATTACCAATTTGGGAAAATAACCGATTTCCAAAAGAAGTAGATTTCTGAAACTTGATTTAGAAAATTGGGTGGGTATGGTAAATTTTCCAATCAAGAAAACAGAAATTTTTAGAAAATTGAGTAGGTATTTTTTAAAAGTGATCAATTTTAGAAAAGTCCTTATTTAACGAAGCGTCGAAGTGTAAACATCTTATTTTCTGACTGCCTAGAAATATCTCGTGAACGCGCTTTGTCAAAATTTTTCTTGGAAGCTCGATTCCAAAAACCGGATGAAAAGTTTACCAACTCGTTTACTGTATATAAATTTTCCCACAGAAATACTCCTGAAACCACAGTCAAAACGAATTTTAAAATTTCAAAATTTTTAGGAAAAAAATCAATTTTAGAAAAATTTTTGTATTTTAGAAAATTTAACGATTTTAGAAAGTGATAATTTGTAAAAAGAGTACCTGATTCTGAAAAAAAGACTGACTTTAAAAAAATCATAGATTTGAGACAATTGACTTGATACTAAAAAAAATCAATTTTAAAAAATTTACGTAATTTGGAAAAGAGGCTAATATTTAAAAATTATATCAATACTTAGGTACCTATTTCAGAAAAAGTTTTTAGAAAATCTATCAATTTTAAAATGTTACCAATTTTGGAATGTTTACAAATTTTCTCAAATTTACCAATTTCAGAAAATTTACCAAGTCGAGAAAATGGCCAATTTTATAAAAACGGGCAAATTTCAGAAAATTGAGAGACTTCCGAAAAATTAAGGGATAAAATTTAGAAAATTTACTATTTCAGGGAAGTAAGAAAAGTAACCCGACAATATTTTAGAAAATTTATCAATTTTAGAAAGTAGCGATGTGTAAAAAATCCTCTAAAAAAATCAAAAAAATTATTGATTGATTTTATGAAATTTATCATTTTTAAAATGTAACGAATTTTAAGAAATTGGCCAAAAAGAAAAAATGTCGATTTAGGAAAATTAAAATTAGACATTATTAGAAAAGTGGCTGATTTTGAATAAAAATATTCACTGATGTCAGAAAATTCCCAATTTTTGAAAAGTTAGCTATTTTGGAAAGTATCAAATTCAAGAAATTGACAATGTTTGGAAAATTGACCTATTTTAAGTACCTATTTGACATAGTTTGGAAAGCTAACTAATTTTAGAAAAAAAATCCAAAAATTTGATAAATTTTAAGAAAGTAGCGGATTCCAGAAAATTAATAAATTTCAGGAAAATGACCGATTTGTAAAAAGTGAGTAACTTTGGAAACGAAATCGGTTTCAGAAAATTGGCCATTTTTAGAAAAAAACCAGTCACTAGCAAGCGACGGATTGCTTTTCGAAAATTTACGTTTGAGAAATCGAATGATTAATTTGAAAAGGTGAAGGCTCTCTCATTTATAAATCAGTGACAATTCGAAAATCACTGGAAAGCAGTCAGAATTACAGCACAGTAATAAATCAGTGAAAAAATTGCTGGAAACTCAGTGAAATTCTTCGAAAATCAGTGTTTGGAAAATCAGCAAAAATCCGCTGAAAATCAAAGACTTTTGCTGATTTTTCCTATGTTGCTATTCTGACTATTTCTCAGTGACTTTTCACTGAGTCAAAATAAGAGAGTGATTTTCAAATAGACTAACATCAGAAAATCGATGGATTGAAGAAATGGTAGATTTTAGAAAATCCTACCTACCCTGAAAAAATTGACCAGTTTCAGAAAAATTAACAAATTTTAGAAGAAAACCCGATTTTTGAAAAGTGATTTTGGGACTCATTTTTGAAAAGTGATCAATTACAGAAAATCGACCAATTTCTAAAAAAGTTCAATTTTAGAAAACTGACCGATTTCTGAAAATCGAATAATTTTTGAAAATAAGCTAATTTTTACAAAAGTGAAAAAATTGAAAATATTTAGATGGTTGGGTCGAAAAAATCTCGAAATTAGCTTTCATGGGTTGGTAATAAGTAAAAAAACCTCCAAGTTGATTTTCATTCAAAAAAATAAATGACTTTTCAAAAGTAGATAGAATGTTGAACAATTGAAATAAAAATCCGACGATTTTTTGGAAAATGCTTACATTCGCACGTTACCTTACGAATAAATAAGCACATAAATTCACATAAGTATAAGGCAACATATTGAAAGCTTTAAATATCGAACCGTTTGCAATTCTCTCTACCAGTACGGAATTTAAAAAGGACACCAATATCTTAAACATCACAAATAGGCAATATTCACGCACGACTTCTTACCCAGATCTGGCAAAATTTCTCCTTATTTTCTCTTACTCCCAAACGCGATAAAATTTACTAAACAAAAAATTTGCACCATTTGCACTTTCGTACGTACAATGGCAAAATTTTAGAGACGAGAAAAGTATAAAGAAACGGTTAGCGGGGGTTTTTCCATAAGAGAGATACGTATCTGCACCAAAATAGACGATGCATTAGAGATGATTTTTTTTTTCTATTAAACATTCAAGGTCGGCGCGACGTACATTGGTGTAAAATTTTTTCGCGCTGTAAAACCTCGGTCTTAAGTTTTACGTGCCTGGGCTTTTTAACGAGTTGGTGGATACATTTAGTTTTGAAACAGGCCTCGTTATACTTTAAAATGATAATTTCAAAACACGACCATAGAAATAAGTACTTAGTATACTTTCGTTTAATGCGCACCAAGCACCGTCGCCGCCACGCTGCCCCGGGCCGGGCGTTGGTAGGTAGACTGTGTCTGCGAACTTTAAAAACAACAATAGCAGAAGCAGCTCGAGAACGATGCTGTTGATTAATTAAGCTTATTTTAAGTTTTGCGGGGTAAATCGTACGTATAATACCTCTATGTATATGGTATGACTATAGGTAGGTTCTGGTTCGTATATGATATGGTAATACGAAGAAGCATAGGTATAACCCTCCATAATACGAATACCATTTCCCTACAGCTGCAGCACCGAGCAGAAGTCCACAAGAGAACGTACACAGCTCGATATTACAAACGCAAACAAAACCCAAGTTTTATAACTTTTTATACACAAGAGTACGAGCCTCGAAGGGGGCAGGGGGTTCGGGGGCAACGTGTACGATTTCAACGGTAGATGAATTATTATTTTAATGCGACCAGTTCCTCGTCGTCGCTCGTACCAGCTTCGATGATTTAGCGACGAGTTGTAGCTAGTTTTCGCGAAGGTGCGACGCAGCGGCGAAATTTACTGTCGGAAGGCATGTTTTCGAAGCCGGTGTTTATGGCGTTCAACCGACACCGACGTCGTCGACAGTGGCAATTCTATACACCAAACACGTATAACAATAATGAAAGATATTTGTTATTTTAAATGCTCGGCTTCGTTTTGTAATTTAATTACCGTTCGGATGACTTCCTGGGAGGTGGAGGTCAATTCGCAGAAAGACCTTTTTTTCCCTTTGATATTGAAGCTGAGCCTATGAGGACCTGAGCAGGTAAATCAATTCTGGATAAATTGAACACTTTTGAGGGGTTGGCAAATTTCAGCAAATGGTGTCGCCTTGAGAGTGAAAACTTTTCACTGTTGCTGATGAAAGGTGGAATATATGTACTCGTTCATTTTATACATCAGTGAAAATTATAGAAAATCACAGGAAAACAGTCAGAATTATAGCACAGTAATAAATCAGTGAAAAATTTCACTAAAAGCAAACAGGTGACAATTTTTTTGGAAAATTAGGGAAAATTCACTGAAAAGTCTGTAAAATTTCTTGAATTTGCTGAAACAACAGATGAAAAATCTGCGGAAATTCGCTAAAAATCAAAGAATATAGCTGATTTTTTCTGAGCGGCGATTCTAGCTATTTATCAGTGACTTTACACTGATTCAAAATGAGAGAGTATTCTCTCATTTATAAATCAGTGAAAATTATTTAAAATCACAGGAAAACAATCAAATTTGCAGAACATAAATAAATCAGTGAAAAAATTTCACTGAAAGCAAACAGTGAAAAAATTTCACTGAAAGCAAACAGTGAAAAATTTTCACTGAAAGCAAACAGTGAAAAATTTTCACTGAAAGCAAACAGTAAAAAATTTCACTGAAAGCAAACAGTGAAAAAATTTCACTGAAAGCAAACAGTAAAAAAAAATTCACTGAAAGCAAACAGTAAAAAATTTCATTGAAAGCAAACCGTGAAAAAATTTCACTAAAAGCGAACATTAAAAAAAATTACTGAAATCAAACAGTAAAAAAAATTTATTGAAAGCAAACAGTAAAAAATGTTTACTGAAAGCAAAGAGTTGAAAAATTTAATTGAAAGCAAACAGTGAAAAATTTCATTGAAAGCAAACAGTGAAAAAATTTCATTGAAAGCAAACAGAGAAAATTTTCATTGAAAGCAAACAGTGAAAAAATTTCACTGAAAGCAAACAGTGAAAAATTTCATTGAAAGCAAACAGTAAAAAAATTCAACTGAAAGCAAACGGTAAAAATTTTTTACTGAAATCAAGCAGGGAAATAGTATCACTGAAAATAACCCGTAAAAAAATTTCACTGAAAGCAAACAGTGCAAAAAATTGCTGGAAACTCAGTAAAATCTTTGAAATTCGCTGAAAAATCAGTGAAATTTGCTAAAAGTTAACGAATTTTGCTGATTTTTCCTATGCTGAAATTCTGACTATTCATCAGATACTTTTCACTGATTCAAATTGAGAGAGAATATCGGTATTAGGAACTAATTGTTTGACCGCATTCTATAATACAAAATCATTCCTCCTGAAAATTAGGAACATCACGATAAGATCATTGAAACAGGGTCAAAACAATGCTGCAACATTACACACACAATGCAACAACATTAATGTAACATTTCAACAGTTCTGCAACAATTCATCATTAAGGTATTATTGTTGAAATACCTTGATTCTGTCAGCGCAACATTATTGCAACATTGCTACAACATTGCTACAATATTTTCGTCAACATTGCCTCAAAGCAACGCTGTCAAAATATTACTGCAATAAGGACACCTCAACAATGATTTAACATTCTTGCAAAAATACTTCAACAACTTTGTTGCAACATTTCAATTAATAAGATTGTCACAATGTTGCAACAAATATTGTTTCTATCGTGTATCGACATTGCTGCAACATCTTTACCGAATATTTCTTCAACATTTCAGAAATAATATCGAAACATTTTTACAATGTTGCAGCAACATTGCAACCTATCCCCAACATTGGCACAAAATTGCTGCAAAAATGTCCTCGCAACAATGATTCAACATTTCAGCATTAGGTAGGTATGTAAACATCCTGAGAGTGAGAACATTGCTGCAACTTTTTAATAACATTGTCACAATGTTTGTACAACACCCTGATTATATCAGCTCAACATTTCTACAGTATTTTGACAAAATATTGCAACATCATTTCCACAGCATTGGTTCAACATTCCAAAAATATTGTCGGAATCTTTGCACAATGTTGCTTCAACATTGCCATAATAAAGTTACACTGGACTGGACATCTTACAAAAATACTTCAACTTGTCGCAATATAATGGAATTCTACGCCTCAACAACAACACTTAACAATACTTTAACATTTGAACAGCACTACTATAGTTTTGTCACGATATTGCAACAAAAAGCTTGATTTTACCAGCTCAATTTTGGTTCAATTTTTCAACAACACGGTTCAACATTGTCTCAATATAATTTCAAAATTTCAATTTTCAGCACTTCAGCATTTTTGAAATATTTCAACAAAACACGCCGGCAACATTTCAACATTGCCTCAATATTATCAGAATATTACCACATTTTGGCATTACCACAAAACTAATTTCAACACTGTAATAAAAAATCCACAAAATCTTGATTCCGTCGTTTTGAGATTGTACTTGTAGCAATATTTCATTAAATAAAACAAGGCAAGTAACAAAATGTTAAGATTACCTCAACATCCATGTTAATGAATCAATTCTTAAAACAAAAGTGTATGAATTAATTCGGAACCGGGATCAATTTTTCAACACATTGATCATACCCAAGGAGACATTAGCTGTAGAATAGTAGATTGGTCGAGTGATCTCTCAAATATTACAATTGCTGAAGACTTCAACATTTTTAGTAGCAAAAAACATTGAACTCGAGTTGGAATTGTTTGGAATTCAACTTGGAAAAAAAATTATTGAATGACGGGTCAGAAAAAAAAGGGAGGAATTTTCTTTCTGAGCGCCCATCATCCTCCCTCATTTATGCCAACTTATATACTCATCCTTCGTCAAAGCAGATTTCTCAGCATGTTTCTTTTAATTTTTTTTTTACCAATTCTCTTCTATTTCAATTAAAAAGCTTGATTGACATTTAAATAAAATCAACTCGTACTCGTTTCAAAAGAGCCAGGGAATCAACTCGGCTGCATACATATTTTCTGATGACTCATGTACAATCATTATTTCACTAACATTGCTATGGTAAATCACAATATTGCTTCAACGCTGTCTCAATATTGCTTTAAACAACATCGTTACAATATTGTTGCAACATTGCCACAACAATGCTTTAACATTATCATAACATGGCATCAAGAATGTAACAATACAATTCTGTTCTTGAAATATTTTTGCTACATTCTTCCAAACATTGTTGCAACTTTTCTGCAACATTTCCACAACATTAATCCAGTACAATTTTTCTGCAACATTTCAAAATATTGTTTTAATGCAACTTCTCTGCAACTTTTCATTAATATTCTTACAACACTTCAACATTGTTGCAACATTTCTGCAACATTTCCACAACATCGTTTTACTGCAATTTTTTGGCAACAATTTCAAAATATTGTTTTAATGCAACTTTTCTGCAACTTTTCATTAATATTCTTACAACATTTCAACATTGTTGCAACATTTCTGCAACATTTCTGAAACATTGTTTTAGTGGAAATTTTCTGCAACAATTTCACAATATTGTTTTAATGCAACTTTTCTGCAACAATTTCACAATATTGTATTGATGCAACTTTTCTGCAACAGTTACACAAGACTGTATTGATGCAACTTTTCTGCAACAGTTACACAAGATTGTATTGATGCAACTTTTCTGCAACAGTTACACAACATTGTATTGATTCAACTTTCTGAAACATTTCCGCAACATTGTTCTAGTGCAACTTCTCTTTAACATTTTCACAACATTGTTTTAGTGCAACTTTTCTGCAACATTGTAACGTTTCTGTAACATTCTTGCAACATTTCTACAATATTTCTACAATATTGCAGCGACAATCATTCAATATGAGTATGAGCTCCACATAAAATTTTAAATGAAATATCGTTGCAATATTTAAACAACACTAGACAACACTGATGTAACACAGCAGCACCTTTATAAAGTAATACATAGGTATATCGATATCTCTGCAGCGATGCTGAAAAATAAGTAGGTACTTCTTATCAGTATAATCAAAAACCCAGACTCATAAAATAATACAGCAGTATAAAACGACGAATCATTTTCAATATCAACTTGACGAATTTAATATCAATTTTTCGCCTTTTTTCATACTTTTCGCTTCAATCTAAACTTGTCGAGCTGACCGTGGATCGAAAAAACACGGGTAAAAAATAAACGAAACGGAACCGAGCCAATATTGCCGTTGAATTAGCCCACGCCGAATAGGTTTTTCTAGTATTTTTCCAATCATATCCTAATGAATATTGGAAAGCTGGGAATAAAATTACATTTTTCCATTTATAAAATGGAAGTCGCATGAAAACGCGACATTTGCTCGTTAAAAAAATTCCAACCTCGTAGATTTACTCCTTCAATTGTCAATATTAGCAGAGCGGATAAACTTGACGAATTTCTTTCTTTTTCTAAACGTAGCGAAGTGAAAAAGGTAAAAAAATATCGAATCGAGAAGATATTCTTCTATAGCAGAGCTAAATGTAAATACTCGACGCGACGCGTAAAAAAGGAAAAAAAGGAGAAAAAAAGAAAATTGTAAAATTAAAACGCAATCGGATGAATTTAGGCGAAAAATAGAACAAGGTTTCGGAATTTATTCGGTAAAAAAGAAATTGTTTCTGATTACTTGATTAATTTCAATTTGGTGTGTGGTGCACGTATAGCGCAAGGTACCATACCTCAGAAAAATATTAAAACTCGTGTACCCGAATGCTATACGAATAAACTAAATTCCCCGAAGGATATTCTGGCTAATAAAGTTGTCGTATGTTTGCGTCGATACGTCGTTCAAGGATATAATTAAGGTCGAGCGGTTAAAAATTTTGATCACTTGTACAAAAAAAGCCAGCAATAAACTCGATTACGTGCCGGTGAAAATGTTAGTCGGATTGAAAATATTAACGATGTTTTTTTCGCGTGTATGTACTCTTTTAAAAATCCAAGATTATCTAAATCGAAAGGCGTGAAAAATTTTTATGCGTGAGACGCGGTTGCGGTTTTGAGGAAAAAAACCAAATCTAAAGACCAAAAAAGAAAAGGAAAAAAACCAACACGAACGTTGTACGAATAGTCGAATATGTTGGCGAGTGATGAATTTTTCTGTATTTGCTGCGAAAGCAGAAAAAAAAGCTTCCTAACATTTATGAAGATTGACGTTTCGAAAATGAAAATGTTGGAGGTTTTCGTTTTGTATATTTTGGCGGCGGCGAGGTTAGCCGGGGTTTTACGGTCGGATTTTTATTCTATATTTTATCGAATGCTGAGAATTTTAGAGGAAATACTTGTTGTGGGATAACATTGTTTATGCGAGAGATTTTCTCGTCAAAGTTAACAAGGCAGAGTGCTATAGTTGAGAAGTACTGAGGCTTTGCTAAATTTAATGGAGAAGTTAAAGGTATATAAATTATAGGATACTTGTTGGGCGAACAAAGGAAGGAAACTATGGTCACGCCTTGAATTTTTTTAAATTACAATTTTTTGAAAAAATGTAAGTGTAAGTACCATAAATCTCCAATTTGTAACGTTCTTAAAATTAAAAAAATTGTTTTTCGATGAATAATTATACTGGTTTATCTATTTTGATAGGTGAAATGCCTTGTCCTCGATTTTTTGAAATTTTCATTCAACTACTTATAAGTACTATTAGGAATTTCTAAGAAAAAAATTCTTCGCTTTATCTTCTTGAGCATAAAAGCGAAAAAAGGTGTTTTTTGGAAGAAACATTTGGTTTCTACACGTACCTATCAAAGAAATATTACCAAAAATTTGTAAGAAATGGAGGGATTTTATTTACGTAGGTACATGTTTTTTTTTTTCAAATCAAGTTACTCTAAAAATGAGTCAAAAACAGATTTAGTGATGAGAAATTTTGATGAGTACTCTCTCATTCATGAATCAGTGAAAATTATCAAAAATCACCGGAAAACAGTCAGAATTTCAGCACAGTAATAAATCAGTGGAAAAATTACTGAAAAATCAGTAAAAATTCACTGGAAAATCAGTAAAAATTCACTGGAAAATCAGTGAAAATTCACTGGAAAATCAGTAAAAATACACTGGAAAATCAGTAAAAATTCACTGGAAAATCAGCGAAAATTCACTGGAAAATCAGTAAAAATTCACTAGAAAATCAGCAAAAATTCACCAAGAAATCAGTAAAAATTTACTAGAAAATCAGTGAAAATTCACTGATCAACAGTCAGAACTACAGTACAGGAAAGATCAGCAAAATTAACCGCTTTCCATTGACTTTATTTGTTCACTTATCAATTGTTACTTGTGCTGCAATCGTTACTGTTTCTTCCAGTAATTTTCACTGATTAACACAGTTTCAGAAATGAAAGTGTTTTCCAGTAAAAATTCACGCCATATTCTTCCAATTTTCCAACATTTGATTTTTTAAAATTTATTAGGTATTTTTTTTAAACTTTTTTGACCGTTTTTATAATTTCAATAATTTTGTTTTCAATTCTTATACTTAAATTTTGCTTTTATAAAAACTTGACATATTTTCAATGCATCAACTGTTTTTGTTAATTTCCGATCATCATTTTTTTTTTATTTCGGATCAAAAACCCAATCATTAAGGTGAAATAATTTCAATTCTCGAATACTTTTTTTCTATGACTAGGGAAGGTTAATATCGTTTTTTGAGAGATTTATCAATTTGAATTATGTAAAACCGCGAAAGCTCTCAAAAAATGATACTTTTTAAAAAAAAAAAGTGATACCATTTTCTGAGGTTTTAAGCTTCCACTCCATTCTTTCCACTGAATCTTCCCTAGTCATAGAAAAAAGTATGTAAGTATTTGAGAATTGAAATTCCTTCAATTTAACTGATTGGTTTTTTGATCCGAAAAGAAAAAAATGATGATCTGAAATTTACTAAAACAGTTGATGCATTGAAAATATTTAGTTAAGTTATTATAAAAGTAAAATTTATAAGAATTGAAAACAAAATTGTTGAAATTATAAAAACGGACAAGTTATTCAAAAAATACCTAATAAATTTTAAAAAACCAAAATGTGTTTAAAATTAGGAAGAATATTGAGTTGACAGGCAACAAAATGCACAGTGGGCTCAGTAGACAATTTAGGCGGAAAAGGGTCTAGAAGTTGAATTAAAATTTTTTAGAACGGAATATATGTAATTTTCGACGCTGAATCCAAATTTTTTATATTATTTCTGCACCAGGACCCTCGGGAGAAGGCGAGAGGCGAGGGGGGTCATAAATGTAAAATGGGGTCTAAAGTTGATATGGGTATCTAAATCTACATTTTAAAGGATGCTGAGTCCAAATTTGATATCATTTTTGCACCAGGGCCCTAGGGAAGGGGGTGATGGAAGTCAAAAATGTGTAATGAGGGTGATATGGATATCCAAATTTACATTTTCAAAGACGCTGAATCCAAATTTGATATTATTTTTGCACCAAGATCCTAGGAAGAAGTAACCATCTAAAGCCGAAATAGCGTCTGCATTAAAGATGGTGGAGGAATTTCTGGCATACCGAAGTTCGGAAACAGATTTCTAAACAACTAAAACAATCTATAAAAAATAATATACAACGCAAAATCTTTGTTTTATTAATCGAAATTGAAAAAAAAAATAAAATGATAACGTTCGATGTTTTCACTTTTCAATTTTATTCTGTAATTACTTATAAATCTTTTTTCATAATATATGATTTTCATTGAAATCATATTTTGTTAGAAATATAACTTGACCCTCTTACCCTCCCTCGAGGGTCCAGTTGAAAAAATACTATTAAATTTGGATTCAGCATCATTGAAAATATAGATTTGGACACCCATATCAACTTTAGACCAGGGTGTCCACTATATCTCAGAAATGATTTTCCCCGAATTTTCCAGGTTTTCCAGACCAATTTTTCGAAATTTTCTAGACCCTTTAAATATGTTATTCCTGAAGGATGCAGAAGGGGCCGTTTTTTCGAGTGATGAAATTGGGCAGAAGAATGATTTAAATTGCATAATGTCCAACCATTTTTTTTTCAAAAATCATTACTTCTTATGAGATTTTTAGATGCTCCCTTTTCCGGCCACAAATACTACTTAAATTCAATTCTTAAAATTTTTGTTGCCACTTCCCTCCCAACTCGGCACAAAAACTTGAGACGTTGAGACCTTGAATTTAAAACAGAAAAAATCTTGTAAAAAAAGGGAAAACTTTGGTGTCAACAAAATCGTGAGACTAAAACTTTGGATATTTCTAGTTTGAAAATTCAAAAAAAAAATCATAATTAAATATTCTCCCCCCCCCCCTCAAAAAAACACGTACCTCAAATTTATAAATTTTACGAAAGTCCCTAATAAAATCTTTTCGTTGGGTCCAGATAGATCGATGAGGAGTAAAATATAAATTATTTTGATGAGATATAGAAATGCGATGAGGCTAAGCGAAGCGAGGGCGAAAATTTTTGCAAAAAAAGGCCTTCAAAACTTGAAAATTCATCACTTCACAGTTTCCCAAAATGTGAGCAAAAAAATACAAATTCTCTTCCATTCCCTTCCCTTCTTTTTCAAAATCGTGTCAGGGGCATCATGGTACTCCTTTCTCATTACCTACATTTTATCAAAAAGTACGGTTCAAAAAAAACTCTGTACAAAGAAAATTTTTTGAAAACTCAATGAATTAATAGACAAAAAAAACGTGTGTTTAAATATCAATTTTCTTGTACATTATGGTCAACAAAAAATGATACATACAAAAATTAGTTGAAACAATTTGGCCCGAGCGGAGCGAGGGAATTTTTTTTGAAAAATTCATAATAAAATGAGTCCAGAATTTTCAGATAATTTATTATTCTTCTGGATTTTTACAAAATTCCAGCGGAAATGCCGGAAATTTGAAAATTCCCTGACTTTTCCCGGTTTTCCAGAAAATGGATACCCTGTAAACTTTAGACCCCATTTTACATTTCTTAACCCTCTCTCCCCCATTTGAGCGTCTAGGTTCAAAACTAATATCAAATTTGGATTCAGCGTAGGAAATTACAATTCATTAGTACTTGAAAGTTTCAATTCCACCGACCAGGACTTTTTTCCGCCTAAATTCCCCACTGACCTCCCCAGAGGGGGGAGTGGCGGATCAATTAAGTTATGGGCAATAAGTATATTTTCTGAAAGAATGTAAGTCTGACGCTTTTAAAACCAAAACGGGCCAGATTTTTTGTTTAAAAATCCAAAACTATGAAATAAATGCGATCACAAAACAATTCATTGTGGGGGAAAAAATTCACGCGCTTACAGAGAAAAAAAAATTCGAAAATTTTTCCGAATAAAGAAAGTAATTCTGCGTTCTTAGAGGCCAAAAAATTTTTTTTAAAACAATTTTCAATTAGTGGAAAAATTGGATAAAAAACTATTATTTGTCTCTTTTTTTCACTCGTTGAACTACAAAACAGAGAGCTGAAAATTAATCAAGGCCTAGTGACAAATTTTTTTTAATATTTCAAAATTGAGGTTTTTCCAAGCCGTACCGTATTTTTTAAAATCAACCTAACAATTTTTTGAAAAATTTTAAAATCAAATGTTTACTCTCAAATTGGAGAAAATTTGTTCAAAATCTAAAATAAATTGCAAAAATGGAATATACTCGCTTTAGGGTAAAAATAATCGAATGATCATACCCAATGAATCATCGATTTCGTTTCATTTCAAATTTCTCTGTTTTCTTCCCAAATTATTGACCAACTTACTCTTCAGTTTCCTCATTATTCTTGCATTCTATTGAACCATTAATTGGACGATGCCAACTGGAAATGCTGCACAAGGTATCTACTAATATTCTTTCTTCTTCTAGCGCAAGTAATTCCTTTTTTGTGACTTGGCAATACAATATGAAGCAAGTTAGGCAAAAAATTATACTACTTTATCAATGCAAAAAAAAAATCAGATAGAAACAATATTTTTTTTAGTCAGCTTTCGAGCAAATATTTACAAATCCTACATCATCATGAATTAAAATTAAAAATTCTACTGCACTCATCAAAAAAATTATTTCCATCACTTTTCAACGTTCATATTCTATATCTACGCGAATTGCAAAGCAAAATAATCTTCAAGCAAGCAAAAAGCCAGCAAAAAAAACACATTCATCTCAAATAAATTACTTCATACCAGCTACAAATTATTCTTAGTTGATGACAATACTTCGATATGGTACTCATTCATTTTACAAAATTGGCAAAACTTACAATTTCTTTAATTGTACTCTCGATTGTAATCTACCATTTAAAGGTTTATCAATAAATTACACAAAAACCAACAACTGCCATTATACCACAAACACCTCAATTGATTACCCGATAGATGGAATCATCTGCGCTGTGAAAATACAAAATCAGCAAAACTCTCATTTGTTTAATTCGCGACGATGTTGACTTCGTGAATCTTTCAGACATCAATTCGAGATAAGATTTTAACGTCACGTGAAATTTTAATTTCGCGGAATTGAAAATAGAAAAAACTGCGACAATGCAGCAAATACGTAAATTATAGATTAGAATGATTCTCGGTCTCGGTTTGACGTTGATTAAATAACTGAGATTAATTTTCAAGTTTGAAAAAAGGCCTCATTTTCAAATTAGAAATTCATTCGTGAACAGAAAAAAGATCGATATTTCATCAAAATTTTTCATACGAGTGCTTCAGAATTGCCTCGTCAAATTCGGAACGGAATCCTTGGAAAACACCAACCACCTGATCAATTGAAAAAACAAGGAAATTTTCATATTCGGTTCGATTCGAATTATTTGAACAATAGTAAGAATCAACAATATGAAAAATTTCATCCATCAAAATGTAAACGACTTTTTACACAACCTCGCTCTATCGGCGTCCAAAATGAGGAAAATCATTCGGTAGAATTTGTTACTTAAAACATCGAACCCTCGGCGTAAATTAAAATAACACGTTAATACCACGGTCAATTTCACCGCAGCGCCAAGACGATAAAGGTGTAGCATCGCATGACATCAACTTTAATTACACCGATAACCGCACCATCGTACCTTATAATTTGCAACACGGATACCATATAGCGCGTGTTTCGGTCACAAATATACCTAGACACGTAGCTAATTTTAAATATCACGATAGTTCGCCCCATATCATACACCTGCGTTATTAAAAAATTATCCGAAGCGTGCAACAGTGTTAAGCGTAGGTATAATAAGCCCAGTGCAGCGAAAAAACAATTCCAAAATCGTATCCGAACGATAACCTACCTTGGCGGCCTTTGGATGGACGAACACCCTCCCCCACAACTCAAACAAATCGCTATAAATATAACGCCAATGTATTCACAAACAAATATACAAACAATAGTGAAATTCTAAAATTAAAATTATTAATTCAAGAATGAAATACGAATAGAATTAAAATTATACATAAATACACGAGGCGAGCCGAACATTTTAAAACAAAATGGTGTCAGGAACGTAAGAAGAATTGCAGGTAATAATTCGGAGAAACGATGATGATTCGGATGCCGTTGCAGCATTCTCTCTGGGTATCCTTTTCCCCTATTTTTCTCACAACGACCTTAATATTTTTTGTTTCGTTTATTTATTGTGGAACAACATCAACATCGAAGAGAAAATAAAATAAGGTTCAATTGAAAATAAGCCGCACGTATCCCGGTACATTCTCTAGTAGAGTCGCACAGAATGGGCAAAACGCCTCAAATCCGCTGGTACCGTGTGGGATGCTAATTTGAGCCCAATATCTGACGGAGAAAAAAAATTGATTAAAATTTAATCTTCAGATACAGTATTTTCATATTACTCGGCGGTTAGTATTTTTAAGTATGATTAGTAGCCAATCAGTAGCGGCGATAACCGTGAAAAAATCCCATCTTATGTATGTACAGTATGATATTTTTCGATCAAGTATCGAAATTCGTGAAATTGAGGAAAATTGGTGTTTGAGAGCCTCTAGGAAACGGAAAGGTTTTTATACCGATGTTAAAAATTCTAGGGTCGTATACCAGGTGTCCCAAAACTCAGAAAACCGGTTTCAACCAATTTCAACTCGGAAAAAATTCTAGCAAATAGTTTTTTCCCACAGCACATACCTTGCAGATTCAGATACCACTGCAAGTGCAAGGTCCCATGTATTTTTCAAAACACCACCTCTTGATCCAGTTTAGGTCAGACATACGTATTTATTTGAAATTGGTTCGAAATTCTTCATCCATTAAAATATTATCAACAACGCCTAAATTCCCCCTCCCCCTCCCTCCTAAAAATTGAATAAATGAAAAATACAAAAAAAAAAATGCAAACGATCAAAAATCAATCTTCCTGCTTTTTTCAAGTGTACGCGCTAAAAATTGAATCACATGACCATGGAAAGTTGAGATTATGGTCCTCGCTTCACCAAAACGTAATTTCTTATTAGTTCAAAACGAAAAGTAAAAATGAAGGGCACTTTACAACTTCTGTTTAAAAAATTTCTTGTATTTTGATTTTTTTACAAAAGATTGAGAACCATTGAACCGGTTTCAAAAGTATATAAATTACTGAAGAATGATTTTGAAATGCACTATTAATGAAATCAGCATGGATTTTTGCAAAAATATCCCCAAAAAATTCGTATTTATGATTTCTGAACCGGTTTCACAAAAACCGGCTTCATCTAGCAGTACCTTCTCTCAACTTCGAGTTGGAAAAAATTTCCCTGCTTCCGTTAAAAACTGTTTTCGTATCTCAATTTTTTTGAAAATTGTTGATATCTCAGTGGAAACTACTGAACCGGTTTCAAAAATGAATTGATTGTTGAAACCGGTTTAAAATGTATATTATGTGAGCCTGGATATAGAAACCACCCTTAGATGTCAAAATTTAATTTTTAAGTTGACACTGATTTTGGGCTTTTCAGAAGTAGTAGAATCAGGAACCTCAACTCAAAAATCATTTTTTGACACCTAAGGGTAGTTTCTATATCCAGACTCACAAATGTGTCTATTCTCTCAATTATTATAAATCAGTGAAAATTATTGAAAATCACTGAAAAACAGTCAGAATTGCAGCACAGGAGAAAATCAGTGAACATTTTTTTACTGAAAACAAATCGGTAAGAAAAATCACTAGAAAATCAGTGAAAATTCACCGAAGTCAGTAAAAATTTGCTGAAAAATCAGTGAAAATCAGCGAATTTTGCTGATTTTTCCTGCGCTGCAATTCTGATTATGATTTTTCACTGATTCAGAATGAGAGAGTACTATCAATAAATTGGGATATAATAATATACCGCCCCTCTCCCATTGATCCCCATGATTTTAAAACTGGTTTCATACACTAACTTCATCCAGCAATATCATCTCTTCATTTCAAGATGGGGAAAAATTTCCAACATTTCATTATTTTTCTTTGAAAATTTTTTGCACCGCGAGTTTTTCAGAAAATGCTGATATCTGCCAGGGGAACCACTGAACCGGGTTCAAAAACGTAAGTCTGATGTAAAATGGATCAATATGTAGGTAGTGTTCTGAAAAATACTAAAATCTGCTAGAATTTTTTTCGACTTGAAACAGGTTTTGAGAATGTGGTTCTGCAAGACAATCTGGAAAAGTTGAATATCCAGGGGTACATGGAACGGAACAGTCCCTGTGGAAGATTGCCAATGAGATCTGGTTTGACGTTTGAGATGTTCAATGGCCACGATGCTTGGAATTGAATGAACGACAAAAAAGAAGATTGGGAACCATTGAACCAGTTTCAAATTCTATAAATTGCTAGAATTACTACGAAACGTATAATAAAACTTTTTGAAAAATTTTTCCCGGAAATTTATGATTGATGATTTTTGAACCGGTTTCGCGCCTACAGGGTGTCTTAAAAAAATTTATTGAGCAAAAAGCTTGACTTAGCTTGACCTTTTGGAATGACTTTTTGCATAACTTTTCCTAGCACCCCCCCCCCCAAAAAAAGTTATGTGTCTATAAACCAGTACCCCCCCCCCAACTATGCATTTGTGTGCTTGTCGCTATTTATAGAAAATTAAAATTTTAACAAACACATTAAATTCAAAAAAACGTATGGCTATATTTTTGAAAAAAGCTTGACCTTTTGAATAAACAATGGTAAATTGGTCAAAAAGCTTGAATTTTCAGGACCGTCATGACCTTTTTGAAAAAAGCTTGACTTATCAGGACAGCTTGACCTGTTAAGACACCCTGGCCCACCAACAACATCCAGGAATATTACATTTTTATTTCAGAATGAAACCAATTTCCAAATAAAAAATTTTCAATTTTCAACACTCTCGTCACTTTTGTTTGAAATTTTCTGATTTCATGATTTTCAAAAGAAATTATTCATAACCGGTTGTAAACCACTGAACCGATTTCAAAAACCCATGTCTGATAATAAGTTGGCCCAATGTGTAGTGTTCTGAAAGAGAATAAAATTTACTGGATTTTTTTTTGGAATTGAAACCGGTTTTATGAGTTTTAGGACACCTTGTATACGACCTTAGAATTTTTGACATCGATTTCGATTAAGATCCTGTACTACTAATAAACTAGAATAGACTTTTGGTAGAAATTTTCCACAAAAATCAGTGTTCAATAATTACCGAACCGGTTTCACTCACACTAATTCGATATCTCCTCTCAACGTTGAGATCACTTAATCGGTTTCAAAAGCGCTTACGTCAACTTATTTCAGTTTTTCTGTTGAAGATGCCAAAATTCTGCCTCCAAGCAACTTCAAGCAACTTCAACTGAGAAAATGTTAGAAGGTTTGTCGACCCTCTACGAACTGAAGGGGCAAAATCATAACCTCGAAGGTATCAGGTTTTTTACATTTTACTGTGCTCAAAAATTGTGGGTAAAATTTGTTCAATCTATCTATAAGAAAAAATGTTGAGCAAATTCTATCTGGCAAAAATTTAGCCCAAATTGAGGGCGCTTCCGAATTTCTAAAGCATTTTCATTAAAAAAATTGACTTTTCCAACTACGTGAATTTGTCCCTTCAATTCTGAGGATCTGGCAAGCCTTTATTCATTTGCTTAATTTGAGTTGCATTAGCAGGCAAAGTACCTATTTCGATGAAACACTCTATACAAGCTCAGAGATTTTGTTTAAACGAATGGTACCCTGTCTTGCGTCAATAATTGAGAATATTTCAACCAGATACCAACTCGTTGGGTGAATTTATCAATTTCAACACATCTCTCTCTTACTTTCTCTTCTCAACTCTTTTGCTCGATTTTCATTAAATTAAAATACCTTCCCTGTACCTGTTTTTTTAAAAAAAAACTTCATTTCGCCAAATTTCATTTTCGTATTTTTCTTATCAAATTCAAACTTTTCTTCTCAAAAGACTCAATAATATTTTGAACCACAGAAAATCCCTTTTCCCACCAAAATAACCATAAATCTTGAGCATATCGAAACTCTCTTCCAAGGGGGAAAAAATCTTTGTATCATCACAGGTATAAATCATATCCTCGACACATTCCTCCAAAGTAAACAGCTTTTCGTATTTAAAAAAATACAACTTTCTGACCTCGAATTCCAACCCCTTATTTTTCACTTCCTTCGTCGAAGTAACACGTACACTACCTATCAACATCGTTTATCGTTATAACCCTACTTGAACATTTCAATCACTTCTGTTCGTATTCTGTTCGTGTTTTTCCCCCAACGAAGAATCGCAAAATTATATACGACCGTATAAAAACCTTCTCACAACTCATCATCTACTACACGTCGGAATCAGTACCCCTTTACCTTCTTCTGGTATAAAATAACGAAACCATGTCGAACCTGTACTCAACGTACATGTATTTTTTTTTCTAGACAAAAATACTATCCAGCCACGTGATCGATAATATTTAATCGGGTACAACGAACGTGTGAAACGTCGTATTAAAAAGTTTCAAATTACGGCAAACTTTCGTCCTCGCTTTGTAGCTTTACGGGGAGAAAAAACAATTCGACCAACTACGACGTACATTTTCACACGGTGAAAACTTTTCAAATATACAAATGTTAACGATCAAATTTATTTTTCGCGTTTATTTTTATATTCATACGACCAGTTTAGCCATTTTTATACGTTATTTTTCTTTTTCTTTTTTCAGCGAGGTTCTCTTTTTGTTTTAGTTTTTGTTTTAGTGTCGTTGTATTTACCCGAACATTTCGCAAACGTAATTACACTTCTTTTGTCGCGTAATTACCACCTTTATGGTAGTGGTTTATTTCGTCGTAAAATTATAAAGATGAATGACCGCCGTTCGAGTCTCTTTTGTGTGAAATTTTTCTAGCTTTTTTTCTCTCGACAAATTAGAATAGGTGGGTTTTTGCGAAATCTTAATCATTTAATAAGAGAATCACGATTTTAGAACTATTCGCTGGCTAATGCAATAATAAGATATTGTTTATTCCGAGGTTCTAATAAAACGTATTCTTTGCTGATGGTTTGAGGGTGATCAAAATTATTTCATTTTTTATGTAAGTTCGACTCAAGAAAAAAATGAACTCGTTTAAAAGAAGATAAATTTAGCTTTTACATAATATTATGATTACTTTTTAATTTCAAGTAATTCCATGAATTGTTACAATTTTATCGCAGAAGTTTCACCGATCAGAAAATCATAATATAAAATAGAAAAGTACAGAATTAAAATTTTTTAAATCTGATTTGATCCTATTTCGAACAATTTATGATGAAAAAGTTTAAGAAAATTAATTCAAAAAAAAATATTTGGTAACAAATTAGGAAACACCAAATATTTAAACCCTGAATACATTATCTTCAAAACTGCAAATGTTTCTATATAAAATCTAAAATCTTCAGAAAAATCAGCAATTATCATTACGTATTAAACCTAATTGACAGACATTGATCATCAATAACATTAAATTAGTATCCCTGCTCAGAAACCGATATGCACAACAGAAATACCACAAAATCCAAATTAGTTCACAATTGAGCTAACCCCTTCAAACCAAGAAGTAGGTAACCTTTCGAAAGTCCAATCTTAATGTTCAACTACCCTCTGAATTGCAGGAGCAGAACTGATTTTTAACTACGATAAAAATCAGCAAATTTTCTCACACAAGATAGAAAATACTACCATGATTACAACAGATTAGCGTGACGAATTTTAAAGTATTTTTTAAATAAAAATCATGAAAATTGTGAGCCTTTTTCAACAATATCTAACAATTTTTTTTGAAAATTAAAAATCACCAAATTTAATCCCCCCTCCCTTCACTAAAAAAATCATCTCATCAAAAATTGTTCTCAAAAAATAGTTCCAAAAACTAAAATTCTAAAACGTTTAATTTGGAAGAAATCAAAAATTTTTTTAGAAAAATAACAAAAAACCTCCTTTTAATACTATGAATCATAACTTTCTGTCTGTTACGTTCGCAAAATGTCTACTGTATCTAAAAAATGAAAATTCTCGCTATTTTCTGGAGTTTTCTTACAATTTTCATACCAATTTTATTGTTTTAAATTTTTCCAAAAAAGAACCTTAATTTTTATCTTTCAATTTAAAAAATTCAAAGAAGTTCAAAATGTTGAAAATTTTTGCTAATCACAATAAAATTATTAAAATTTTTGCTCTTTTCTTTTTTTCTTGTGACTGAGGTAAAAATGCTTGTTAAGTTTTAGTTCTTCTCGTTTTTCTTGCTAATAGACACCTTGGGCCATAATACTATCGCATAAAAAATTAAAGAAGAAAAAAATCGCATTCCTCCCAAAATTTTAAAGGTCTACAAACATTTATATTCTCGTGCTCAGAACCAGTGATCTACATAATGCGTTGAACGAGGCGATTGACCTGTGAAACATCCTGTCCGCCTCAAATCATATTTTTCTAAATTTTTAATTCGAGCCTTGACTTTGCTTTTTTGAAAACTTGCATGTTTTAAATTGAGCCAAAACATCTGAATGAAAATCTTTCAAATTTCAGATCTGGCACTTCCTCTTTACACTCATTTAAATAAGAAATAGAAATAGTTCAATAAAAAGTTTGAAAGTCTCGCACCCCCCCCCTCCCATTAACAACATGGACCCAACTTCACACCTCTTCACCCCGCCCCCACCCCCATTAAATTGAAGTATTGGAAACCTTGACTAGGTGTTTTGATCTTCCCCCTTCTCCCCTCTGCCAATGGGTTTATATTAAAAAATATCAGACAAATGGAATAAATTCAATTTCTTTTTTCCTATCATAATTTTTTGAGTAATATACAGGGTGGCTCGGTTAAGGTGTGAAATATTGAAACCTCATATTCTACTTATCAATACGAACAAAAAATGTCATATTCAACATGGGCCCAAAACGCTTTCTTTCTGAGATATTGCCGAGTAAAGAACTGGAAATTCGGCAACGTTGCGCATCGCGACGCCCGTAAAATGTTGCGTTTAACGAGACGAGCGTCGGGGTTACTTACGCGGAAGTTAATTACAGCGTTGCCACAAAATAAATTATGCTGAGGTACCCTCCATTTTTTTGATTGTTTAGAAAAAAATTTTAGGCGAAATTTTGTTTATAATAATGAGGAATCATGAGAAATCATTAAATTCGATTTTTATTGTAATTTTGTGGGATGGTCGAAATTTGATAAATTGATTACTCAGCATCCAATAAATAAAAAAAAAACAGAAATTTGGGTTAATAGGTGTTAAATAAGTAGTACTACCCCTAAAAGTGAATAAAATTTCAAAAAAATGATTTTTTGTTCTTGTTCGACCATTTTTCTCGTACAGAAACACATTTTTTGCTTTAAAACACTTACTTATGAACCAAAAGAAAAAAAAAAATTGGTATACGTTTCTATGGACCTCCTTTCACTTTTTCCACCACCTACCCCCGAAAATTTTCACTGCTAGACCAAAAATTGCCAATTTTGGGTGAAATCTGAGCCCCCTTTAAAGGCGACTAACTCAGTAATGAAGCGTTTATGACCCATCATGTATACTACATTTTTTACTCCGAATGATAAGTAGAATACGTGGTTTTAATATTTCACACCTTAACTGAGCCACCCTGTATAAATAATCCATTACCTAGTGAATTTTAATCTTAATAAATCATTTTTCAGCACATCTGATTCATTTGATTTTTTGAAAAAAGTTGTAGTAACATCTTGACTGACAAATTTTCAATATTTTAATTTAAATTTTAAACAACTTGAACTCTTTATTAAGAAAAGGAAAAAAATGAACAAATGGAACAACTCATTCCCAGAATGACAAATTTGCATTTTAAGCCAGAACAGGCATCATAGCGAAATTTTTGAAGAAAAAAGTGACTTTCAGTAACTTAAGTAACAAAAACCTGACCAAAAAGTAACCAAAAATTCAATTTTTCCTGGGTCAATGTTTTTATAGTTTTCGGGGGGGGGGCAATTTTTTTTTGTATTTTTCTGCAAACATTTCAAAGATAAATCAACTGAAAAGACGTGAATAATTTCATTTATTAAATTCCTTCGTCAAAACAACAAACAACCTAGCAAAAATCTATTTTTCTATTTTTTTCTTCAAGAATTTTGAAAAATAGCAATTTCTACGAGAAAATTTGAATTTTTTCCTGGAAATGCGAAGAAAAAGTGACTTTTGAGAGGAAAAACAGTAACCAAAGTGACCTTTTTAGACGTGAAAAGTAACCAAAAGTGACTGAAGTCGAAAAAAAAGACAAACGCCCTAAAAAAAAGTGACCCGTTATGATGCCTGCCAGAAAAATTAAACTTGAGTTGGAAAATTTTCAGAAGTGAGTTTTTTTTCAGAGGAAATTTTAGAAGCTGAAGAAAATGGAAAAAATAAAAATAGTATTTTGAGTTTAAAAAATTAAAAATTTTCTATTCCCCTTCCCATCAAGCCAGCTTTGGTTCGTCTGGAGTCAGCGAGAATGGGATAGTTTTTGAAGGCAATTATCTTTAAAAATTTTAGCTTAGCTCTAATTCCTTTTTGTGATGTAATGGACATCATTGTAATTAAAGTTCATCCCGTCTCTGTTAGTTCTTATTGATAAATCTAAACGTCGAACGAAAGCAAAAAAAAAATTATTGTTCGTTTCAAAAACCATAAAAATGGAAACCAAATTAAGGTGCAGTGGGGCAATTGCAAACCACTTTTTGATTAGTGACACTTTGCCGGTTCACTGTGCCGGCTCTATGGCACCAATCAACCTGAAATTTCTGTCACACAAACTTCAAGGGGTTCTCTATTGGTGGGAAAAATTTCGTATCATTTAGTTTATAAATTTATGAGAAAATAAAATTTTAAAATTTTTCAATTGCGTTTTTGCATTTACCCCGCCATGGGGCAAATGCCAAATCGTAAATTATTTCTGAAGGTGCTAATTTTTTTTCAGTTTTGATGGTCAAATCGGAATCTACGTAAAATTTACTACCTTTTAATATACTCATTACCTTCGCTTGATCAAAATTTGTCGGAGATATCCAAGAAAGAAAGAATTTTTTAAGGAAGTGAAAAAATCTCATTTTTTATTTTTATTTTTATTTTTATTTTTTTTTAATGAGCTAAAAATTGAAAACAAATGATCACTTGTGATAAGTATGACGTATTTTATTGGAAAACACAAAATTTTGATGAAATTTGAACAATATTTTGATAATAACTCCCAAAAACGCAAAAAATGTCAAAATTTTGTAAGTAAATATCAAAAATTTAATATAAATTTTCACACTTTTGAAGAACTAGTATTCTTTTTTTTGTATTTTCGACCCATTTTACATCTAAAAATCGTTTAAAAAATTCTGAGAGTATAAATAAAATGATAGATATTTTCGATTTTGCAATTGCCCCCGCATGACCTTTTTCGGGGTAAATGCAAAAACGCATTTTTTTCCGCCAATGTAATGAAAATTTTTCAAAAATGATAGTCTTAGCTTTAACTTAGATCTATTCGTATAATTAATCAACAAAAATCAGTTCAAAAAAATTTTACTTTATACGTTTTTGACCATTTTGAAAAAAACTGATTCAACTTTACTTATGAGTGATTTTGACACATGTTGATAAAAACATTTCCACAAAGCAAATGCATGCACCGATTTCGTTCAAACTGAGTGAGTATATAGGTAATAGATGTGGCTTGACCTACCAAAAGATGGCGCGATCAAAAATTATGTTAACTGACCTCCAGAAGCTGATTTTGCAAATACCCCGATTTTGCAATTACCCCACTGCACCTTACATTATACTTAACAAATAGAAAATTGTTTTAAAAAAATTCAACTCCAGAATATTCGTGGTTTAGTCAGACTGACTCGATTAATTTCTGGAAAAAAAATCACAATTTTCAAAATAATATTAAAACGAATTTAAATCAATCCAAACTTCACATAGATAGCGTCTTTTTTCCATTGATTAGACAAAAAATTGCATTTCTACATAAGATTCGTCATTAACCGTCCAGCCAATGACACTCATTCCCCATGCCTCACCAAAAAATAAAAATACATAAATCTCAACATCATTCGTCATCTGACTCTCCCAAAATTGAACATCGTCATTCATATCCCCCTCAAACCACTTCTATTCGGTCTTCGACACGAGACGAAAAGACGAAATAGAAAAAAATTCGAAGAAAATAGATTACATCACAGACATTCAACTCCATATCAATTACACGACGCACGATAAAATTAACGTACACGTATCTAGCCGACTTCCTCGCTCAACCTCGTCCTGTAGTACTTTCAACGCTGCGAATTTGATTGCGAGTCGTAACTAGTTATTGCTAGCTTCGCATACAATTATCTCTTTTTCTTTGTCATCGTAAGTCTTCTTCAAGTATCATTCGTTTTAATGAATAAAAATACAATAATTTCGTTTCCTTTATAAAAACGTAAACTCGTTACTTGTACTACCAATTACACGTACTCGAAAAGCCATTTGTAATTATTCCTACGTGTATTTCTCGTAATTCGACGTCGAGGTTTAAATTTTACTCGAGTACATTATAAAACCCATCGAACATTAGGTAAAACCCGTCATAAATCTCGATAGCTCGACAATCCCCACTCGAGTCATATTCCAAACAATCGATCGATTGGATCGAAAATTTAAAGAAATTATCGCCGCGTCTGCTTAATTCTACCCATCACCTTATTTGAAGTAGCTCGAATCAAGCTTACTTTACTGTTTTTTCGGTGGCCATGTGTCCACAAGGGTCGAATGCGAAAAACACAGGAGGCCCGCAGTCCACGTAAAAGGCTTGTTCGCTTCCCATACATAATTTCACAGCTCTTCCGACCTAGAAAGCAAAAAAATATAAGTACTCCGAATTTCGATTTCGACAGACCTGTTGAAAACGTTTGGATTTTTAAACCAATATTTACTTAACCTATTCGCTTATCGGTAAATATGATAAAACGATAAAATAGAACGCGGTAATACAATAGTAAACCCGGATGTGAAGTGTCGTTTGGCAATAAAAACACTTCGGCTAATAAACCCATATACCGATATTATTTCCTAATAACTATTTTTACGAGAAAATACATAATTTTGCGACTGAAGAGAAAAAATAAAAGGGAGACGAAGAAAAAAGTGCATTTGGAAGAAACCATCAAAATGCATTATTACGGATAACACGAGCCAACAAGATTAGAAAATGTAACTGAAATTATATCCCTTTAAAACCCTCTTCCGGTGCTTTTTTTTGCTCCGACTTACACCTACCGATACGATAATATACAAGACAAAAAAAAAATAAGCCAATTCCCTGGAATTCGTTCGGTTCGATTTCTTTATTTGTTTACAATTCTACGATTCGATGAGTAAAAAAATTCAAATGGATTTGCAATCGTCAAATTTAGAACCCTTTTCTTATCACGAAGCAATGATACCGTAGATTCGAGTAATTATAGGTTGATAAGTTCATCAAGCATCGTGTACAATTACTTACTTTCAAACACATCGGACAAGTTCTAAAATTAGAATCTCTATTCAAACCCCAGTCGTGATGACCTTGGACATGTCCACAAGATAAATAAACATAAGGTTGTTGCAGATTATGTTCCATACCAGATCTACGAGGTATTACTAAAGTATTTAGACCCACAGGGCATACGGGCCTGTCGGCGTTCAATCTATCTACTAAGCCTTCTAGGTATTCTTTCGTCTGTAACAAGCACACAAAAAGAATAAAAACATGTGGTTAAATCAGAAATAATATTACAACTAAACAGAGATTAAAATGAATAGGGGAGTTGGAGAAATTAAAAATAGGGAGAATTTTTTTGTAATAGTTGATTGTTTTGTTTGTTGGTCTTTTTTCTCTCGAATTAAAAAAAAGCATGCTTCAAATAGCCCCATAGAATTAGATTAACGTTAAATGAGGGTGGAGACGAAGGGAGGAAGAGAGAGGAATAATCTCGCATTCCATGAGATAAGATTCATCCAAATTAAAAGAAATTTCTTTATTTTTTTGAAACCATTTCAAAATATTCGTGTTTTTTCCTCAGTTGAAAAAAAAATCAAAACAATTAACAGACCGAATACTGATAAATTGAAAAGTTCAAGTGACACATCACACAATCGCAAAATTTTTCAATTCCACGACCCTCTTTAAATCGTAGAGGAAATATAAATTAATCGATAACATTGTTATTACGACTAAACTCGTGTCGAGGCTTCATAAATTACGTTTTTTCCAAATGTTGTCATCTGTTATTAATTTTGAAAATTTTAAATGATTTTGTTTCATTACTAAGAATTTATTTATGAAAGATGATTTTTTTTTTATAAAAAATTACAAACTTGAAATCACAATGTCCAAAATATAATTAAAATAGATAATCAGCTTAGGAAAGCTTGAACCATGAATTTTACAGAATTATTTCAATAAAAGAAGAGGTCGACGACATTATTTTAAAAAATTTAAAAAAAAATTGTTTTTCAACATCGTAACGAGTATTAAAACAAGATAGAAGGAGTAATAAAATCATAAAGCGAGAAATATTTCAAAAATTTACTTAAACTGCTGACTAACTTTCCTTCTTTGAAAAAAAATCGTAATTTCAATGAAATAAAAAAGAGCAGACAGCAGATAACAAAATTCTTATTTTAGACGGGTAAATTTTCTCAAACACAGAAAATTAAATTTCGAGTTTTAAAAATTTTAAATTAAAAATTTTTTAATTTTGGCAGTAGGTATTCGATGTTCTAAAACTCGTTATGTTGTAATAATGAAATATTATGAGTTGAACGCTGGATTAAATACGTAATAAGCTTGAAAATCTAAAATATGTCATTAAAAGGAAAAGTTGCATTTATAAAAGACTTCGATAAATTTTATTAAAATTTCGGAGATATTCTTCTTTCTTTCCATCTCTTTTTCCTTTTTTTTCTTTTCATCAAATTCATTTTTATTGCTTCTGAAGGTGTTCATTGTTTGAAGCGGATTCACGGTTTTTTCAAGAAGTTTGCTTTTTTCCATATTTTTTCAGTGTTTAGTGCATACTCCCCCTCCCTCTCCCCCAAAAGTACAAAAAAATTATTTGGGTTTAAAATATATATACTTATATTGAATTTATAGATTATTAGATGGATTTTGATTTTTATAAAACAATTTCGAGTTGATTTCATGACTTACACTTTATTTCATCTTACATTTTTTTTCTTCAATTCAAGTATGTACACTCTGACTCGGCTCATCTTTCCCCTTGCCTTCCCTCCCCATACCTTCCCTTCACCTTTTTCTCTTTTCAAGGTCGAATCGAACAGGGACAACGAGACAAATTTCATGTTTAGTCGAAAAAAATTGAATTTGAGTCGGAAATTTTTTCAAATGATACGTTGCCTTTTTCTTCGAGAAATTTTCGTTTTTAGTCAAAATATTTGGAAAATTTTCATCTTGGTCGGAAATTTTTAAATCCCTCCTTCCCTTAAACTAATTAAATTTCGCTCCGTCGCACAGTGGTTCAACCGGCAATTCTAGCCGGACAAAAGTCGAAAATGTGATGTTCTCAAAATCCTAAAAAAATGTTGGGAATCCCTTTTCACAACTCTGAGACACTTGAAACGAGGGTTTAGGAATGTCTCCGACGTGTCTACAAACGTAGGTAGGAGGTATGAGTTGTGCAACCCCCACTATCATCCCTATGTATTACACATATCACTGTTGCGCATGTTCGTTTTATAACAAAGAAGATGTCGTGTTTTACGTTTATGAAAATGTATTTATGCAATCGTACACAATTAAATATAGTATTTATGATGTGGTAATTGCAAATTCGTCCAGTTGTTTTATAATGTTTGTAATTCCAGTTTCAATTTACATCGATTTTCTTTGAATACAAGAAAGTAATCAATCATACAAAAAAAGTTTCAACTTGGTTCAAAAAACCAACACAGAATATGTGTTTTGGGTATTATTTTACACTATTTAGAACTGGAATCAACCACAGCGACGTCCAGCAGTGCTGGAAAAGCAGTGTTATTAATACAGACTTTTTAGCTAAAATAAAGCCCAAACCCAAAATAAATTAGCAGAAAGGGGAAGTTTCGTATATAAGCTCAGTAAAACATGTATTTCAATTTTCCTGAACTTCCCTAAAATTGGTGAATATTTTGACCCCTTTTTGGGGGGTGAGGGGGTTCAAATTTTGGTTTTTCAGCCATAACTTTTGAAATTACGTATTTACGAAAAATAAGTTGGAACAAAAGTTGTAGAGAATTAAACAACAAATAATTTTGTTATTTACAGTTTTTTCCTAGGATGTCATGGAAGGGAGCTGGGGTTTTCCGAAAAAAATCAATTTTGAAAATTCCCTATTATCAGAAATAATTATCAAAAATTGGATTGATCGACTTTTGGAAGCGGTTTTTTGCATAGTATATCCCATTACTATGTAGAACAAGAAAAATGTATAAGCCGACCCCTCATCTCAGAGTAGGGGGTGGACCCTCCAAAGAAAAAGTCGCGTTTTCCCCCAAGCATAGCTTAGCTACAGTGAAAAATTCGAAAAATTGGTTCAAACAAACATTGTAGAGCGTTAAAAGACGAACATTTTACTTTTTTTTACTTTTTTTCTACGTGGTCTTGGGGACGAGTTATCGCAAAAAGAAAAAAAATCGGCGCAGCGTTCAAAAATGTTTTACAAATTTTATGCCTTGTCTTTTGGGGTCCAATTTAGGTTCAAGTGTTGAATGATGATAAAAATCGAGTTCAGTGATCACAAAAACCCCAGAAATTCACTTTTTGGGCTATCGGTTCGCTACATTTTATACCAGATCTACTTTTGCGTAATTTATTGAGTGATGAAAAAAATTTGAACGCCGCGTCGCTTGTTTTCTTTTTGCGATAACTCGCCCCCAAGACTACGTAGAAAAAAAGTAAAAAAAGTAAAATGTTCGTCTTTTAACGCTCTACAATGTTTGTTTGAACCAATTTTTCGAATTTTTCACTGTAGCTGAGCTATGCTTGGGGGGGGGAAAACGCGACTTTTTCTTTGGAGGGTCCACCTCCCTACTCTGAGATGGGGGGGGTCGGCTAATTTTTCTTTTTCTACATAGTAATGGGATATACTATGCAAAAAAAACGCTTCCAAAAGTCGATCAATCTTTTTTGATAATTATTTCTGATAATACTGAATTTTCAAAATTGATTTTTTTCGGAAAACCCCAGCTCCCTCCCATGACGTCCTAGGAAAAAACTGTAAATAACAAATTATTTGTTTTTTAATTCTCTACAACTTTTGTTCCAACTTATTTTCAGTAAATGCGTAATTTTCGAAAGTTATGGCCGAAAAACAAAAATTTGAACCCCCTCACCCCCCAAAAAGGGGTCAAAATATTCACCAATTTTTTAGGGAAGTTCGGGAATATTGAAATACATGTCTTACTGAGCTTATATACGAAACTTCCCTTTCTGCTAATTTTTTTTGGGTCAAAACCTAAAAAGCCCGTATTATATATCCAATAAGAGTATTGCAAAAAAATATGATTTCAGAAAATACCACAAATAGGCTAAATTCAGTTTACTTTTGAAATTGGTCTTGGATAGGGGGTGGACAAGAAAAATGAAGAAAATGTTGAACTTTGGAATCTGTGACCAATAAAACATTGATTGCAATGTATGACATTGAAAATATCTATAGGTATCTACCAAAAAAAAGCTTTAAATTTTGTCCATTTTTTTAAATTTCAAAAATGAAAGGGAGAGGATGGGTAAAAAAACGAAATTTGGGATCTGAGACCAACAAAAATTCAATTTCCATACATAACTTGAAAATGATAAGTACAAATTTTACCAATTTTTTTAAATTCAGGTCCAAAGGGGGTGGGGAAGGGTGAAATGAAAAATAAGTCAAAATTGGGAATCTGCGACCCCAAAAAACTCGACTTCCATATATCACTTGAAAACTATACTAAATTTCACCAATTTCTTATTTTTATGCTCGGGGGGAGGGGGAGGGGGCAAAATGAAAAAATAAGCGAGAATTCGAAATCTACGATCCAGAAAACCCTGATTTCCGTACATTACTTGAAAACTATATCAAATTTCACCAATTCTTTATTTTTAGGCTCCGGGGGGGTGGGGGAGGGGGGGGAAAAAAAAAACAAATGAAAAATTTTAAATCTACGCCCAAAAAAAAAAAAAGTTGGGGTATTTTAATCACTTTTGTATTGAATTCGACTTTTGTCCAGCTAGAATCGCTGGTTGAACCACTGTGCGTCGCTGTCTTGTTTCTGAAAAAAATCAACTTCCACGTCAAAAAAGATCTAAAATTTGAAAATGTTTGAAAATTTTAATATGTAATTTGGAAATTCTTACTTTTTAATTATTGACTTTTTTTTTTAGCAAAACCGAGAATGTTGCCGAAATTTAAAAATATAGTTTTGAAATTTTGCCAAAATGTCAGGAAAAGTTATCGGTTTTCAAAATTTTCCAAAATTTATGGAATATTGGAATCAATTGGAGAAAAAATAGACCATGTTTTGTAAAGTTTTTTTTGGTAAGTATAAAAACTTCCTAATACCATACAAAAATCGACTAAAGATGATAAGTAATAGAAAAATAGCCAGATTCAAACGACCAACATTCAGAGCAACAAAAACGATACAAAAATTAACGATTTTGACAGTTTTGAAAAATACACCTTGACCTGCTTCATCGTGGAGCTAATTGGTTCGACTTTTCTGGGCGAACAGGTGTTCAGATGAAATTTTTTTAAAAATAGAGTTCATTTTTCGATACTAATGCAATTTTTTTTTATCGAATTTCAACTTTTTGGTAACTTTAGAGCCATGATTCAGCAACTGAAAATAAAAATTTTGACGTTTTAAAGAATATAGATTTTTTAGGTCAACAGCTGTTCATGTGAAAATGAAAAAAAAAATCATTCATTTTTCAACAATAATATGTACAATTTTTTGATCGAATTCTGATAGCTTTAGAGTCACTATCCTTCAATTATCAAAAAATTTAAAAAAATACAAAAATTCAATAATTTTTGGCAGTTTTTCAAAATATACCTTGACCTATTTCATCATCCAGCTAATAGGTTCCACTTTAAATGAACAGCTGTTCATATGAAAATACAAAAAAAAATCATACTTCATTTTTAAACAATGATACTATTTTTTTGGTGGAATTTTGATACGTTTTAATCACATTCCCTAAAAAAAAACAAAAACTCAACAATTTTTGGCTGGATGAAAAATATATCTTGACCTGTTTCGTCATCAAGCTAATTGGTTGCACCTTGAATGAACACCTGTTCATATGAAATTTAAAAAAAAAAAACAATTTTATTTTTCGACAAAAGTAAAATTTTTGGGGTCGAATCATAAATTTTTGAAAGCTTCAAAATCACGATTTTTCCAACCAACATCTACTTACGTCGATCTCAACCTCCAAAAATAATAAAATAATCTCGAGACACTTCTAAAAAAAACGATTCGATACGACTCATCTAACAAAACTCCGACTGATTTTCGAAAACTACACGAGCCATGAAATACCAACATTATAATGATAAATTTGAGGAAAGGAAGAGAGTTGGGGATCTCCATCTCCACTCGGTGGGTAACTTACTGGTGATTTTTTCAGTCCTTCGACCGTCCTCCAAAGTAAAGTCGCGCCGCAAAGATCGATTAACGTGCCATCTTGTAATATATTAGTGACACTTTCGACCTATATGGGTAAAAAAACGGCATAAGTACTCTCGAAACATTCGAAAGCCATAATCGAGCCTACGTATTAATAACGTAGGCTAAAATTTTTAATATACTAACGGAGTTTCCTTTGACAGGAGCAGATCGTGAAGCTCTTAAACTATAAATAGCACCACCGATGGAGACTTCGCGCCAAGTTCCGTATGTGGCATTGCCATCGCTGAAGCAGCCATGCGGATGCATGATGAGCACTCCGTTCGTGGTCAGTCCATCCATATCGTGTCCTGTTTCCCATTTTGTTGCTTTTTCCTAAGGGAAAAAAATGAAAATAGGTGAAAAACAAGGTTTTTGAAGAGTTTAGGTCGAGATCGAGTCGACTTACCCCTAAAAATATATTTTTCGACGAGTCGAACCCAGCAGCGTATATACGAGCAATGGATGGACTATTTCGATCACATAAAATTCGGCAAGCAAAACGCGATATCGTACTGGCCAATACTTTATTGTCTGTTTTATTTTTATCACCGGCCACCGTATCCAATACGACAAAATCTATCGGTGGTTCTGACGATCTGCCAATCTGTTCGAGACGAGCAACAGAGAGAAAAATGATGATAAAAAAACAGGATATTAAAAAACGTATAGGCATAATAGTGCCACCAAGGACATTCGTCTTTATCATACGACATAGGCACGAGTGACAATTGTGACATACTTGAAACATATCTGTATTTTCATCGTGCGTATATTCTACAATAACCGCTTGATTTCTGGACATTGTATACGATATCGAGTGTTGTTCGGTGTTCAAAATGGCCTAGGAAAGGAAAAAAAAAACACAAAAATACTCGTTAAAAAAATGATTAAATCCGGTTGATGAAATTACATTAAATATCCTAGAGACTTAATATATCGAGAAAAACCATCCGTAAAATCATCTCGGTCGGTGATGATGATGAGAATTGGAAAGCGAGAAAAAAAATAGGCCTAATTAACGTTCTACATTAGCGTTAATTTTATATTAACCCGAATTATTTGGCTAAACGATACTGTGTCGTCGTCGCCATCGTCGTGATTGTAACGACACAATGCCGCCGAACGTTGACCTATTACTCGGTTCATACATTCTGAACCAAAAATACCGTATATTTTGGTATTTACAACGACTCGTCGTCGAGTTTTTTGCGTTCGGTTTGAATTACGAAATGTGCAGCATCGAGACCGTACGTATCGATATATCACGGTTTTTAGTCATTTCGAAAAAGAAAAACAACTAGGCGTTGATTTTTATTGTTTTTGTTTTGTTTCGTGCCCCTTTTGCCCGTTTCTTGGCTGCCGGTCTCTTTCCTCATTGTCGGTATTCTTTTTCAACAAAGTCAATATTTTCTTAATTACGAAACCGTGAAAAATTCACGCGTAGGGACTACAGCTATAGGTACTGGCATGCCAACAAACGCTGTTAAATGACCCTTGGCGAATATTTTCTCGAATCGCTGGACCAAAACATGCAATTTCTATTACTGTAGACCAATTATATCGATATTTAAAATTTTGCGTTGGGTTATTTTAAAAAATTAGCGCTTTCGATAATGTGGTCGAGATGGTTCGATTTTTCTCGAAAAACCGCACGATATGATTTTTTGCTGGGTATGAAAGGGAGAAGGGAGGAAATATTAAGATATGAAAAGTCAATAAAATGAATTTAAAAAAACGAACTTGTTTCTAAAAAGGAAAAATAGCTTTGAGAGAACTTTTTTTCCAAGGTAAAAGAGCGATGTTAAAATTAAACCGATAAAGAGGATTTTTTTTCGAAATAAAAAAAGGAAGTGTTTTTCGTCGACTAATTAGTGCGATCAATTCATTTGACGAGTGTATTTGACATGAAAAAAAAAGGTCAATTTTAATATTATTTGATTACCAACAAAGTTATTTTTCCTTTTGAGAAATTCTATAAATAAAATAATTTATTCCCTCGAGTTTGAAAATTTCAGCAAACCCGAAGCACTTTCAATCTACGTATTTTTAGAACTGTTAAGAGTCAATTGAAAACCGAATATTTTTTTGCAAGGCTTTGACTTTCTGTTCGCAGAAAGTTTGTACTTTTTTCAGACCCAATACTTCATTTATTCACGATTTTGACGATTTTAATTCATATCACTGATCAATTTTTGAAAAAATCAATTAACAACGTACATAGAATTTTTACGAATAATAAGTAAAAAATTTATCATTTCACTTATCATTCGTATTATGAAACTCGAACATTTTCTTTTTTTATTTCTTACTACTGGCTCATTCCATGTCAATTCGAGCAGGTTTTGAGCTTGGGTCTTCCGAATGCGCTCAAATTTTTTTTACGGATTCCCCTCGATGGTCTAATGAAGGAATCACCGTCATTCCGATCCTAATCCTTCAGGGGGCGGGGTGGCCCTTGTAATTTTTGTACAATTGGGATTTTTTGCGAAATGGCTCAACTTTGAAGGCTCATATCTCCAGATTGGTTCAGTCAAAAATGAATCTGTTGGTGCAGTTTTGTAGAGAATTGAAAGGAAATTCAAAATTGGTAATCACATTTTGAAAAGTTCAAGACTGAGCTTTTGTGATGAAAGCTCAACTTTCATGATAATTACAAAAGCTAAGGGCTACCATTTAAAAATCTGAAAAAATTACTGTAAGAAAAACTTTTTATGTATTTTTCAACTAATTACTTTTCAAGATGGGATCTCAACACCCCTAGGGGGCACAGGGGTCCTCAATTTTGGTCAAAATTCAAAAAAATTGCAAAAATGAAGTAGCACATCGATTTCTACTAATTAGAAGGCGCTGAGTTCGAATATGTGCTCAGTTTTTTCACCCGACCCTACTGAACCCCCCTATCAACCCCCTTGATAAAGTAAAAATTCAAAAAAAATGAAAAATAACGTGTGACATATCGTTTGTTAGGGTTTTGGGAGCACTGAGTTCGAATATTTGCTCATTTTTTGGATTCGACCCCTAAGCGCCCCCCTAACCCTCCCAATTTTGAGAAACACTTGCAAAAAAATGAAAATATCGAGCGGCATATCGATTTCTGCTAATTTTAGGGTGCTGAGCTCGATTATCAACTTATTTTTCCGATCTACCTCCCCAATTCATCCTATTTTTTGTGGTTTAGGGGTCATCACCATTGATGTATGGAAGATTCGATTATCGATTTTTTGAGTAATTTATCGACTAGATTTGAGGTATCGCCTGTTTAACAATGTTACATGAGAAAAAATCCAAGCTTAATCGTTTTTTAATTGATTTTTTTTAAAAACTTATTAACGATTTTTTTTCAAATGCTCATTTTATTCATTTTTTGAAAACGTTGATTATTAATTTTTGCACCAAAATGGACCCATTTTCAATGGATTTTCCTGGTGTAAGCATAATAAATTCAATCGCTCGAAGTTCAATGAAAATAAAAAATAGATTAATTTAATGGATTTTTGAAAGAATAGATAATAGATTTTTCTACCGAATCGATTTTCATGCTAAAATCGATTTTAGATTTTTATATCAAATTCGATTTTTAGATTTTTATACCAAAATCAATTTTTATACAAAATCAATTTTTGATTATCATAACCGAAATTGATTTTCGATTTTTATACAAAATCAATTTTTGATTTTTACATCAAGGTCAATTATGGATTTTTATAGCAGAATGAATCAATAATTTTCACGTCGAATTCGATTATTATAAATTTTCATGACAGAATCGATTATTATTGATTTTTTGCAATATAATCGACACGATTGATTTTACAAAAAATTAATAATATCAATACATTTTTGAAAAAAAATCAATCTTTGATTTATTCATTCAACAAAAATACTAAATCGAAATAAATTGACCCGATTATCGATCAATTGACAAAATCGAATACTTGATTTAGGAAAAAAGTTAAATACCTAATCAATTTTTTTTAAAATTATAAAACAATCAATTTTTTTCAAATCGTGATTAATTTTGAAAAAATGTTCTTTTTACCAATCATTTCAATCGATTTTCGAGGACGCCAATTACTTGAAAATCAATCGCTTATTGTTCGATGAAAATAATCAATCTATTATTTTATATTAAATTTCCGGCGGTCGATTTCCAAGAATGTCATGATCAATTTTCACAGAAGTAAACATAAACAATCAACTTTCCAGAAACAATACGTACTGTCAATAAATTAAATTGCTTGTGTTTTAATCAAAATGATTGATCGGTCATTTTTCACCATTAAAATCGATTTTCGAGATCTTCGATTTTTGATTTTTTTACAAAATTGAATATACGATTTTTAAACAAATTTTAAAAAAATCTTGATTAATTTGCGTAATTAGCCAAAATTTAATCCAAATGATGATGATCGAATTTTGAATACTCGACTACTGATTTTTAGTCCATTTGTACAATGAATTTTTCAAGAAAATCTCGATAGATCAAGTTGTTTATCGTACACCCAAATTTATCGATCAATATATCTCTCCAGTTAATTCTGAAAAAACCTAATCCATTTCTCGAAAGAAAAAAATCAACTGCCCAACTTTATTTACTCATGTTTTCAATTCGAAAATTTTAAACTCTTGCATAAAACATTTCTAAATGAACTCATTAATCAAATCCGTAAAAAAAATGAAAAAAACCCACACCGAAAAACATCATTGGATCAAAAATCGACGCAATCAAAGAAGAAAACCATTCTCGCCTCTTGCCCTCCTCCCCAACCAATCTAAAATCACTAAAAATCCTCCAAAGAAATCCAATAAACTTGCCAACTCGAGCGTAAAAATTACTCTCAACACTCGAATACAACACACGTGACAAAATTATGTCAAAAATTGCATAACCGAGACTTCACCTCACTTCTCCCTTCATCTCCGTCCTTGATACGCGAGAAAAAAAATTCCAACTATGCGGTAATATCCACGTACGGCGAAAATTTCAACTCACCTAATAACAAAACCTCTTTCATCTCGGCGTAAAATTTATTTGTAAGACGACATCGAATACCCAAAACCGCATTTTCTTACTGGGACTAAATTTTCGCCTCGTCTGTGAAATTCTGGATGAATCTGCGTTAAAATACGCAACGCAGCGGTTCGTCTGCTTGGAACGTGATTATTTGCCACAATTTCGCGAACCAAAATCTTCTTAAAGTTGAAGAGGGAAATTCGTTTCAAAAATTCATAGGCAGGGTTTTAATTCCGAACGTAATCGAGAATCGAAGGTCATTTCTGACCGCGTTTTCGGCGACCTCTCTAAAATTCGTGTAATTTTAATGAGAAACGAGCTCGCCAGTTCACTTATACTCGTAATAATCAAATGAGGTAGCAGAGAGGGAACCGCAAGAAACGCAACGAAATAGATTCCATCAATCCCTCAATTTATTCGTTGAATAATATTTCAACGTGTATGGTAACTAATACAATATATGTTTTCAAAGTGTCCATCAATCCCAAATGATTTCTACTTCGTACTATTTTCAGAACTTTTTCAAACTGAAAATTTTAAATTTTCAGTTTTTTATGGCTGCTTCTCTTCAAAAAAAAAAACTTGCTAACCCCTCCAAATTTTCCAATTCTGATCACTAAATAAATAATCAAAAGAAGGGGAGAGGGAGAGGTTTGCGAAAAAAAGAACTTATAAAATACTGAAAATTATCAGTAATTCGCTAAACAAAAAATTGAGCTCGAGTGAGCAAGGACAAAGATTTTCGAAGAGAAAGACAACCAAATGCTAAAATGTCATCATTTTTTCCAACATCTCAGTTATCAGAGGAACAGGAAGTCCACAACATTTTAGAAATAATTTTCCATGACTTTTCCAGGTTTTTCATACCAATTTTTCGAAGTTTTCCAGATTTTTTATATAATATTCATGAAGCATGGAAGAGGGGGAAATTTTTTCGCGTGATGTACTTACAATCCAAAATTGTGCAGAAAAATGGTATGGAATGCATCATGCTGTCTAACAATTTTTTTATTCAAAAATCGATACTTCTTACGAGATTTTTAGATACTTTTTTCCCGTCACAAAAACGATTCAAATTCAATTCTAAAAATTTTGACTCCCCCCCCCCAAAAAAAAAATTGAAATTTGAGTTTATTACAAAATAAATTTCAAATAAAAAGGAAAAACTATTTCAAGAAAATTATTAAGTTTTGAAAAATGAAACAAATTATGTAAAGGTGTTACCAAATTACTCAAATGAAAATTGGGATTTTTCAGGACTGAAAATTTAAAAACTTCTTCACAATAACAATGTATTGCTGTCTACCCTTCCCATCCACCCACCCACAAAAATACACGTGCCTCAAATTTATAAATCCATGTAAGCAATTTTTCGGCTCACCTCAGTAGACAAATAAAAAATCGATGAGGAAGTAAAATATCAATCATTTTGTAAAAATATATCATTTTTCCTCATTGAGAGTTTCCAAAACGTGACAAATAATTTCGAATTCTCTTCCATTCCCTCTCTTTTTTCACCCCTCTCCCCAAAAAAAAGAATACATTTTAAATGAATTCTGTAGAAAAAAATAGTGTAAAGTATATACCCCTCGAGGAATTTTTTTTTTTTGAAAAATTCATATTTTAATGGATAAAGACACCATAGGCGGAGATAAGGAGCATGAGAGGGCTCAAGCCCCTCCATGTTGAATTCCCCCTGTCATTTTCATGTATATGTTTCACTCAAAAAAAATTCGCAAACACCTAATTCTCAAGGAATAAACTATCAATATGTGACGAATTTCCTGCTTTTTTCAAGTTACTAAAATGGTTTTTTTTGATGAAGAAAATAATTAGGTGCTTACTAGTAATCGATCAAAAACGATCCATAATTATCGATTGTTGAAACATAATTTTTTTCAAAAATTCGGTCAATCCTGTTTTACCATGTACTGTAGCAAAAAAATACGAAATTTTGTTTTAAAAAAACTTAGAAAATCACGAAATTTGTACACCAAAGAAATGGAATTTTTTCAAACAACAAACTACGTAAAAAACGAATTATTTTCTTTTTGAAAATCATCAATTTTTTAAATTTTAGCCCTCGCTTCGATCGGGCATATGAAAATAAAAATATATTCAAGAATGAAAGGTTGAAGATTTCGCCTCCATAATAATACTAAAATTTGATTTAGTAAAGAAATGAATAAATTCAACTTTTGAATTCCTGTTTCTTCAAAAAATTTTGCCCTAGCTTCGCTCGGACTGGATAACTTTCATTTTACACAATTCATCCTCAAAATTATGGTATGAACCTTCTTTCCTTCCATTGATTGTTCATATTGAGAAAAGATTGAGTAAAAAACTTGTAATGATAAGGATAGAAAAATTTTTGAGAGGGTCGAAAATGAACATTTTTTCAACTGGGGCTCAAGCCCCCTCCCCCTCCCCCTCCCCAAAGTTACGGTTCGTCTCCGCCTATGAAAGACGCGCATTTGAATATCAATTTTTAGTACACCACGATTAACAAAAAATATTGAATAAAAAAATTAGTCAAGAGATGCAACAATTTGACCCGAGCGAGCAGAGCGAGGGTGAAATTATTCGAAAAATTTATTTAAAAAGAAGCAAAAAATTATTCTATGTTGACTTGATTTATCCTTCCTTTGGATTTTTAAAAATTTTCAAGGAAAATTCCATAATTCCCCAAATTTTCTAGGTTTTCCAGAAAGTGAACACTCTTGAGACAGTAATTTATGGTTCAAAAAATAATTTCAATTGAATAGCAAAAAAAGGGGCAACACCAAAGTGAGGAAATTTCGGACTCTACTACATTTCAGGCAAAGTTCGTATTTTTTTTGGATTTTCAAACCCTGCAGTGGACACCTTGGTCTTGAATTATCAAAAATTGAAAATTTTAATTAAAAATTAGCCAAAAAAATATATCGTTTCTCGTTTCGTTCAAATCTATGTACGCAATATCGATTCGTCGCTCGAAAACAATACACAAAAGAACAATGCGGATGCTCTGCTAGCATCTCCTACACATAATGAATGTACTACGTGTATTGATGTCAATTATACCGCAGAAAACTGGCGGGCACTCGGTCAAGAAGGAAAAACGTCGTACAAGGGCACCGGGAAGACGACACGACAAAGCACGAGAAAACTGTTGGAGGCAACGCGACGGACGCGTTTCCCGCATTCGTTTTCATTTGCGGCGAAAGAATTGAAACGATGAAATTTTCACGTGTCCGATACCCTTCCCTACCCTGTCAGCCATCGCAAGACTATTAATTTCCATCGCAATAACGCCGCGTACAATACGGCAATATATACTTATTACGCATCTAAGTGGTAGTATTACGTACAGAATACGAATACAAAATATATAAACAGCGTCGGCTGTAGGACTTCGACATACTGCGACGTTTAATAATCATTCAACTCGGTCGTTCGCCTGCTTCGCAGTTTGCTTTGCTCAAAGAATGAGAGAGGTTCGACGTCGTATTGCGATATGCCTTCCAACGTACTTAAAATTATACAAATACATACGACGACGACGAACCATTACCATCTGACGACGACGAGAGGAAAAAAGAGACGAAAAAAACAATGAAACTAGGTAACACGAGTTTTATAGTATTTTTCTATATATCGATACACGAAGCGTCCGTCGGATCGTCTTTGTCCTCCTGGTCGTCACTTTCCATCGCGAAATATTGTATATTATCTCGATGGCCTATACTCGGAATTGCCATAAGACCACGCCATCGCCAATAGGATGGTATTCGTGGAAAATTTCGTCTATCGTGAAGCACGTATTGGAAAAAATGCTCGATTGGCTTAACGCGATTGCATTTTCACTTCGATGACGAAGCAGATTTATAGGTAGGTGTGTAATTTTGCACATGAAATGGAAAACGATTGAGGAAAATGCGAGTGGGTGTGATGATCGGATGAATTATTAAATGGTTGTCGGTTTTTTTCCATCGATTTTCTTGACCTTTTTTCAAGAATTACGATTTTCTTGATTTTTGCGAATTTTTGTACTGAATTGCAGGGATGAAAAATTGAAAACCAGCATCGAAAAAATTTTCATTTCGATTTGGTTTCGGTTACGGTTACAGTGCTGGTTCTTCAATTTTTTTATTGAAGTAATGAAGCAAAAATCAGAAAATCATGAAATTTTACCAATTTCAGAACTTGGAGTATTCTAAATTTTTAGTAAACTGAAAAATCGAAATACCTATTTTAACAGTTACTTTCCTAGTTTTCTCAAAGATACGAGAAAATGACTGATAATGTGACAAATTTAGATTGAAAAAGAAAAATGTGAGATTACGAATTACTAAGATTTTGGAAGATGAATTTTCAAGCTTGAAGTTGAACAAAACATTTTCACATTTATTTTTCTCAATATTATTTGACAAAAAAAAAACATCTGTAGGTCAAAAAATGAAAAATTAAACGAAACGAAATATTTGTCCGGTTTCGGCGGTACTTGCAAAATTGACATTTGTCTCTGCAGAATTAAAATTTCCGATTTGATCAAATTACTTGATGAAAACACATTTGTAAATTTGCAAAAATCTTAATTTGCAAATTTTTTTCTTTGCAATAGAATTTGTTGTAAGATGCTTTTGATTAATAGCTAATAATTCATTAATTTCATATTTTTTGATAAACTATGTCCGGTCATAATTTTTTCCTAATCGCATACTTGAAAAATACGCGTGAATTTCAAATTAGTTCCAATACATCATTTTATTTAGCGTGTGAAATCGTGAAAATCTTTTCGTTTCGCTCATAGTCAGAAGATAATTTTTAACTTGAATGGCAAAATTTCCAATTATTTTTCTAATTTTTTGAAAACTTTTGGCTGATTAAACACGATATTTGATTTTTTGGTTTCATTATTTAGCATAATTGAAAATTAATCTCTCAGTTCGTATTCCAGCATTTGAATTTCGTAAAATCAATTATTTTTCAAATAATTTTTTGAAAAGCAATTAGCTTAAATAATTAGCGGTGAATTTTGCAGATGCAAGTAAAAATTCCTTTTTTTCAATTAAAAGCTAAATCGCTTCCTGGTTGTCATAATTTTTTTCCTAATCGCCATACTTGAAAATATACGCGATTGAATTACTCAATATTAAGGTCTTCTTAAGTATGTATGTATTATCTATTAGGGAAAAATCGAATCCAAAATCGATGCAGTTTTTTTGAAATCCTCGAACAGAATTATTCATCACATCCAATGTAAAATCAATAACGTGTTTTGATAAAACATCACGTAAGATATAAAAATTAGTTCATCAGATTGCAGTGAAATGAAACTGACACGCAGTTCTAATTAATTGATTACGAATATTCAGTTAATTATAGATCAGTTTTACTTCAGCATAATGCATAAACAATTAATCATTTTTGAAAATAGAAAATTCATTTGAATTATGAAGAAAAACAATGAACTGCATTTTTTGATCATATTTGAAACTTCTTTCTATCATCAAGCAATCGTAAAATTCATTTTTTTGATTGTTTTAATATTTTGATTTGAAATTATTGTGAAATCATATGATCCTAAATGATAAATATCTATTTTTGATTTTTATAATTGAAATTTTAATTTCATTCATATCGCTGAATTTTTTTAATTTCGCAGACAGAAGAAATCTCATTAAGATCAATTACATTTTTAAATTGATTAATCGAGAAAAACTAGCAGGACAATCAGTGAAAATAGACTGAAAAGTCAGTAAAATTTATGAAATTAGTGAAAAATCATGAAAATGGGCTAAAAATTTGTGAATTTTTCTGTACAATAATTCTAACAGTTACTTAGTAATTTTTTACTGATTCAGAATGAGATTGAGTAGGTAAAAAAATACTGGAGAAAAAAAATCACAAGTCCAAGATTTAATTAGTTTCAAATTAAATTTAGAATTTCTTTTAAATTCTGTAGTACCATAAAAATTATCAGATGCTTTAAGCACGTAAATAAAAGATTTTTCAATTTAAAAAAAAATCATTTTGAAAGAAAAAAATCAACTTGAGAGTTGATAATATTTATTGTAAATGTTCAAAATATCAAAAAATAGGAATAAACAGAACACTTTTTCTACTCACCAGAGAAATTTCCGAACTAACATTGAAATTTTGGCCCGAAACAACATGTACATTGAGGCAAAGTTAATTTTTCTAATTTTAATGAATAAAAATTCAAAATTATCCACGATCTTATAAAATATTAAAATTTGATTCGATCAATTTGGTATAAATATAAAATCCTATTTATATACGACCTCTCGAATCGATTGGAAGTCATTTTAAGCCGATTTGGAGCCTTCAGAAAATTTTTCTTTTCTCCAGCTTTGTAAAACGTTCATTTTTTTTTATTTTTGACCCAGCAGCCAGGAATTTTAGAAAATTGAGCTTTATTCGATAAAGTAGATCACCAATTTGAAAAATTCCTAGACAATAGAAGCTGAAGTTCATTTGTGCCCTTCTTGGAGGACATTTTTCAAAACCGAAGGAAACTAAAATTTACTGAAGATACTCGATCGGCTAAAAACAGCTTTCCATCGATTCGAAGTGGTCGAAAATAGGGTGCAAATCATATTTCGACGTTCTACCTCAAAAGGTACATTTTCAATGGAAATATAATATGTTGGAGAAAAAAATGAATTTGGCCCAAGGGATACTGAATTTTGGAAAATCGTACTTGAAAGATTAACAAGGTTATCAACACGAGTAATCCAAGTATATAAATTCTCAAGTTTATTTGAGCCTTTTTATGGACTTTTTTTCAAAGCTGGAAAATGCTAAAATTTTTCAAGACTCCAGATCGGCTCGAAACCGATTTCAGAACCACGAAGCAATTTTGTATTTTCAAAAATTCGTCAGAATTCGAAAAATAAACTCAACCACGACTGAAATTTTTGAAATGGGTTCTCTCTCATTTATAAATCAGTAAAAATGATCGAAAATCACTGTAAAACACTTATAATTGCAGCAAAGTAATAAATCAGTGAAAAAAATTCACTGCAAGTAAACAGCGAAAAAAATTGCAAAAAAATCAATAAAAATTCACTGGAATCAGTAAAATATCTGAAATACCTACTTTAAAAAATCAGTAAATTTTTCAAAAACGGTCAATTTTTTTGAAGAAATTCTTGGAAAAATTAGCGAAAATCCGCTGAAAATCAAAGCATTTAGTTGATTTTTCCTGTGCTGCAATTCTGACTATTCATCAGTGACTTTTCACTGATTTAAAATGAGAGAGTTCTTCTTGGATGTTTTTCCAAGATATTTTGGTTTTGGCCCAAAATTATACTGTTGGTTTCGATACTTCCCTTTTCATCGATCATAACTCTCAAAATTCACTCACAATCAGACCTAGCTAAAAATAAAAATAAACTAGAAATGGGTACTTTCAAATTCAAACCTCATATGCTCCTGATTATATGTATACCTTAAAAGACATTTTTTTCGAGATCTATTTCTAATCCCGCTTCACACATCTTGCTTTCATATACCGTTTTTGAAAGAAAATAAATATTTCAATCGCAATACATAAAGAATACTTTTTCACACAATGCATTAAAAAAAACATATCTGACATTTTAAAATTACAAAAATTTTCAAGAAATGAGTTGTTTAATTTCTCCCCATCCCTCCTCTCCTATTTATCAAATCAATGTTGAAATTATTTAAATTTCTCTATATGATATCTTCACACGAGAATTAACCAAGAATAACTAGCCTTCAATAATAAAAAGAAAGTGGTTTCAAATTTACAAAATTTCTCAAAAAATTACAAAATTCTGAAATTCTTTACAATAAGCTTTCTCATAGAATTAATTTTAATAAAAACTACCTAATTCTGAAAAATAAAGTTAATCTTTCTTCCCTCCTCTCAATGAGACTTGAGAACGTCTGAATTTTGTTCCTTTGAAAAGGAATCGCATTTGACTCATTTTAAGAAAGAAGGGGGGGGGGGGGGGGGGGTATTCTCTTCGAAGTTATTTTCTGTTTAAACAAATTAAACTGAAAAATTATTTTTAAATTTAAGAATATTCCTTTTTTTCAAAATTGAGGCGACTTGAAGCTCTCATATTTTTCGTTTAGAAGCAACCGTGAAATTTCATCATTGTAGTTTAATTATGAGAAAAATCACTTTAGGGAAATCAAATGAAAAATTTTTCACTTTTTTTCAATATTTAATATTTTTCAACTTTTTTGTGGGAATTTAAAGTCAATAACTAGATTTAACCAATTAACCACCATTGAACTTTGATTAGGTGGGGAAAAATGAAAGTTGAACAAACAACTTTGTAGAATATAAGGGTACTTTTTAAAATTTAAATACAAGAGCCATCCTGCATGATGAAATTGTAATCTGAGACCTTTTAAAACGAAATTAGGAAGTATGCTCTCCAAATGAAATGAACACATAATCTTTTCATTATTCCCTTACATTCAATTTTTCGAGGTATGTATATTTACATATAAAATTTCGAGCAAAAAGGAAAAATGTTTTGATTTTTCAAATCGAATTTCGCCTACTCAAAGGAAAATTTTCAATTTCAACCACCATTTCATAAGAAATAAAATGAAAATGCTGACACACAATCCCATACCTTTTTTTTTCATCGTACCATTTATGTTTTTTAAAAAAATAAAGAAAAAAGAACAAAAAGGACGCATTTTATACCTAGTCACCTACGCAGGTACCTCACTCGTACGTACGCCTTTTCCCGGGCCATTTTTCTAAATTCTACCACCCCGATAACAACAGCTTATAAACATACACCAACACGAACGTGACACTGGCACACGAAACCCAGCTATCCTCCACTTAGGTCATCCCTTCCGGTAGGATGCATCGAGCCAAGGTAGGCAGCATTATAATCGCGAGCCATTGAAAAAACACCAGCATCGTGGGTCGCCCCCGCACCGCCCCCATTGTGGGAAAAAATCCGGTGGAAAAGGGGGGTGAATCCGAATCGAAATTTTCTTTACGTCATGACATTGGTTAAGGTTATCCGCCCCCGCGCTCGGCTCGCGTAATTTTCCAAATTTACCGCACTGTGCTTCTCTTTCCAGTCACAATACGTCGGCGGACCTTGACACGAATAAAAGTCGACTCGAATCTACCCTTTCGATCTGGCCGCGTACGGTTGTTCTTGAATTACGCCAGTGCCACAGTATCTCGGGAGCACAGCTTTGCTTTATGAATGCGCCAAACAAAGATACTCGACCGGAGCATAGCTAGAGAGTGAGGGAAAGGAGAACCTCCACCATGTATTCGCGGCGTTCTCTCGAATAACGACGCGAGGCACAGTATACAAAAACCATCGTCGTCCTGCATCCCATAATACGCTCTGACCCAATTTCCACGACGCCACTAATCGATAAGGTCCCGCGTGTACGCCGCATATACACACAGTATGCAATTTTATACGCCGTTTTAATTTTATATATTATCATATTCAACTTGATGCCACGCCGTCGACGAATATTGCAGGTATATAAGGTAAACCGATATTCTACACAACAATATACCCCCATAATGTACACACAGTGTACTCGAGCTACCGCACGAGCTCGTAATACAAACACTCCGCATACACAGAGGGACACAGAATAGAGAAGAGATATCCCTTCCACCCCCTGCGACACCATCATCCCTCGAAACGTCGTTCAAACTGCTGTAAAACTCTGGAAATTCGAACGCAAAATACACCGTAATCTATTTCTCGTTTACTTCGAGGTAGATTGTACCAACCCCCCCCCCCCCCCACCAATGCATAGCATTTCCATCTAGCAACCAATAAGAAAAATTCTCAATTTCCACTCGAAAACGTACTAGCACCAACGACGAGTAATGGGTCAAAAAGGAGCAGGGTTAAGAGAAAAAAAGATACCTCGAAGAATTGGCTTTTTCAAGGGTGAGATCAACAATTTGTGAAATTCATAGACGACATTTCGACGTGAAATTCCAATCCAACGATGTAAGCTTGTGAAAAATTTCCCTACGAGTACGTCAAAGTTTATAGGTGGTTTGAAAAAAATTACCAAGCACGAGCTCAATTTTATATTACGAAATAAGAACACAGCACGAATGTCGAATTTCAGTCGAGACTCGAAAACCTTGCTGAGAAATTTTTTTCATCTATTTTTACATCATCGACCATTCAAAGAGTATACAGGCACGTGGCGTTTTTTTCTCTGTTTTTATTTCGCGTCGATATTTAGGTAGAAATAGGTACTCGTGGTTTGAAGTTATTTCAAGCTCGAGTTATTCAACTTTTCGACGGATTATGAAATTTTTAATAGAAAAAAGCACCTTTGATAATTAGGGATAATTTTACGAGAAAATGTTGAGAAAAAGTTTGGTTTTTATAGAGGAAAAATTTCCATTAGTGAATTCGGTATTTGAAAATGACTGAACTTTGGTGTCGGGCGAATAGATCTTTTATGGAGAGAAAAGTTGGAAAATGTTTTACATAATCGAAGTAGGTAAAATATGTAATTATTTCCACCATTTTTCTTTCCATTTGCTTCGTTTTGAATGAAATTTGAATAAGAAAATCGTACGAGTACAATTTGTCATTCGGTGAGGAAAATTATTTTCGAGACCTAATCAGAGAAGAACTGGGGAACTAAAAAGGGGGAGGGCAAGTGAAAAATAAAAAGGTGTATCGTTTGGTATGAAATTTTCATTTTATTTCAATCTAGACTTCATTCAGTTCGTTTTTTTTCAAAGCACTGATCTAATCCTTCCCTCATCGAGATTTATTTTCCACCATCACTGTTTCAATATCCTACTGAAATGGAAATATTTTGGGGCTGACATACATATCCCAAACTCATGGATTTTAATGATTTTTGAAAATTTTCAAAAAAAAAATGATATTAGTTCAAGTGGAAGTCGCTGAACACGAATCCGGTGCCCCTTTTAGAATCGTTAGAAAAATGGCAAAAAGTGAAAATGAAATTAAGACGACGCATAGATTCAAACGAACGTTAAATTCATGATTAGGTACTGATTAAAGTCCTCGAATTAGTAAAAAAAAAAACTTTTTTGCAGTTTTTGGACTATCTGGGATTTGCCTCCAAAATGGTATTTTCTCTGAGACAGCGTCAGCAATGAATTCTCTGAGTTCAACCCCCCCCCCCCCACTCTAGATCGTCTATTTCATGATAAACGTAATAAATAGTTGAACGATATTTCTCAAAAAAAAAAAAAAACTTCAAAGACTTCATATATCACCAAAAAAGAACCAAAAATTACTTCTCATTTCTAATTTTTTTTACATTTTCAGATGCGATTAAATCTGCCTTGAAGTAAAAAAATCAATTTTGATCTGAGCTATTGTAACAAATACATATCTACGAATTTGAAGGAAATTGCATTCCAAGCACCCCTCTTCCCTCCACTAAAATATACAACAATTTCCAAACATAATTTTAAAAAATTTGAGATGAATACCATTTATCAAATAAAGTTATTTTTATGGTTTTAGGACAGCTTTAACCTCCTCCTCGTCTTTAACACTTGAACTTGTGTAAGTATATAAATTCTTCAAAATGGAAGAAAAAATGAATCAGGTTGTTCGAGTAATTTTACATTCACAATGAATGAGTCAATTAAAAACAAAATTTAAAAATTTAAAAATTCCAGAGAAAAATTCAAATGAATGAAAAATTTTTATAATATTTTGACGTTGATATGGAATACTTCCAAATCTCAAAAAAATATTGAAATTTCATCAATTTTCACAAAAATCATACATTAAAATAGCTCATCTTCATGAGAAATAAAATGGAAACGGGGGGGGGGGGAGCTCTAAAAATTAGAACACATATATTTGACTCGCACAGAAATTTTCTGATTTTAACATCTCAAAATGGCATTTTTTCAATTTTTCAAACTAAAAAACATGGTATTTTTTCGTAATAAAAAAATTATTTTTTTTACACATTTTCTCATTCAACCCGAATTTTTTCGTCTAATAATGCTATTTATTCTTCTGAACTCACGTCAGCTGGATGCTGTCCTAACCTCCTCCCATTCTTGACAAAAGCTGTGAAAATAAATCGCATCGATGACGCTTTGTTCCCTTTTGAAAAATTTCAACAAAACTTGAAATAAAATTCAACTTTGAATAATCAAGTAAAATTTTTTTCATAATAATTTTTCAGTGAGAATAAATTTTAATTTTTAGTTTTTTTTTAACAAAAAAATTTAGAAAGGGATTTTGGAAACTTTTTGATGAAAATAAAAAAAAATGTACCAATTTCAAAAAAAGAGACAAGTCTTTGGAAAACGACCGAAGTGCTTGGGATACCAGCTGGTGCTGAAGCTTCTATCAATATGTATGTAATTTCAACAAAAAAAAGAGGGGTGAAAAATTGTTGGAGCTTGAAAAAAATTCAAATTAAACCTATGTCCATCTAATCAATGTCTCAAATCCCAATAAAAATTTTAGAAATTCTACGTTCAATTTGTAAAGGAATAAGATTACAAGAATTGCATAAATGCATTGATTTTGGCTGATCGTTAGTTAAAATGTCAGATTGTGATATATTTTTTACATTACAAACATTTTCAGATTTCTTTTTGATTTTTATTGAATTCTTCTATAATTCTTTTTTTATTGAAATCATCACCGACTTCGAATTGAAATATCAAATTTAAACCTTATTGGTATCAATCTTTTAAAAAATCATAATTTTTTCCTCAAATTTGATATTCCAATGAAAACTATTTGAAAAATTTAGAAACTCACTTGAGTTGAATGTGGTGTCCTGACCACGTAATGTTTCGATCGTTTCACACCATTTGGTACATTTCTTTTATACAATACGAATTTACTTCTTCTTCTGCCTCGATCTCCATTTGGCAAATGGCCGTTATATCTGCAAAACAAAATTCATATTTAATTTACGATATGTTTTCCCCAACGCCATGCCATTAAGCTTGCAGGCACAATAACCTACATATACTACATATAAACACACTATAAAAGCACTTTGGAATGAATAAAATAAAATAGAGAAAAAAAGTGGGAAAAAACGCTCGCGCCATTTCCTTAATTTGAATAATTTAAAGGGTAAACGGGCGTGAAAAGAAAAAAGCTGCTAACAAATTACGTCGGTTAAAACCTCGATCACGCGAACTTTTTTGATTCCAATAATGAGATAAGCGAATAATACACAGAGCCGTGCAGCGTAACGGTTTTTAAAAGTATATATCCGCTGCGTCAGCTCTTTTTTTTTTTGTCACCCAACATTGGACGATATTGCAGTGTTAAAATGTGTGTAATGTGTATCATGGCCAACTATAGGTTGGGAAAAATTTCCGATTCGATGAAGTTTTGGATTTGGCATCGATTCGATATACATTATAGATAACTTACAGAGATAGAGATATAATTCCAATAATCATTATTTAAAATGGATGCGTGTACGTTGCCCAAATAGAGATGGGTAGGTGTAGGTAGTAAAGTTTAATGTTGGTATTGGGTTATACCGAATCGTGAATTATTTGGAATTGTACGATTATTATTGTAGGTATGAGTATTATTCACAGCTGATACATATAATACGGTAGAATTCTTACGGTGTCGTTTTGAGAATTATGGATATTCTACGAAATAATATTTCAAGGAAAAGATGTCGTGGAAGAAGCTGAATAATTAATTAATCGTGATAAATTCAACGTACGTTTAATATTTACTCGCAGGATCTAATTAAATCCCAAAAATCAAGACTTTCAACTCTCTCAATTAGGTACCTGGAAAATTAATTTCAACCTCCCTCCTACTCGTTCACAAATTTGAGAAACATCAAAGGAACACCGAAAATTTCATTGCTTTTTTTCATGACCAACATTTTTTTTTTAAATTCAGAAGTATGATTACTCAACTGTTATTTTATTATGACTTTTTGAAATATGAAAATGTAGGTTTATTATCTCTGATAATTTTTTCGTAACTTCCGAAGGTTTTTTTTCATGACTTTTATTAACAAAATTTAAATATAAAATTTTTCATCAATTTTGGTGATTTTTCAAAATAAAATTAACAAATTTCCAAACAAATAATTTGTATGTAGTTCCGAATAGGAATTTTGACCTGGATGACATTTGAATTGAAATCGTGACTTTTTCGTAATTTTTTCCCCATTTTCAAATTTCTAAACCAAAATCTTGGTTTTGACTTTTTTTTCAATTAAAAAAGACTTTTTCACGAATTTTTTAATACAAATTTTTGATTTATCAAGATTTTTTTTGATTTATTAAGAATCTTTTTGATAAAATTCATCGAGTACATTTAAATTATTGGGACATTTCTGAACAAAATTTATAACTTTTAGAATAATTCACGGAGGCATATTTTCAAATATGGTGTTGATTTCAGCAAATTTTTCCAATTTTTTAGAAATTAAAAACCTATTTATTAAAGCTTAGTAGAATTTAAACGCTTTTGAACTCATTTTAAAAATTGAAAAACTCAATTTTAAAAAATAAGTCAATCTCAAACATGAAAAAATAGGTTTAAAAACAGCGCAAAATAAAGTTTTTAGACGATAAATTTTAATTTTTCATGAAAAATTTTGATGACGCATTTTCAAATTAAACATTCCTTAATAGGTCATAAAATCATGTGGGTATAATATCGTTTCGTTTTTTCTCCTAATATATAATTTTCCAGATATTTTGACATTAGAATTTTTCTACGAAATTTTCCACACTTTTCCCATCACATCAAAGGAATTGAAGATCCTCTCCACTAAAAAAAAATGGCTTCAAATCAATTTCGAAGAATTCTCATCTGAAAAAATGGGTTTACAATGTGAAAATTCTTGATGTTTTCTGTTGAGAAAAAAACTTGACTTATTAGCATTTAGCTTGACCTGTTTGCATGACTTTTTTGACTTTTTTTTATGGGTCACCCCTTCTCAAAAAAATTAATTTTTACGAAAAACCTCAAACAAATATAATTTGAAAAAATCGCCATGAGTTCTTGAATTTAAATTACGAACAAATTCAAATGAATATGATTGAAAAAAAAAAACAAAAAAACACAATGAGCTCTTTTTTGTTTAAATTATTTATTCAGGAATGAAATTTTTTTCAATTTTTGAAAAAAAAAAGCTCGACCTTCAAGTCAAAAAGCTTGACTATGTATAACTGGTTTGACCTCTTGGTCAAAAGCTTGAATTAGCTTGACCGTGAAACACCCCGTACTTATTTCCAAAAAATAATTTTTTCTACCTTTCCAATTAAAAATTTCAAGACATTTTAAAAATTTGTTGTTTTTTTTGCTATTAAAGCCAAATTTTTTCCAATTTCTGAGTTTTTTGTTTTTCTTGTTAGTAAACACCTTGTAAAATGATTTTGTGTTTAGACCTCTGCTAAAATTATTTTTAAAAAACTTCATCAATACAACAAAAAGTGAATGAAAAATGAACGAGTATTAAAAAATTTCAAATTTGAATATTTAAAAAAAAGGAAACAAATTTAATGAAATATAGAGGACTTTTATGCCACATACAGAATTTTTTTAGTCAGATAGAACACCTTAATGACTTGAACAAGAAAATCACTCGAAATATGAATGCTCCAAATTTTTATGGTAGATTTGTGCATCTTTAAGGACCTTAATTACAAAATTCGAATTCACAGGCTCAGATCCCAAAACCAAAGGCCAATAGGTACCCAAAGCTAAATAGAGAAGCTAAAATTTAGAAGTGTGATGGATAATATCAATATTTTATAAGGGGTAAAAAATTTCCTCCTTTTTTGTTCACTCTGGGCCAGTTCAGAGCCCTCTCCAAAATGGCACTCCCCCTCTCCCAGTTTTTAGGGCCAGGGATCAAAAATGTCAAAAGGCAGTGTAAGTAGTATAGACACTCGTTTTTTCATTATTTATCATCAAAACTGTCGATTTTCTTCAAAAAAGTCTACTTTCATCAAAACAGTCAATTTTTAATTATTAAATTCACCAATTTTTATCAAAATACACGAGTTGAGCTATAATTTTAGGTACTATAAAACAAGTACCTAACTAAAGTTCAAACCGGTTCATTTCCATCAACACGTTCAATTTTCAAGAGAATTATTAGCAATTAACGTTGAAATTATACAATATTCTGAAGAAAATTCATAATTTTGCCTGATTTTTGAGGTAAGTTGAACAAAATTAATTTCTTTTTCAACAAATTGATTTAAAAATCATATTATTATTCAAAATTTGACTTATTCGACTTAAAAAAAATGTTAGATATTGAAAAAAATAAATAAATCGATTAAATAGTTTTGTGCTGAAATATTAAAATTTATGATGAAATTTCATAATAAACTTCAGGTTAGAAAGGTTTTTTTAGCCAAAATTATGACTCCCAGACCAAAAGAAAAATCATCTATGCTTTATTATTGCAAAATCAGAAAAGTTTTTTGACCAAAAAACCAACAAAATTATTAGAAGCCATATTTTCGTACCCCTTTTTTCTATATTTTTGAAAAATTGTGCATTGGCGAATTTTTGCTATCTCTACCGAAACCTTTTCAACGAACGACATTGCCACTCAGCTATTCCCCCATCTGGTCGAAAACAAAGGCAACCCGTGGCTTTTACTTTTCGCAACTTTTACAACTTTTTAATTAAAAGGCCATTACCCGGAATTTAGCTAGGCCATGGCTCTCATCTTGCTTTATTCCGGCGCTATTCATTCATTAACCGAACAGAATAATGTGTTTTCAGACCCACACATGACATACAACCCGACGATACATTCTGTTTATATAGCAACGAACTACACATAGAATATACTCGGTATCTGCCTCCTCTTTATGTTTATGTACCACCCTGGTCGTCCACCATATGCGACAAATTACCGCCACTGATAACGAAATAATCGTCGCAGTTGACATTTCCGATACACCACGTATTATACATAAATGACATACACGAACGATTAACCAGCGAGGAAAAAAATCGACACGCGTTCTCCTGAGGACGGTGCAATTTAACGTCGTAATTCGATCGCGAAATAGTAAAATTACGGTGTAATTTTTTCCTGCTGTTTTACCGAGAAATTTTCCTGTTGGATTTCTGCGAGTTATCGACAGCTCGGTGACGATGATTTTCTCGTATTTCCAATTAGACTCCCACATGTTGGTATTTTTTTTTCGAAAGCGAGGGCGTAACGTCGCGTCTTCGAGTACACAATTCGATTAGATTTGCGTGCTGGTTCGAAAATCGTTTCGTCACAACATATGGAGAAGAGATGAAAGGGCGAAAAAAAAGGAAAAGAGCACGAATAATGTAAATACCTCGGTAACGCAGCAGCACTGCAAAAAATATGTATTATGCGGGTTTAAAAACTCTATAATTTGAAAACTACTTTAATACAGAGCGATTCCCAAAACGCCAACGGTTATGTTTATAACGAGTGTTATTTGCATAAAAAAAACTACCACCGTCGTCGTCGTCAACCTATAAACCAACGAACGAATAAATAATCCGTAAATTATTCAACTTTCGAGCTTTAGCCGAAAATTTACCCCTGTCCTTTTAACCAATCAACGGGTCAATATTATAACAACGAAAACACATACCTACGCGATAAAATTATTCGGCTGTGGCTCGATCGCCTTCCCCCGCAATATTTCTGATCCTTTGCGAATAAAATGAACGAAAATAAAATAGGAATGGATAAACAATTTCCCTAAAATGCCATATCGCTTTCGTGTGTTATTTTCCAGGGATTGAGAGACCAAAATGAAGGGCGAGGGGAGGTTTATCGTGAAATTGATTCGAATCGTTACATATATGTATACGGTACGCGATTTTGTTTGCATAGAGATATTATAGTGTAGTTATCGCCTTTGTTTAAATTACCATTTCGAATCATTAATTCGGGAACAGCGAATTAAAATAATTAAATCGTCGGTTTCACAAATAAGAACCTTGCGTGCAGATTTGTGCAATTAGATTCGCGTTGAATTCATTTATCAATACGTTTCCCCCTTCCCCATTCCCTACATTGGTATATAATAATTTTAGGGGGGAAATATATTATGGAAAAAAAATGTTGAGTGGGAAAATCAACTGAAAAAAAATCGATTTTCTTCACCCGACAAAAGTTCTTACGTCAAATGACTTTTTTTTTTGTTATTTATTTTCAACTTTAAATCAATAGTGATGTTTTTATAAACATAGGTACTTAATTCGGTATTCGGTTTCCTGTTTACGTCGAATCACTTTTGTTTTCTTTCTTCAGGTCTAAAATCAAACCTTATATAATTTTTTCATTTTGAAAGTGACCAAAAATTTTTAAAAAGTTGATTGTATTATTTTCGAGAAAATTACATGTCCTTGGGATCTCTATCAGTCTTCACTTTTTATCAGGGCTACGAAAAGTTAAAAATAGAGAAAAAATTGGACGTAAAACTTTTCATTCTGAAACGAATAATATTATAAGTTTATTTTTATGCAAAACTATCAACCCATCAAAGTTCCAATTTCTTCGTTTGATTACATGTATAAAAACAGCACAGGATTTCTTGGGTTGTTTTAAAAACTTTTTTTATCCATTCAAAATGATCTTAATGTCGAATAAAAAATATTATACTCGTAAAATAAAATAGGTACATGAAAATATTAAAAAACTAGATCAATTTAAACCATTTTTTCAAGTTTTTATTTTGGAAAAAGATTGTAAATATACCTAATTTTAAGTTGGAACAAGATTTTTATAGGATTTGTATCGTCCCCTTCCCAATTCCTCCTGCTGTTCTCTCATATGTATTTGTAAGCCCAAGTGAAGTAATACCTATTTAAGTATAACGATCAAAAATTAGAATTTTAATCTTTTCGAATCTGAAAATTTTCACTTTATTCCCTCGAATATTTCTCACAAAAAGCCTGAATGGTGTAAGATCTTCAGCGGTTAAAAATCACAATTTGAAATACATTTTTTGGTTTTTAGAAAATTTTGAACGAAACCCTTTTTAAAGCATTTTATCTGGGCTCCCCTCATTTCCCTCTTCATGCTCCGCCTCCTTCTCCACTTTCTCACAGACCCAAATTCGCTTTCATTTTTAAAATATTCCAGTTAGAAAATTACCAATTTTGAAAAATATTCTGGACAAATTCATTTTTTGACCTTTTTCAAATTTATTTTCTTGTAAACAAAACAAGAAATTTTGAATACTTCTAGATGATTCTCCAAGATTTTTAGTATTTGTTTCGACTCCCTCCCCCATCCCCCTCCCCTAACTCAAAATAATTTCTCTAAAATTCGATTTCCAAAAATTTTCAATTTTAGAAAACTTTGTGGCTCAATGTTTTCTGGATTTTTTTTAGACATTTTTTCACCCCTTCCTCCCTCCTACACTGATTCAAAATTTCATAATTTTTCTTGGGACTTTTTCTGGGTTCGTTTAGAAATTGAACAATGCAATTTTTAGATTTTTCCAAATCCTCCTTCGATCCTCTCTTTCTATGACGATTCAAAGTTGATCCTCGAGAAGCAAGCCAAATTTTCATCATAGCAAATAAAAATCAGAATTTGAGAATTTTCGATTTTATGATTTCTAGTTTTTAGACAATTTTAGAGACAATTTTTTTTGCCTTTTCTCTGTATTTACCATTTTCCCACTCCTTCATCGGCTCAATTCAAATCAAGAAATTTTTGAATTTCTATAAAAAAAAATTTTTACACTCTTTTTACTTCCAAGATTTTTATCAGTAATTGAAAATTATAATTTATAATCATAAAATTTTTAATTCAAACAATTATCAATTTTTGAAAAATTCGGTACATAATTCTCAATTTTTTCAATGCTTGATAGAAGAGGGAGTCTTTAAATAAAATATTTCACATCATCGTCAATTTCCCAAAACGTGGGGAAGGGGGGAGTTGGGGGTTGGAAAAGAATAATTTTAGTGAACAGTGAAAAAATCAAATGTTTCACTGTTAAAACTATAATTTCTTGTACCAAAAATAATGAAACATTCTTTAAAACTATTGTAAATTTGTATCTAGTTTTCTTTACGTAAAACTGCCTTTCTTCCCCCTTCTACCCTCGCCCTCTTCCTCCCCTTTCTCGTAAAAATCCAAAATCACTCATTTTGCTACATTAAAATCCGTAATTTCGCGTAATTATTTCGCATTCTCGGACGTTTGTCTTCAAAAAACCCGTCACTTCGTCATTTTCAATAACAAGGTCACACGTCTTGTTACTTTTCAATCAACTTGAGCAAAAAAAAAAAAATTAAAATTACCGAAAATGAAACCGAATCGCCTGCAACTTCAGGTACAATCACGTCAGATTGAAATCACTCGCATATAAAAATTCATTTTACAGTATTTACCTATCAAAGTTATGTACATAGACGTACAATTCCAAATCATTTTAATAACCTTGGAAAGTCCAACGAAAAGAAACTCGAATTAAAAAACAATTAGGCACGTTATACAAATCATTAATCAATTACCTAGGTACATTAAAAACGCTCTGCTCGCAAACTCAGTACCCGGAGAACCCAACCCTACGTTTTTTTTCACCATTTTTAGAATTCTACCTTCAACTTTGATTTTAAAACCGAAGAGAAGTAGAATCGAAAAAGTGTTTAAAAAATCACAATTTTACTGTCAAAAAAGCTTCCATATGATGTCCAGAGTCTGTTGTAAAATTTCACCGCCCCAGCCACTATTGATTTCTGCGGGGGGGGGGGGGGGTCCCTCATGAGGAAGGAAGCTGTTTTGCCCCGATTTCACTCAAATTCTCGTAAAAGGTTATTTAAGTGTAGAAATACTTCTCCAAAAATTTTTAGCCCTCCTCGACCTTAGGGAGCTGAGTCACCACTTTTCAAAATAAAACGTTTTTGGCAAAAATGATAAAAAACGAGTTTTTTGATTTTTTCGGGTCATTTTTTGCTGAAAAAACACGATCAATTTTTCAAAAAGTAAAATTCCCAGGGTGGTTTGATAATTGAAAAATTCGTTTTTTTGTCATTTCCACTAGAAGTGTTCAACTTTAAGAAGCGATGGCTCAGCCTCCTGAGATTGAAGAGGACTGACATTTTTTGGAGTACTTCTACACTTAAATCACTCCTCGCTTGAATTTGAGCGAAACTGGTGCAAATAATTTTCTACTCCCTTCCCCATGGCGTCATGGTGTCTACTAGATCTGAAAAATGAAAATTTTTGCAATTTTCTGAATTTTTCTTGCCAGTTTAATGCCATTTTTATTGGTTTAACCGGTACTCCCAGTTGAGATAGGTGAATCGACCTAAGAGCTACTTTTTGAAACTAACCATCACACATTATTAAGGACTCCAAAAAATAATTTTAGGGAGCATTTTCCACCTCCCAACTCGCTCCGTTTCACCCCCCCCCCATCGATTTTTCTTCAAAAAATCACATTTTGGAACCTAATGAACCAAAAATTTTGAAATTTATGTGATATACTGGTGAAGTGGTAACCAACTTGTGAGAATTATTTCAGATTTTTTTGCACCGCCTTCTAGCCCCCCCCCCTAGAAACCTTAAAATCGCTCTAATTTCAAAACTAAAAGACATTTGAAAGCTCCGATGATATATTTGATTTCATTTTCGTACTCAGATGGTTCGAGTTATGCGAAATCGACACCCATATTGCCAACCTTATATCAACTCAAAATAGGGGTGAGGGGGCTAAAATGGGGTTCCGAAAGTCCGGGTCCCTCGAATATGATTTTATATCAATTTTAATGTCAGATATTATTGTAAATCTTATTTTTGGCGAAGAAAATTTTTTTTTGCTACTGTACGCGTAAAATGGGTAAAAAAATGAAAAATACACGTTTTTTATTGCTTGGGGTTTCAGTTTTTTTTGACGAACTTCCACCACTTCAAAATTTTAAAAATTTTTGTGGTGTACTTATGGATAATTGGCACTCATTTGGAGGAAAAAAATTCCATCGCCCCTTTAACCCTCCATTACGAAAGGAGGTTCAAAATTTTCAAAGAGGCATAACTCAGCGAAAATTTTTCCAAAAATTGGGGGATAAAATTTCTAGGATTCCTCTAAACATTTAAAGTTATATAAAAAAACGCGACATTTCTACATGTATTTGGCGAAAAACGTGAAAATTATGAAAAATCGAGGGTAGGTTTTTGGCTAGAATGCATTGCAAAAAAAATCTGAAAAATTCTCAAAAGTTTGTTACCTCTCCCCGTTCATATCATATAAATTTCAACATTTTTGGTTGCATGAATGACGAAATGAGTATTTTTGAATACAAAATCGCATTTTTCTCCCAAACCAAAAAATCTGAAAAAATTTGCATTATATTGTACCAAAGTAAGACCATATTTTTTTGTACTAAAAATAAAAAATGTATGTCTTTTAGTTTCAAAATTAATTAGAGCGATTTTAAGGTTTCTAACTTCTAAGTGGCGTTTTGGCTAGAAAGCGTGCAAAACAAAATTGAAAAAATTCTCAAAAGTTGGTTACCACTTCCCGATAGGGTGGTCCTTATTTATACTTGATGAAAAAAATGTTTTCGAATTTTTCTCGTACCCCTCCTCAAAGTTGTTCCTTTTTATGAGAAAATAATTCCTTGAAATTTTTGGCCCCCAAAGTTAATATTAACACGTGCCTGTAAGCCCCCCAAAATTCCAAAATTGAAAAAAATTGAAAAATACAGCGAAATTACTAAAATTTTAAATTTTTGTGCGAAACTCATTTTAACTATTTACCTTTTCATGAAAATTGGTTTTAGAAAATTTTTGATCCCCTTCCCTTACAAATAAGTGGTACCGGTATGATATTCAAACGAGCTAAACAATCGATAGGAGGACGTAACCCGGCGAAAAATGACATTACAAGCCTTTTTTACTGAAAATGGTCTAAGACCAAGTCCTGGGCACAATATAATCACCCAACCATCCCAAACCTGTTTTTATCCCCCTACAGTGGATCAAAGCCCCCCAAAATGGGTTTTTGCTTCTCCCTCTTCACATTTTAATTTTTGAGTAAAATTAGTTCAGTAGCTTTTCAATCTGCACCACAATACCTACAAAACGCATGTTTACAAATTTTTTTTAGCAAGGAGCCAAACCTCTAACCATCTTTTGGGGCATGACGTGAAATATGTGGATAAATTTTACCCACGTTTTTACCACCACTAGAAACACTTTTTCCATGCGGTGAAATATGTGTTTAATTTTTCATCCATGGATTTACCACAACTGGAAACACTTTTTCTACGAGGTGAAAGATGTAGATAAATTTTATCCACGTTTTTACCACCACTGGAAACACGTTTCCCATGTGGTGAAATATGTGGATAAATTTTATCCACGTTTTTACCACCACTGGAAACACTTTTTCCTTGTGGTGAAATATGTGGATAAATTTTATCCACGTTTTCACCCTTCTCTGAAATGAATTTTTTTATGTGGTGAAATATGTGGATAATTCTTATCCACGTTTTTACCACCACTGGAAACACTTCTTCTTTGCGGTGAAATATGTGGGTAAATTTTATCCACGGTTTTACCACAACTGGAAACACTTTTCCCTTGTGGTGAAATATATGGTTAATTTTTTATCCACGGTTTTAACACAACTGGAACAGCGCTGCCAACCTTAAGGATATATCCTTAGAGTTAAGGATATCCGAGGGTCGTGGAAAAATGTTGAGGATTTCTCTAAGGATTTCATGATTTTGAGGATTTTTCAAGGATTTTCGACCATTTTCGTACCAAAGTCGCCAAATTTCAATAATTATTTGAAAAAAATTGAAAAAATGATGAAAAATTCAAGTTTGGAAATTTATTAGCTAAGTACCGAAGCAACAAAAGTTTGTTGTAGCATATGTTCATGTAAAAATCCAAAAACTGAAATAAAAAAAAGCAAAGAAAGCAAACTTCACATCATTCATCATTTCATTTCGTTTTCGTTTTTTCAATTTTAATTTTCTAAAATTCAATTTTTGATTACAAATTACAAAAAAAGAAATGTTTAACGATCAGTCAGAGGGAAGTTGAACGATTGGTAATTGTTGAATGGTTCAATTTACGTCATTTGCGCCCCCTCTACTTCAAAAAAAAGTTGAGGATTTTAAGGATTTTTTGACGGACCAAGTTTTATTCGATATGAGGATTTTTTGAAATATCGGTTGGCAGCGCTGAACTGGAAACCCTTTTTCTATGACGTGAAATATGTGGATAAATTTTACCCACGTTTTTACCACCACTGGAAACACTTATTCCTTGTGGTGAAATATGTGGAGAAATTTTATCCACGTTTTCACCCTTCTCTGAAATGAAATATGTGGATAATTCTTATCCACGTTTTTACCACCACTGGAAACACTTTGTCCTTGTGGTGAAATATGTGGCTAATTCTTATCTACATTTTTACCACCACTGGAAACTCTTTTTCCATGTGGTGAAATATGCGGATAAATTTTATCCAGCGTTTTACCACCACTGGAAACACTTTTTCCATGAAGTGAAATATGTGGATAAATTTTATCCGCGGTTTTACCACATTTCCATGTGGTGAAATATGTGGATAAATTTTATCCACGTTTTTACAGACACTGGAAACACTTTTTCCATGTGGTGAAATATGTGGTTAATTTTTTATCCACGGTTTTACCACAACTGGAAACCCTTTTTCTATGAGGTGAAATATGTGGGTAAATTTTATCCATGGTTTTACCACAACTGGAAACACTTTTTCCATGTGGTGAAATATGTGGAGAAATTTTATCCACGTTTTCACCCTTCTCTGAAATGACTTTTTTTATGTGGTGAAATATGTGGATAATTCTGATCCACGTTTTTACCACCACTGGAAACACTTTTTCCTTGTGGTGAAATATATGGTTAAATTTCATCCAACGTTTTACCACAACAGGAAACACTTTTCCCTTGTGGTGAAATATGTGGATAAATTTTACCCACGTTTTTACCACCACTGGAAACACTTTTTCCTTGTGGTGAAATATATGGAGAAATTTCATCCACGTTTTCACCCTTCTCTGAAATGACTTTTTTAATGTGGTGAAATATATGGATAATTCTTATCCACGTTTTCATCCTTCTCTGAAATGATTTTTTTTATGTGGTGATATATGTGGATAATTTTTATCCACGTTTTTACCACCACTGGAAACACTTTGTCCTTGTGGTGAAATATGTGGATAATTCTTATCTACGTTTTTACCACCACTGGAAACTCTTTTTCCATGTGGTGAAATATGTGGATAAAGTATATCCACGTTTATACCACCACTGGAAACACTTTTTCCATGTGGTGAAATATGCGGATAAATTTTATCCAGCGTTTTACCACCACTGGAAACACTTTTTCCATGAAGTGAAATATGTGGATAAATTTTATCCGCGGTTTTACCACATTTCCATGTGGTGAAATATGTGGATAAATTTTATCCACGTTTTTACAGACACTGGAAACAATTTTTCCATGTGGTGAAATATGTGGTTAATTTTTTATCCACGGTTTTACCACAACTGGAAACCCTTTTTCTATGAGGTGAAATATGTGGATAAATTTTACCCACGTTTTTACCACCACTGGAAACACATTTTCCATGTGGTGAAATATGTGGATAAATTTTATCCACATTTTTACCACAACTGGAAACACTTTTTCCTTGTGGTGAAATATGTGGATATATTTTATCCACGTTTTCATCCTTCTCTGAAATGATTTTTTTTATGTGGTGATATATGTGGATAATTTTTATCCACGGTTTTACCACCACTGGAAACACTTTTTCCATGCGGTGAAATATGTGGATAAATTTTACCCACGTTTTTACCACCACTGGACACACTTTTCCCTTGTGGTGAAATATGTGGAGAAATTTTATCCACGTTTTCACCCTTCTCTGAAATGACTTTTTTTATGTGGTGAAATATGTGGATAATTCTTATCCACGTTTTTACCACCACTGGAAACACTTTTTCCTTGTGGTGAAATATGTGGATAAATTTTATCCACGGTTTTACCACAACTGCAAACACATTTTCCTTTTCATAAATAATGAATTACTTGGAGGAGTTTGGCCACAAAAATTAAAATTTTAAAAAATTTTGATAAAAATTGGTATTTTTCATATTTTGAATAATGAAGGACATTGAGGGGCTTACAGGAACGTGTTAATTTCAAAAAAATGAAAAATAAAAAAATAGGGAATTATTTTCTCATAAAAAGGAACAACTTTGAGGGGGGGTACGCAAAATTTCTCAAACTTGAAAATAAGAACCACCCTACTTCCCGAGTATACCACATAAATGTCAATATTTTTGGTTCATTGGGGGTACAAAATGTGATTTTTTGAAGAAAAATCGATATTTTGGGGGTGGAGGTGAAACGGAGTGAGGTGGGAGGTGAAAAATGCGCCCTAAAATTATTTTTTGGAGTCCTTAATAATCTCTGATGGTTAGTTTCAAATAGTAGCTCTTAGGCTGATTCACCTACCTTAACCAGGGGTACCTTCCCCAAAAAAATTATTTTTTGTTAAAAATTCTTGTTTTTTCAGCAAAATCATTAAAATTTGAAATTCTAGCTATTTTCAAGTTTTTTTTGTTTTTTTTGTTTTTCTTGCTAATAGACTCCATGCCCCTATAAAGCCCCCCCCCCCGAAAGCAACAGTGGCTGAGGCGGTGCGATTTTATCACAGACTCTGGACATCATATAGAAGCTTTTTAAGCAATAAAAGTACGATTAACATGTATTTTTTTTCAAAGTACATTTCTCTTGGACTGCTCTATAAACGTGTAATTTCAAATTCAACGCAAAATTTCTACCTCTGGCTATTTAAAGAACCTTTTTCACGGCGATTCGATCCGAGACCTCGTAAAATATCCGTTCATCGTGCACTACGTACATATAAATTACATCGATAATGAAACAGATAAAATCCATCGCATCATCGGTGCCATTCAAAGTTCAAAATTCAGCTCGAAAAACGACTCGTTTTCCATTGCACGAATTACGTTTTATTGGTCAAAAAAATTAAACAGGGGTATGAGGGGGGACGAAACGAATATGCGCTAATTACTGTTTAACATCTTAGAATTTGTTGCAATTGTACAATTGACCTTTTTTTTTCACGTGTTCGGAGTCGAGATGCTGGCTTGCACTTGGTGCCTGGTGCTGTCTGCTTGGGTAGGTTCTAAAACTCCATTATGAATAGTACACTTGTATTTGTACATAATAAGCGCAGATGTAAGCCCAAGCACACGTATACTTTGAACTATAACACGCTTCTTTACTCTCGTTACCTCTTTTAATAAGACGCATTTATGGGCCCAAGAGACGAATAGAGTGAGAGAGAGAAACGAGCTGGCGTAGAAAGAAAAAGGAAAGATCATTCGACTAATCATACGATCGCATCGTCTTCGTCTTCGCTATGGTCTGCAAAGATGCGAAGACGAAAATAAACCATAAAACACCCCGCGACGCTGCTGACTGGCCCTATACTAATTAGAACACGATTTTTATCGTACGCTTACAATTAAAGTCAACCGGATAAATCCGCCTATATTTGACGCGAAAATTACCGCTGCTCGGTCGCGTGTGCTGTATTGCCTCGTACCTCTCCTATGTAGAATATGCAATCGCTAGCACGAGTCGGCGAATCGTTGGTATAACCCGTTCCCATACCGCAATTCCGAGTCGATTAGTTTTCAAAATAAATTCAAGTTGATTGGTTGCTGCGTCAAGCGTCGAAAAATTTCATTTCGTAGACTTGCGGTTCTATTTCGATTTGCTCGAGCACACGTGCGTAATTTGCTAAGTATGTACGAGTTTACACATATAATATGTATACAATGTACAAATAAAATGTATAAACTGACTCGTATACAAACGTAGACGAGACGAGACGAGAGACGTAAATATATAAACATCGTTTTATGCCCCACTGCCAAAATACATAATACGAGTGCGACACATAGTCATAAGTACACATTTACTCAACTTACGATGCCTTTTAAGAGTCATATTACGTAGGTACTACTTACGTACGTAGGTAGCTAGCTAGGTATATGCTTTTCAATAATAAATCTTTTATAAGCATCCCCCTCGACACGAGGGTTTTAATGCATATACCTACGTCACAATCATACGTATGACATAGAACGACCTCCGCAGGTCGCAGACGTCGCGAACATGCCATGCGGTTGACTTTTCGGGTTTTCTTTTACTATTAGTCGAATTTTCCCATGGTGGAAAGTACATAGAGGGCGGCCCACGTAGTGGTAATGGCATCGTTCAAAGGGATTTTTAAATGAGGAATATGTTCGTATGACGTAAGAAGTGATTGAATTCTGTTTTTACGTTCGTATTATTGAAAGGTGCACTTGACTTGAGGGGGGGGGGGGGCTGGTTTCAAAATTTTTTAGCTGAATGCACAGCGTAAAAGAAGAGTTATTTTTAAGTATTAAAAAAATAGTAAAAAAATTTTATGCAAAGAAATTTGAAAAAAATGAGAAATTGGTTTAAATTCATATGCATTTCTCAAAAGTGAGAAACTTGATATACCGGAATAAAAAATACCCACAGTTCATGAAGGATAGAAATATGACACCTATAAATTTTTTAGCAACGTTTTACAAATGTAAAAAAACATGTTTTTAGAAATTGAGAAAAGGTAGCAATTAAACATGGAAAAACAGAGATCTCACTCGAGGTCCTATTTTCTCAGAAACCACATGACCTACGACGTTCAGGTTTTTACAGTTCAATTCAGGAACGTCCCAACCATGTTTTAACAGGCGGGTTTGGGGAAATCCTAACTTTATCCCAAAAATTTCACCAATTCATTCAAAATCAGAACCGTATTAAGTGAATTAATTCAACATAACAATACAAAAAATTGACAGTTTTAAAAATCAGTCTGTTAAATTATAAAGAAAACTTTCCTGAACATAATAAAAAAAAAAAAAAAAAACAGAAAGAAAATCGGTTGGATAGTTTTAAAGAAAATGGGACAAAAACATGAAAAACCAACTTTACGGGAAAGAGCTTTTAAAAGAAAAAATTTCAATTTCCAAAAAAAGTTGAGCTTTTTAAGGCTGAAAAATACCTTTTCATAACTTTTTCAAAATTTCACCATATTTTCTCGAACGGTGTGCAAATCATAAGTGTATAGATCCAGAAAACATGAAAACTTCATTTTTGGACAGTCTCCAATTTTGTTGTACTGAATTCAGTCAAAATTCAAACTTCTTCTATATCGTTACTAAAAATTAAAAAATGAATGCTCAAAGTTGTGTGGAATTGTGAGCCATAAGTAAGGCGGTGTTTAATAAAATATTCATCTGTGCATGACGAATTACTGTGAACATTTTTTAAAAAATCGATTTTTTTCATCTCCATAAACACTCCCCCCCCCCCAATAAAGATCTGAAAAAAATTCCTTCGAATCAAAAATAAAAACATGAGATGTCTAATGAAAAATTTCAAATCAAAATTCAGAATTTTTTAGAATTTTTGCAAGACTTCTGCGAGAATATTTTTCAAGTACCCCTCCCTTTCCCAAGAAAAAATTACGTCTTTGCAAAAATTGAAAACGCCAATATTTGCAAAAAATGAAAATTTCAGATTTTTCACAAAACTATTCAAATTCTTCAGAAAACCATTAAAAAATAGGTACATACAACAAAAAAAAAATGAAGATGAAAAAATTATACAATTTGATTTTTTCAATTTTTTTTTGCTCTAAATAAAAAGAATTGAAGAGAAAATTATTTTTGAAAACAAAAATTTTACATATTTTCATCTTTGAAAAAGTGAGTGACACATATTTTTCTGTTTCAAAATATTAAAAAATCTGAGAGAAATTCGCACAAATGTTGTGGAATTTTTTTAAATCACACTATTGAAATAGGTACGTAAGTACCATATTTTTGTGAAAATTTGGCAAGGAAAATCTCATCTAAATTTAATGTTGTCCAAATTCAATGAGAATAATTTTGTCAAACTTTATTGAGGGAAATTTTTTCAGAATTCTGCGAGCAAAATTTTGTCAAGATTTGGCAATAAGGAAAATTTTGTTAAGATATAACGAGTAATATTTTATCAAAATTTAATGAGCAAGAAGAATCTGTCAAAATTTAATGAGCAAAATTTTGTCAAACTTCAATAAACAAAATGATATTAAAATTTGAAAAGAAAAACTTTATCAAAACTAAATGAGCAAAATTTCGCTCAATTTCAATAAAGGAAATTCTGTCAAGTAATACAGGGTGGCTCGGTTAAGGTGTGAAAATTTGTAAACACCTATATTTATTACTGCAATACGAAAAAAAATTTCATATTCAACATGGGTCCAAACGCTTTCGATTTCTGAAATATGGTCGAGTAAAGAACGTGGAAAAATTCGGCAACGTTGCGCATCGCGACGCCCGTAAAATGTTGCGTTTAACGAGACGAGCGTCGGGGTTACTTACGCGGAAGTTAATTACAGCGTTGCCACAAAATAAATTATGCTGAGGTACCCTCCATTTTTTTGATTTTTTAGAAAAAAATTTTAGGCGAAATTTTGTTTATAATAATGAGGAATCATGAGAAATCATTAAATGCGATTTTTATTGTAATTTTGTGGGATGGTCGAAATTTGATAAATTGATTACTCAGCATCCAATAAATAAAAAAAACAGAAATTTGGGTTAATAGGTGTTAAATAAGTAGTACTACCCCTAAAAGTGAATAAAATTTCAAAAAAATGATTTTTTGTTCTTGTTCGACCATTTTTCTCGTACAGAAACACATTTTTTGCTTTAAAACACTTACTTATGAACCAAAAAAAAAAAAAAAATTAGTGTACGTTTCTATGGACCTTCTTTTACTTTTTCCACCACCTACCCCCGAAAATTTTCACTGCTAGAGCAAAAATTGCCAATTTTGGGTGAAATCTGGGCCCCCTTTAAAGACGAATAACTCAGTAATGAAGCGTTTATGGCCCATCATGTATATAACATTTTTTACTCCAAATGATAAGTAGAATACATGGTTTTAATATTTCACACCTTAACTGAGCCACCCTGTATTTTGTCAAAATTTATTGAGCAAAATTCTGTCAGGATTCTGTGAACAAAATTTTGTTAAGATCGAGTATCTAATATTTTATCAAAAGGGCATTGGCGAGATTACATAGAAAATCGGCCCCAAGCGATCTTGGAACGATACTTACAGGATATGTAGATATCCTATGGATACATCATTTCCCCGAGTTTCAGACCCCTAACTTGAGTGGTTATTGAGTAATGACTCAAAAGATGAAAAATGAGTTTTAATTTTTTTCTCAGTATTGACTCGACCGATTTTCTTCAAACTTGATTATAACCTATAAGTGTTGGTATATGAAGGGCTTTTCACAAAAAAATTTCAAATTTTATCAAAATTAAATGAGTGAAATTTTGGTAAAACTCAATGAAGGAAATTTTGCTAAAATTTGGCAAGGGAAATTTTGTTAGGATTCAGTGAGTAATATCTTATTAAAATTCAACAGGCAAAATTTTGTCAAAATTTAATGAACAAAATTTTGTCAAAATTCAATAAACAAAAATTCATAATTTTAATGAGCAAAATATCAAAATTAAATGAACGAAATTTTGTCTAAATTTAATGGACGAAATTCTGTAAAAATTTAATGAACAAAATTTTGTCAAGATTTGATAGAGAATTTATAATATAACTCTTATGTATTTGTCGCTATTTAGCTAAGCTGTAATGCGACAATAAATAAATCATTTTTTTTAAATTGAGGATCTGGCAAGCAAAATGTTGATCCCCATAAATTTATATGACTTTTTGCTACTCTGCGTTCATTACAAACTTTTTCATTTTTATGGTCAAGTTTTACGCAAATCCATTTTCAGTTTTCTAATTCTAATTAGTTTACCTTCTTCATTTATTTTCAACTAATTTTGCTATTTATCTCAATTTTAATTGTCTTTTAATCAGAAACAGTCGAACAAATTCCCAGAATCTTTTAACCAAAAATTATGATGCAATCACGAGCTTTTCTTAGTACGAGTTGAAATATAAATTCATCGCGATTACACTCTCCGCCCCTCTTATTCTTCCTCCCCTCGTCCCGATAAAATCATAATTAGGAACGTAGTTTTAGGTATCTAAATTCATTTGATAATATTTTGCTAATTTCAATACTTATTTTCAAAATCTGCAAAAAGTTTTATTCTTGATCCAAATAAAACTAATTTTTTTCACTTCTTCTCCTCTAACATCAGTAAACACTTACACAGCGTATAAGATTCATTTGTCAAAAATATTAATTTCAACCCCCCCCCCCTCCCCACCCCATCCAACATGAATTTCAACGTGGAAAAAAACTGCCCAACTATAAAAAGTTTTAGTTCTTCGCAATAAATTTTTTGGATTTATAAAGCTACAGATTATTGCAGTGGTACATTTTCTCAATTTTTTTCTCATTTTCTCAAAATCTACCATTTAAAGATTCAAAATTTTCAAAAAATTCCATCATTCGCCAAATTCCGAAAATTTTTCATCATTTCGCATAAAACCAAAAATTTGATATTTAACAAACAAAAACACTAGAGCTTACAAATCCTTCAACATTCTACAGCTGATTTTACGTCGAATCGCAGATGCACCAAATATTCGATCTCATCACCTCGTTACCATTTTTCGCTTCATTAATCACTGAAATAGAAAAAAAAAAAAACAATCTTTCCAATACGAATTTTTCAATTTGCAACGATACCGATTACTGGTAAAATTCACCTTCAACTCATTCCTTCACGCTCTTATAACTGCAGAGCACGTTGGAAAATCCGATTGCGGGATATAACGTATTTCCATTCCATTAGCGAGTGTTTTACAAAATGCAGCAGCAAAACACGACATTCATTATCAATTAAATTTTGACACTCGAGAAAATGGCGTCTCGGTCGGATCGTCGAGACGCCGTATGCAGGGAGGAAAATGCAACAGGGTTAATAAGTATACGAAAAAGTTGACAGTATTTGTCGCATTTTCTTCTTTATCGCAATAAAAACGACATTTCGAGAAGAAAAAAATACCCAGATGGAAAAAACCGCTAACGCGTCGACATGTGAGTAGGGTTTTCCCATCGTATTGTCGTCGTCGTTGTCGATACACGTATTTTTCGGTTTGTTTGAAAGTACGTAGTGGTTAGGGACGAAGGTGGTATTAAAATCTGGTACGTGTTCGTCCAATCAACTCGTCGTTCGGTGTGAATTTTCAATATCCCGCTGGAATCTTGACAGGGTGTGAAATTCTCTGTTGGAATCGAGGCGACGACGATACGTGTGTACCCTGGCTCGTACATGCACGAGCTTCTCGCTTATAGATGTATTATTAATGATAGGATAAGGAAAAAATAAAAATAAAACCTCAAAAGAAGAACGTTGAACCCGACGAAATTCAATCGTACCGTATTACCAAGTCTACGTCGTCGTCATCCTTCCACAAGTTAAGTACCTCTACCTATACGTTATATGCACAAGCCATAGGTATAGAGAACAAACAGGTACAAGCGTATACATATTTCCGTCAACCAAAGTTGCGGCTCAACCCAGGCAATCGGTAAGGGGATCCAGCTTCAGTACAACAAACCAACATCCGACCAGAGATTTAGTTGTAATATACAATTTTCTCGTATTTTTCGAATTATAGCACGTTCTCTGGGATCGATTCAGGTACACATACGATTCATCTCAAACCATCATGTTGCTTTTTCTCTATATCTACGTCTATCAGCGCCTAAGAGTATTTTCGTTATGAGCTTGTTACCGCCATAATTCTACACTAGCAACGAGTATATGATCAGTGACCCAATACCAGGTAGGAGAAGAAAGAAGAGGTGAAAATCCAGCAACAAATACACGCACACTAGTACCTGTTCGCGTATATCATTATAGATGGATACATCCGATACAGGTACAGGTACAAGTACAGGTACCTACGATCCTAAACATCGCGTGAAAAAGATTAATTCACTGGTCAATCCAGACCAACGTACAGAAGAGTGTTTCTTGTAACACAATGAAAATTATTTTCGAATTTGGAGGTCCACTTTTTGAAGTGGCTCGTTTTCCTCGAGAAATAAAATTCATGAAATTTCACTCCCCCTCCCCCAAATCAATTAAGAGCCACGCCCTGAATGGGATTTAACATATAGGATGATATGCTAAAAACTAAAAAAAAAAAAAATGGAAAAACTTATGCAAATTTTTAAAAATTTGTTCAAGTAGAAAATTTTTTCAAATTTGTTCAAGTAGAAAATTTTTTCAAATTTGTTCAAGTAGAAAATTTTTTCAAATTTGTTCAAGTAGAAAATTTTTTCAAATTTTTCATCTCCAACTTCAACGTAGTTTCTATCAAGTGGAAATATTGATGAAACAATTTTGGCCTACTCTAATGAAATGTAAAAAGATTTTATGTTGAATCAAATTTCCAAAAAATTGAAAACATTTTTGAAAATGAAAATTTTTTTCAAGGGGGGGGTTCAAAATTTTTTGATTGCAGGCATACAGTAAAAGAAAATTTATCTGTAAGTAGAGGAAAAATGAAAAAAAATGGATCCAAAGAAATTTGGAAAAATTGAGAAATTGATTTAAATTCACTAAAACTTTAATTTCTAAAAAGTGAGCAACTTGATATTTTGGGATGAAAAATAGGGTAGCACTTGACCATGGAAAACGGAAATTCTGCCTTAAAACTCATTTTTTCAGAAACTACATATGCAACAAAGTTCAATTTTAGTTCTTTTCGAGAGCATCCCAACCATGTTTCAACAAAGGGTTTTAGGAAAATTCCAACTTCAGGGTGTCCACTATATCTCAGAAATGATTTTCCCTGACTTTTCCAGGTTTTCCAGACCAATTTTTCGAAATTTTCTAGACCTTTTAAATATGTTATTCCTGAAGGATGGAAAAAGGGTGGGTTTTTCGCGTAATGAAATTGTGCAGAAGAATGATTTAAATTGCACAATGTCACGATTTTTTTTTTTCAAAAATCATTACTTCTTATGAGATTTTTAGATGCTCCTTTTTCCGGCCACAACAACGACGTAAATTCAATTCTGAAAATTTTTGAGGCCACCTCCCTCTCAACTCGGCGGAAAAACTTGAAATCTTGAATTTATAACAGAGAAAATTTCAAATAAAAAGGAAAAACATTAATGTCAACCAAATTGTGAGACTAAAAGTTCGGATATTTCCGGCCTGAAAATTCAAAATTTTCTTCAGATTCACCCCCCCCCCTCCCCCCCCCCGAACACTCACCTCAAATTTATAAATTTTATGAAAGTCCCTTAAAATTAGTAAATATATATCGAGAAGTCTGAGGGGAAATATAGTATTTGCGATGAACCCAAACAAAGAGCGCAACGAAAATTCTTGCAAAAAACAAGCCTTCACTGAAAATTATCCTTCACACCCAGTAAAGTTTCTCAAAATGTAACCAAAATAGTACAAATTCCCTTTCATTCATTTCCTTTTTTTCATGAAAATCGTGATCAGGGCATCATGGTACTTCTTTCTCATTACATTTTATCAAAAAGTACGGGTTCAAAAAAAAAACTCTGTACAAAGAAATTTTTTTGAAAACTCAATAATTCAATAGACAAAAACGTGTGTTTAAATATCAATTTTCTTGTACATTATGGTCAACAAAAAATGATACATACGAAAATCAGTTAAAACAATTTGGCCTAGGCGGAGCGAGGGAAATTTTTTTTGAAAAATTTATAATAAAATGAGTCCAGAAACTTCAAACAATTTATTCTTCTTCTGGATTTTTACAAAATTCCCTGACTTTTCCCGGTTTTCCAGAAAATGGACACCCTGAACTTTATTCCAATTGAAAAAGTAATGCAAAATTTCCAAATATTTCTTCAAAATCTGAAAATATGACTCAATTCTGATTTTTAGTGATGATCTTGGATCCGAGGAATCATTTCAGGGGTTTCAGGAGGTTTTGATATAGTGTAAAAATGGCTGAAATGAACTATTTGAGCCTCCTTTCCCTCCAGAACAGTTCCCAGATAGGTTTTTCGGATACAAAGATCATCTTAAAAAATCAAAATTGCACCACTTTTCAATTTTTCAACAATTTGATTCAGCTGCTGATCTTGTGAAATTTTATCGGAAAGGAAGGGAAGGGAAAGGAAATTTATTTTGATGCATTTTTTTTAAAAATAGAATCAGGGTTAAAAATAAAAAATTTTTGTCACCATTTTTTGTCAAAAGAAGTCGTTGATGACTGTTCTTGAAAGTTGAAAATTAAAATTAAACATTGAGAGCTGAATTTGAAAATTTTCAAATTTTTTAGAAATTTGACCTAACTGAAAATCGTTTTGAATTTCATCGGGGAAAAGGGTATGACATCATTGAAAATTTCACTCAGCATGAAGAGCTTTTAATAATTTTGGAAAATTGAATTTTTTTCAGCATCAATTCTTATCAAAGAAAGCTACCTACTTCGAAGATTACAATAATTTTTTTGCAAAACTTATCCAACTGAAAACCTTTTTAAAATACATTTGAGGGGTTAAGTTTTTTTTTGGATATCATTTATTGTTAAGAAATGCTGTACTTAGGGGTTACAATTTTTAGGGGGGTAGGTTATAGATGATGGAAAATTTGATTTTTTTAATCCATTCAAAATCAGTACAGTATTCCGTAAATCAATTCAGCGCAAAAAACACAATTAATTGACATAATATCCAAAAATCCTGCCATTAAATTATTTAAAAAAAACTTTTCTAAATATAATTTAAAAAATTGAAAGAAAATCGATCAGATGATTCTAAACAAACTTATCAGGAGAGAGGTATCAAAAGAAGAAATTTCAATCTCCAAAAAAAGTTGAGTTTTTCAAGTCTAAAAAACACCTTTTCATCACTGTTCTCAACTTTTACCACATTTTTCTTTTACCGTGTGCAAATGGTAGGCATATATAGATTCAGAGATTATGGAAACTTCATTTTTGGACAGCCTGAAGTCAACATTTTCCATCATGGCCAAAAATTTAAAAATAAATGCTCAGAGTTTTGTAGAATTGTGAACCAAAGATGAGGCAGTATCAAAAAAAATCAATTTCAATTCAACACAGTGGTAACTTTTTAAGGAAGTAGTTTTGTCGAAAAGTAATTTATTTTCTGGAATTTGCCATTTTTTTAGACGATAGGTTGACTGAAATTGAGGTAATTGACATTTTTATCTATGCGTGGCGAATTAGTGTATGCATTCTATGAAAAATCGATTCTGTCATCATCTATAATCCCCCCTCCCCAACCCTTCTTACACAATAAAATCCTTAAATACAGTTTTTCTGAACAATAAATGGTATCGAAAAAAAACTCAACCTCTCAACGAATTTTGAAGTTTTTCAGTTGGATAAATTTTGCAAAAAATTTCAATTTAATTGTACTCTTCAAAGTACATAGCTTCCTTTGATAAGAACTGATGCAGCTAAAAAAAAATACAATTTTTCAAAATTATTCAAAGATCTTCATCCTGAGTAGAATTTCCAATGATATCATACCCTCTTCCCTGAAGAAATTCAAAAAGATTTTCAGTTTGGTCAAATTTCTGAAAATTTAGAAAATTTTTAAATCCAGCCCTTCAAACGTATCTTTTTTCGAAACAAGAAATGGCGCTACGAAAAATTTTGATCTGCTCATATAAATCGTTAAAGGTCCCTTTGTTTTGTAAAATTGTCAAAATAATTGAAAAAAATCAAGTAATATTAATATTGGAAATTTTGCATTATTTTTTCCAATTTTTTTTATTTTTTATTTTACCATGTTATCTTACAACGTTGAATCCCATGGGGGGAAAAGGGGGGTCAGTGCCCAACTGCCCATCCCCTAATTGATTTCATTAGGAAACTAAAAATTTGGGAACATCATTCCTAGAAAAAAATAAACCATCCGAGGAGGTGAGACCTCCAAAATTCAAAAATTCGATTCAAGACACACCCTTACGTATACAGATGTAGAGAATTTCCAAAAAAAGAAAAAAAAGAATCCTAGCGATCGAATGAAGAACTTGTATAAAAATAACGAATTATATTCGACCAATTTCTTACGCCAGCGACCTTTATACGTTCGAATACCTACGTAGTACGTAACGTATAAAACAATCGTAGGTAGGAACGTATGGTATGGTGCGATTTGCGAAGGTAATACGCGGTAACCATAACCATTGAGAATACCATAAAAATTTTTCTCGTGTTCAATGAAACAAAACAAACCCATACGATGAGAAGTGCTTTTGCAGAGTTAATACCGTAGAGGATTTCTTCTTCTTTTTCTACGTACTTATATATGTAAGTATAAGGGGTTTCTTTCGACTTTTTTTCGACTAGCCGAGTAGAACTGCGAGTATGCATCGGTCGTATACCCAGCTCGATCGTATTTTTCGATAATTCAACTTCGACGAATACGCTTTCGACGCGATAAAGAAATTTAGAGATGTGTTTGGTTCTAATGATGGTGGTGTTCGACGAATATCATCAAATTTTGTTACCTTCCTACGTTTTGTATGATTCGTTTTCCATTTATTTATGATGAAAGATGAATAAAGCTTTTATGTGGGTTTGGGTTTTATAAAATTAGGTCAATACGAAGAATGGAATATAATTAATAATAATTAGATAATATGGCAGATAAAAAATGATAAAATGGTCAGTGTACTCATAAACGATAAATGGATTAAATCATATTTCAACATGGATAAGAATTAGGGTTGATCGTTTTGCAGTTTTTTTCGAAAGCTGAATCGAAAGATAGCTAAGAAATGTGTCAATTTCTCAAAATAATGTAGTAAAAAAGATATCCTGCGCTTTCTCCGATTTGATCCCCCCCCCCCCCCTTGTTCTTAAAATCTTACTGTATTCACTCTGAATCAGAGAAAAATCACTAATAAACGGTCAGATGATTTACAATAAATTATGAGTGCTTTTCAGTAAATTTATTTTCAGCGATTATACTGTTTTTCACTAGTTTTTAGTGATTTTTTTAGTGATTTTTTTAGTGATTTTCTTTCAATGATTTTTTTATACTAATTTCTCTTTGAACTGCAATTCTGACTTCTGACTGGGTTTCAATGAATTTAATTGATTTTCTCTGATTCGAAGATGAGAGAAAATTTTAGAAAAAAATGTTAATTCGTCGAATAAGTAAATAAGAAAATTTATCGAAAAAATTAAAAAATTAATCAAACAATTACACAAATATTTTTCAACCCCGTTCTTATTTTCAGAAGTATAAATAACTATAAGTACCTACGTTTATAAAAAAATTTTCTTTACAATAAAAATTTTGACTTTTGTATGGCTGAATCTCAATTTTGAAATGAGTGAAGATTTTAAACCAAAGGGTGAGGGAAATTTTTCATGTCAATTTTTTGGATTTTTTCAAGATTTGAGCGATAAAGAATTATGAAATTACGTAGTTTTTTGGAAAATTTTTCTAAAATCAAGATTTATAAATTAGATATCATTGTAAATTCGTGCATTTTTCGTACTTTGCTAAAATTTTTAATTCTAGGATGACATTGTATTTTGACCAGAAATGGGAACTTCTTTCAAAATTAATTTCTATGCTTTTCCTAATTTTTCCGGACCAATTTTTTTCAAAGTTTCTAGACCTTTTGAGCAATGTTTTCAAGTACCTAGTAGGTACATAGATAAAATAGAGTGAAGGTAGTGGTAGTGAGAGGAAGGATGATTGTCAAACCATTCGAATTTTCTTTCAATGCTTAATCATTCCAATTTTAAATAAAAATACTAACAGAAAAATTTTTCATCAAATTGTTTTGAAAATTTGAAAATAAAAAATTTATCCAACCTCCACCAAAAATAGGAATGAGAAAAACAATTCTCGCTTACATGATAGCAGAATGACTCGAAGAAGAATATACAACTAGATTTCAATGAAACGTGTGTTTCTTGAACTTCAAAATAATTGTTTGGGTATACTCAAATTTCATTTTGCATAATTTGCATGTTTTATTTCAAGCTGAGATGCATATTTCTGCATGTTTTATTCGGTTTAAAAACATATTTCGTCACTTTTTACTGTTTTCATAATTTTCTCATATGTATGCATATGATTTTAAAGTTTTGACCAAATTTTTGAATAGAGATACATTACTTTGTAGGATTTTTTCAGGATCTTCGGCGAAATATTTATACTACCTCCCCCTCCCCACACTCACTTCTCTCATTGAAAAAAAAAATTGTAAATTTAACCAAAAATGAAAGAAAAATGAACGAGATCAAACAAATTCTAATTTTATAATTTTTTGTGTTTGATGACAATTTAGAAAAAAAATGCAGTAAGCCGAATACAGAATTTCTTCAGCCTTTTTTTCATTTTTTGCATTAATTTGTCAATAGAAAGATTTTTTAATCCCCTTTATCACTTGCAAGACCTATTTGACGCCTTCAAATTACAAAATTGTAAAAAAATTTTGGGGAAAAAATTTTAGGAAAAGAAAGTGTTTTTGACGATAATTTTATTCCATATATTGAAAATTATTCGAAGTTGAAAAAAATTTTAGTATTAAAAATTTTTCACATTTCGATTTTTTCAATTTTTTTTCAACTTCATATTTTTAAAATTTTCTTCCAACTCGAAAAAACAACGTTTCATCGTGTTACCCTGATCAAAAAGTCGTATTCAGAAATACTACAAATATCGATTTTAAATGTCGAAAATTCATTTCAGTCATTTTGATCGAGCTCTTATTGGGTTAGACTTGAAACAGGATCATAGAATGAAAACAAAATCATTTGAGAGAACTTGAAATAAAATTAAAACTTCATTTATTCGAATTTGGGACCGAAACTGAAACAGTTGTTAGTTATCATTTTTCATGTCAGCAAACATTAGAAGTCTTGCCTTTTTTTACGAGAAGGTACGATAATGATGAAAATTCAGACTAAATTTAACAATAGCATACTTTTTTTGAAAGAATTACTGAAAATTTGATATTCTCCCCCTCCCCTCTACTCAAAATGAAAAACATTGATTAAAAATTTCATGACGAAAATTTCCATCCTCTATACGAATAAAACAACTACTTTTCTCGTTTTCTTCATCCTAGTCTTCAATTTTGACCAAATCTATTCCCCTCCTAACGAATAAGTTTTACCATAATCGATCGTCAATGTTGCATAACATTTCGTTGAATTGCATCCAAAACAAAACAATTGCGCAATACAAATCTTAAAACTTAAAACATCTTTGACACGCTACCTCCAAATTAGATCCGATGACTTGTCCAAAATTCGACGAAAATACTGCATCGAATAAGGAAAGGGGAAAAAACAACAAAAATATTCTCGGAAAATAATTCGTCATTACGATACGACAACTGAACGCAATAACGTACTCGAAAATGACGAAATTTTGTCCAGATTTCCGTCAAGTGAGATTTCAGCAGCATAAAAAAGGGGTACTCTGAACACTCGAAAACACGACGTAATTCCAAAATAATATCTTATCTTTCTTTTTTTTTTAATCTGTCTGTCGTTGTCTTTCTTTTCGTAATCCCAAAAAATAATATGTTATCAATTTTTTCTAAAAACATGTTAGTGCTGGCTAATACAGGGGTTGTGAATAGGATTAGGTCTAGTATTTTTCTCTTTCGTTATCAATACTCTCTTATCTTTCATTAGCGATGGTTTTGAACTAGAAATGTGTCAAATGCAGTGATAACAAGATTCCTTACCCCCAAAACAAATAAAAATTTCACACAAATGCATCCCAAACATTAATCTTTCCAAAAGGAACGATCTTATCACAAAATTCGACATAATCCATGAACTTGGCGTAAATTTATCGTATATAAGGAAACGTAGCATTCGTTTGACAGTCCCATATAAATTACGAAGTACGCAAGTACCTACACTGATAAAAAAAAAATTAACGAATGTAAATCGTAGTACATCCTTAATTACAGTACCAGTGTAGTGGTGACGTACTCGCAATATTCCGGTTCGTAATATTGTATCAAAATAGGCATGACTTAAGGTGTAAATTACAACGTTTCGTAAATATCGATAAGGTCGACAAATATTCGAACCGATAACACTTTCGAAGCCAGTTTCATTCAAAAAGAACCAGCGCTGCGGTTCACTTTTTACAAAGATACGAATTTACAGCACGTTTCGCAATTTTATTTCAAATCGTGATGGGGAAATTTTTCCAATTTGTCATTTTAATTTCCTTGATATTTCAACTTTCAACTGCTGATAAGAAATGTTGCCGAATAGGATTTTTTCCATTCAAATGATTCATTTTGAACGAGAATTATTATTAGTTCCGAAAACTGTGAATAATTCATCGTTGGCGTATGGTTTTCAGCATTAGTAACGAATTTCAAACAAACAGGTACTAAATTATCGTAATTTTCATTAAAAACGATATAAATAGAGAGAACTACATCCCATCGATAACTGCTGAGAACTGAAACGCGAATCGACGTTCAGCTGAGACCGTCAATTTAGATAATTGGTTCGAGTATCAATATAAACATGGAATTTTTAATCCATTCCAAGCCTTCGTTATTGTTTCAGTATTATCGATTGGGCATCGCAGAAAACGCGTCTCGATCGAAAATTCGATATCAATAAAAATTCCACGAATAATGGAGCATTTTTCCCGGAAATGCTCTCGAGTCGAGTCTAAACAACGAGGAATTTAACGTGAATACGACGAATCGTAGGAGTTGAATTTACCTAAATGGGCAGAAAAATTGCATCAAAACGTACCAAACGAACGATTTTCACGCTGATAAAGTGATAACGAAACGTTGGAAAAATATACGATTAGCTCGTATTCGAGACACTTACCCTAAAATGATCAATTCACCATATTTGACTAGATTTTTCGACACCGATTCATCTTGAGAGCATACATCTTGGGAAACTTGCATATCGTGTTCGACCGTTTTCTTTGGTGCATCGTCGCCGCCGACCACATCGGAGCAAGGCGACGCTACCAACGCATCTGCTGATGCATCCGACCTGAAAAAATGATAAAGTTGAGAATTTTCAAATATGGTAACGAGTTACTAAAATTCTGGGAGTATTAGTCATTTGGGAAATAACGTGTATTTTCGTTCGAAGACTAATTCGACGGATTACTTGGATCGAGGTGTTTTTCGAGCTACAGATATTAATAAAACTGCATCGTATAAATAATCCTGTTATCGTGATTGTTTACTCGAATCTAAGCAAGTTTATTATCTGCGTATATTTTTCTGTACACGAATGTGTTGTATATGTTGAAAACATGTCCATAAAAAACGAAGAGATAAAAACAATACGAAAGCGCCATTTCGTTGGTTGCGAGCAAGTAATTCGACGAATTGCGTAAATCGAATCATGTTCGAAACTGTTACACGGAGACCGAAAGGTTGCAAATATTCGACTTACTTAATCACCATGCTTGATAAATCCAATTTATGAAAAATAATTATTTCGTTTAAAAAGATTTTGTCCGTACGAGAGCCATGTTAACACTTGAACACCGCAGCAGAGTTACTAATTAGAAGGAGAAAAACTTTTGATCAACAATTACACTTATTCAAAACGTTAAAAAGATAAAAAAGATAATACGCGATAATGACATAATATAAACGCAACGTATACGAAGGATTTTAACACTGAGCTTTTCCGATTCTGTTCGAATACTGCGCTCGATGCAGTTTTGTGAGCGATGACAAATTCGAAACTGCACTCGATCTACGAGAGGTGAAAATTCTCACAACGCGAACTTAATTAAATCGCCCAAAAACAATGGAAGATGTTGCTTTATAACCGTTTCCAAAGTTGTGCGGATTTAGAACGAATACCAAGACCAACTCATGAACTCAACTCCATTATAAACAAAACAATAGCGTAGAATGGCAAAGTCCAAAATGAACAGGTTGGTAGATGGCGCCATATTCGTGACGTCATTTGACGGTCATTGAAGATTATTTGCGCATGCGTCGTTTGTTGTGATTGCGATGAATTCATTCATAAAATTAAATAGAAAATCGGTAATTTAAAAATAAAAAGTTCTTATTTGTTACAATTAAAATTATTTTACGATAAAAAAGAAGGAATACTTTTGTTTCACATTATCACATCGTAATCGATTCATATTCACGACCTATCAATAGCTTTATTGAGTAACGCGTCAACGTAAATATTTCTTTTATTTTTCACGTCAGTCTTGAGAACTTGAAATTTCGTAGAAAATTCATCTTGAGATAAATTCTGCGACTTTAATTCTTTACAATTCTGGAGAAATTCTTCGATTATTTTTGTTCCTTCCTAAAAACGCAAAATTTTTGAAATCGAAATTAGATCAGAATAATACGATGAAAAAAAATTGAAATTAAGAACGGAGGAGGTACTTTAATAATTGTAGTTTTTTCTTCATCGCTGATCGACTTATTTTCCAAAATGAGAAAATCTTCCAATTCTTCTAGCTTTTGTTCGGCATCCTGAAATCAAACCAACACTAAGTACTTCTATTTTGAATTTGAAAAAAATTATGGATTATTCCATGTCAACTTGGCTTAAAATTTCACCAATGATCACGGATTTATTTCAAATTTTGCCTCCGAGTACTCGAATAGAGGTATCCAGGTATCGATCACGAATGGCTTGAATGAAGTTTCAACGAGATTTTTGACAAAGTTACAACTACGAGGTTGAAGATAGTGACTTATGGCTGAATTACAAGGCTGGAGTTGAAAAAAATCATACTTTTTTCACTTTTTCACGATATATTTTACTAGAATATTGCCTTTTGTGAAAAGTACATTTGCTTTTTCTGTTGAAATTTGGGAATGAAATGATGAAGAACTTGCGTGAAAATAAACTTTCATGAGAAAACCCCAAAATTAAACACAAAAGAAATTTTTTAAGTTATTCTATCGAACGTTGATAAGCATACAAAAGAAATTTCTCTCTCCAAGAGAAATCACAGGATTAACCCTGACAAGGGAGATATTAAATTTTGGGCCGAAACAAATATATAAATATCGGTAATACATCATGAAAGAACCCCATATCCAAGATTTCGGGTGCTGAATTTCATTTCTCGAATTTTTGCAAATTGTTGAAAATTCAAAAAAAAAATCTAATTAATGAAAACAAAAACTGAATTTTGGTATATGCTCAATTTTTGACCTCCCGAATCGATTGGAAAAGGTTTCGAAACGTTTTGGAGGCTCCAGAAAATTCTGGAATTTTCCAGCATTGAAGAATATCTCATAAAAATGGTCCGTAAGTATGAACGGAAAACGTGGATTACCCATTTTTTTGATCCACTTGATCGATCAAATTACAATTTTCTGAAATTCATTATTACGCAATGTTTTCAATTCATTCTCAAATCTCAATAAGAGGTCATTTTTTCGTGTTTCTGATAAGTGAAAACATACTTGTGAAATTTTATAAAAATGTGATGAATTAATCTTTTTCGATTTGAACCACGAAATTTTTCATGAATAAATCACAATCTTCAAAAATTATTTTCTCGAAAACATTTTTAAAAAATCGCATTTTTTAAAATTTTGCATAAGAATTTCATTTCTGAGTTTTTTTTAGAATTTTTACTCGAGAAGGTCTATACTTTTTTCGATTTCAAGCCTTTATATCAATTCTTCATATCGCCAAAAGCGCCAATACCGTTTTCGGCATGATTACAGAATAAAATTGGGGGGAAAAAGGTCCAACTCGATAAGTTGATTTTTATCCTGGCTATCCTCACTTGAAATTTTCAACTATCTACCTATCGTGTTAATTTCAAAGGCCCACAACCCGATCAAAAAATCGCAGACATCAATTTGCGTCATTCTTCATCGTTCGATGTCCTCTACTGGCATGCAAAATTTGAAAAAAAAATCGACGACTCATCGTGCAATTTTTGATTTTATGGAAACGTACTTGTATAACTTGCGGAGGAAATTTGGCAATTTTTGCAACATGAATACCGAAACTCTGATCGCAAGCTCCACTCTTGACTTGATAAAGATGAGTTAATTTATCATGCGAGGTCATGGCACTGACATGTAAATTATGTATAGTAGGTATTTCTTCAGCTAACAATGTTAATTCGTGAAAATGAGTGGCAAATAAAGTAAACGGTTTCAAATCTTTAGCCAAGTACCTGAAAGTGAATTGAAACGGTAAGCGAATGAGAAAAACAGCGAATAGATCGAATAAATAAGTAGAAAATCGCACGTACTCGACGATAGCACTCGCGATACCACACCCTTCGTACGTGGAGGTGCCTCTTCCTAATTCGTCGATAATCACTAACGAATTACTAGTCGCTCTCTGAAAAAAAAAATAATTAGTAAAAAATTCCGTGCCATATTTACAGAGCTCTTGTCGACGTACCCTAATAATCGAACTAGTTTCCACCATCTCGACCATAAACGTAGACATTCCTTTGATTTGCGAATCATTAGCGCCGACTCTGGCCAATATGGCGTCTAAAATAGGTATTTCGGCTTCTTCGCAAGGTACAAAACTTCCAATATGAGCTAATAAAGCCACAACGCCGATGCTCCTTATGTAGGTACTTTTTCCACCCATGTTGGGCCCGGTAATTAAATGCAAAGTGGCTGAATCTTGTTGAAAATGAACACTGTTCGGTATATACGATACGTTATCTTGCATTTCGACACAAGCATGGCGAGCTTGCTTCAAATTCAGCGTTCCGGTTCCAGAGGGTAACATTTTCGGACGAATGTATGGAGTCGGTGCTGACGCAGCTACAATGGCGAAACTAACCAATACATCTAACGTGGCTAATACTGTGCTGAGAAATTGTAACGTATTGCAATATCCACCTAAAAAAATACAGAAATTCAAATATCAAGGTATTTTTGGATCATTTTTAAAAGGAAAGATATTTACAAGCGATTCCAATAACTTGTGCTACGATATCTTTCTGATGTTCGTAATATTGTTTTCGTAATTCCGAGTAGTCTTCGTTCAAATCACTGAGTTTAGAGTTGCGGAAACGTACCCCAGCTTTGTGAGTATCGAGTAATTCGAATTCTTTGTTATTAGAGATCGCTTTTCCTTCCTAATCAGAAAATAATTTTCAATAATTAATGATCCATGAAGGAGGAACATGACGAACATACTTCGAAACTTACTTTCAATGTAACTCTAAAAAAGAATCCAAATTGTCCATTGGATTCTAATTTAATCAATTTATTTTCTGGTAATCCGAGCTCAGCAGCCACAGCAGTCAATTGTTTCTTCATTTTACTTTCCAAGCTATCCATTTTAGTTCGCATTTCTGCACAAAATAAAAAAATCACATCAATAATTGAAATAATTAAGAGTTGCAAAACTAAAAATTGTTACCTTGTAATTCTTCGTCGAATTCAGGTTTGATTAAAAATTCTCCTCGATCAACCAAACTCATATCTAAAGTTTGTTCCATCATTTGTTGGAATTTACTCATATCGTTGATTTGTTCATCCAACGTATTAATAAAAACAGTTCGCAAAGTCGTATGAGGATTTTCTCCATTGGATGTTTTTAGAGCCTGGACCAAAGAAGGTAATTTGGATACTCCTTGGTATA